>CAXHKT010000074.1:0-87000 GCA_964017195.1 Siderastrea radians
TTGTACCTGCACTTTTGTTCGAATGCTCCGTCTTTACTCCTTCTCTTATTTAAAAAAAAAATACTTTCGCCGGGAAGCGCCGGAGAGGTAGATGTTGCAGTAGATGGCGTGATCATATCAGGTGATGCAATTACCCGCAGGCATGAGGGTTGTCCAATACACCCGCACTGTAACGGACCGTGAGACTATGGTTTCGGTCCGTAGAGTTTTGTACGGACCGTGAACTTCAGATACGGTCCGTAGAGAAGAGTTCACGGTCCGTAAATTGCATCTCATTAGTGGCACTTAGAGTATTTCATGCTGGTTGTGAGTGGGAGGTACGTTTTTACGGACCATACAGTTCGCTCGGACCGCGAACTTCAGATACGGTCCGTATAGAAGAGTTCACGGTCCGTAAATTGCATCTCATTGGTGGCACTTAGAATATTTCATTCCGGTTGTGAGAGGGAGATATCTTTGTTACGGACAGTACAGTTTGTACGGACCGTGAACTTCAGATACGGTCCGTATAGAAGCGTTCACGGTCCGTAAATTGCATCTCATTAGTGGGACTAAGAATATTTCATTCCCGTTGTGAGAGGGAGATATTTTTGTTACTGACCGTACAGTTTGTACGGACCGTAAATTTCAGATACGGTCCGTATAGATGAGTTCACGGTCCGTAAATTGCATCTCATTAGTGGCACTTAGAGTATTTCATTCTGGTTGTGAGTGGGAGATATCTTTTTACGGACCGTACAGTTTGTACGGACCGTGAACTTCAGATACGGTCCGTACAGAAGAGTTGACGGTCCGTAAATTGCATCTCATTAGTGGAACTTAGAATATTTCGTTCTGGTTGTGAGTGGGAGATATGTTTCTTATGGACTGTGAACTTTAAATACGGGCCGTATAGAGGAGTTCGCTGTCGGTATATCGGTTCGTAGATGTAAAGGTGGTCGTTTATGGAACACATATTCGTTGCTTAGCCTGAAAATAACTTGTGTCGCTCGATGGTGCGCACTTTAATGTAGTGTCTCTGGGGATGAATATGAATACGTGTGAAAGCAATATTCTTTATGAATTGTCCCGTGCAGCATTGTAGTCGACATTTCATAAATAGTGCGATTGATAGTTTCCTGGCTTATTGTCGCCACGCAAGGCTCCTGTAGACATAAAAATGGCTGTGTAGGGGACTAGCAGGACTACGCGATTGAAGGCAGAATTCGCATGCAACATTTTATATTGTTTGTGTGCGGCAGGGCTTTATCGAGTTGAAAGTGTGGAACGAAGGCAGAATACTACATTTATAATCGATCGTTCGTGTTTAAACAGATCGTAATGGAAGGGAGAATACGCATGAGAATAATTCCTATCCATCGATCGTTTGCGGTCGGTTGGTTGCCTGAATTGATAGTATGAATATTTGTTTGATAGATAATTGACGCAAAGCTTATAGAACGAGTAATAGACATATTATCTTTTTCTACTTCGTGTATCACGCTCGCTTCGTATGGCACTTAAATAACGAGGTATAATTCACAAGGCTTCAGTAGAAAGAGTAATGGACATAACAGTTCGCTTTTAGAACTCTGTTATCAGTTTACGCGATGCTTAGAGAACGAGTAATAGACAGTATTATCTTCTTCTATTCGTGTACCTCGCTCGCGTCGTACGTATTTCTTTCGTGTATCACGCTCGCTTCGTATGGCGCTGAAATAACGTGGCATAATCATGGTTGCCTTCCCTTGAACAGTTTCACAAGGCTTCAATAGAAGGAGTAATGGACATAACAGTTCGCTTTTACAACTCTGTTATCAGTTTGCGCGACGCTTATCGAACGAGTAATAGACATGTTGTCGTCTGCCTTTCCCTGAACAGTTTCACAAGGCCTCATGCGATCAGTAGAAGGAATAATCGACATAAAAGTTTGCTTTTAGAACTCTGTTATTAGTTTGCGCAACGCTAATAGAACGAGTAATAGACATATTACCGTCTTCTCTTTCGACCTCTTTCGTGTATCTCGCTCGCTTCGTACGTACGCTTAAATAACGAGGCTCAGTCATACTTGTATAGACTATTTATACCTCTACATACAGATCGTGAATCGTAAATGACGGTCTGTAAGCAAGGATGATGGTCTGTGCGAAACGTACGGACCGTCAACCGCAAATGACGGTCCGTAAGCAATGATGACGGTCCGTGCGAAATGTACGGACCGTCAACAGTTGGCCCTGGCGCGATAATGAGATGCACGCTCTGTATTCGGACTGTAAGTAAGAATGACGGTCTGTGCGAAATGTACGGACCGTCAACCGCAAATAACGGTCCGTAAGCAAGAATGACGGTCCGTGCGAAGCATACGGACTGTCAACCGCAAATCACGGTCCGTAAGCAAGAATGACGGTCCGTGCGAAACTTACGGACCGTCAACTGCAAATAACGGTCCGTATCAGTGCGGCAGTATTGGACATGAGTGGCAGGCATCGACTAAGAAATAACAAACTGACTCTATTTTATCATAGTCTACACTCTTATGGACCATAAAAATGAGGAAGTTCTTTCCAGGTCTTTGCGTTTTTGTGTATTTGTAACCGACAGCAAAATTTGATCAACTTTAATTAAAAGTTAAATTTCACTGTAAATTGCTGTAGTTTTGTCACGTACGCTTAAACAATCGGCAGTGCACAACATTTGGGCAGAATCTACAGGGTCTCAATGGGTTAACCGTAAACCGTCAAGCGGCCTCAAATTTAACCGTGAACCGTCAAGAAAGGCTAATTTTTACCGTCAGCTCTCAAAAAATGGTGTTTTATCTTTATTCACTAAGCATTAACCCTATTCAGCTTTTAAAAATTATTTTAAGAAATTTAACGTTAGGACATGTTGACGTAATTCGTACATCATATGACGTCATCAGGTCATGTTGGGGACCTCAAAGGATCCTTTTTTTGGCACTTTGTGCCCCCACTTATGCTCAGAAACTCGATACCCAGGCTGAATAGGGTTAAGATACACGGGTGTCGCTGGAGGGGTGTGCCTCTGACCCCCTCTCGGAAATGAAACATAGATAGATAGATAGATAGATAGATAGATAGATAGATAGATAGATAGATAGATAGATAGATAGATAGATAGATAGATAGATAGATTTTTGCTTTAATAATAACATTAAAGCAAACCAGCTATCTCAAGGAAAATCAGTCGCACTTTTAGATTTTGTAAGTTTAGTGATTATCCGCCGCACAAAACAATATTTTAGGCTTTCAATGGCACTTGTCCTCAAGTGAAACTCTGGCACCTCCCAGTGCTTATTTAGGACCCCCCACCCTCCCCAATGAGTAAACTTGAGATATGCACGATCACAACCATAACAGATACCAGGTGACTGGTGAAGGTAAACTTAACGACCATCGCATACCTTAAAGGCTTTCTTCATAGTGTATGGCAAATTTGACTTTTAAGAGAATGATAACCCCCGAAAACGGAATAGCCCTCGAAACATAGAGTAAACATTAAAGTTTTAAACATTAAATCGTTGAAGGAATTTTCTTCCAATAAGCGTCAACCATCAAAGTCCTTAAAGGTGACCTTTAAAACCTATATTTTTAACCGTAGCCGTCAAAGCTATCCCCCTCCCCTACCCACCGAGATACTCAAATTAATCCTTGGCACAAAACGGGCTTTTGTACGTGTTACGTCATTTTCATTAGTCTAGACTCTCATCGCCAACAATAACCGAGAGCCAATCAGCGCGTGAATTCACTCATTTATTGTAAAATTGGATTTGGAGTCTTTAGCGGTGGATAGGTCGGAATGGAGGAGTGTCCTTCCACAAGTGGCGTCTTGACACCTTGTTAATAACTGAAAATAAGAAGAAAGATGGTAAGGAGGAGTGCGCTCTGTCTGTTCATACGACCAAGAACCAAAGGCGACTGAAGCTGAAGGTTTGCCACGAGAAACTATTTTTTAAATTAACCATAGAATACGGCCATTCCAGATAAACACACAAAATGACCGAAACGTTCCTCTTTATCTCTAGGTAATGTGTGAAAGTTACACATGAACGAGCACCTATTTGGGGGCATGTGGTTCGACTTAACACTATTTAAACCTACTTATTCTCAAATAAGGCTTCCTACGGGCTGAGAATATACTATTATTTTTTAGTCTGCTGTTTTGCTCTGAATCACCTTTCCACTTTATAACTTTTAAATTTTTATTTACCCAGCAAGCAAACTCTAATTTTGTCTTTACAAAAGACTAGAAGCGTACAAAAGTAGAGGGAGGTATTAAATTGCAGAGAAACTAATTTATTTTCGCTCTGTGATTGGTTTAAAAATGAAACAGCTTGCCCCATTTTTTCACCCCATCAGGAGTAAAATCAAAACCAATTTGATCAGTTTGTTGCACGAGCTTTCCAGAGCTTAGGCTAGTTTCATGTTTTGTGCCTTGTGATTGGGTCATTATATTGTTTTTTTTTGTTACAACTGATCAGATTAATTAATTTGACTCTGAATGCATTAGTTGCTAACTATAAATTATGTATGATATATTACCACAGGTATTCCAGTAGAGAAAACCTATAAGGAGGCTATCAAAACACAACGACTGACCAGAGGTCACTTGAATCCCTCATGAAAGCTACCTTTACTTTGACGAATGCAGTGCCACAATTTGAAACCTTGAATTCTGGATCATGGAAGAACTATGAGAATCGAGTACGCGACTACGCTAAGTGTCCATGTGGAAGTAGTGATCGTGGTGGAACCCTTTATCTTCTGACAGGAATATCCGACCACGGCCTTAAGGTAGACAGTAATGGGAGACCTATCCGAGATGATAGTGTCTGGCTCGGATTTAAGACCAACCTTGGCCAGGGAAGAGTGAAGGTTGGCATTCCTCGTGCCCTGTGGACAGCCGGCTGTTGCGTGTGGAAGGAACCTGGCAGCGCTTTCGGATCGGCGTCTCAAAGCGAAAAAGCAGAGTCGTTTGCGGTCATGACCAACAATCGGGATAATCAAGCCTTACTGCATCAGACGGAAATGAGCGTGGCTAAACTCGAGGAGCTCCTTACAACATCACCTTCATCCAGGGTAAATTTATTCCCAGCAAAACCGAAGTGCCGCAATCCTGACAATCCTGATTTCAAAATACCATTGTAATGGTGTTAAGTTATCAGTAAACAACTTAAGTAACTGATTGTGGTTTATACAACATACTGAATGTGACACAATCGAGCTTTCATTTGTTTTTCTATGTAAAAAAATTTAAAAGGAAACAGTACATCTTTCGTTGTAAAGTATTAGCCACATAACAAACCAATAGCGTTTCTTAAATCGTAGACTACATCTACACCTACATTTTATTATGTCGGTAAAATCCGTATGGATATCGTACCAACTGAACAAAATGTTAAAATATGTAAAATTAAATACAAATATATAAAATTAAAATAGCCGAAAAAAAAATTTAGTAGTCCTGATTTCTTCAATAAAGTGAGCTAACAGTCCATTAGCTAGGTTCTCAAAAATGTCGATTCGCACAACCCAGAGCTACTGCAAAGGTTTGATGACGGATTCCAATAGATTACAACCTTCTTTATTTCGATAGGTAGTTTGTGGTTTCAAATTGTGGTATACCTTTTGAGACATAGCTGTGCAGGGCGAGTCAAACAGAGTTTAGCATAAGAATGAGGCTGGAAAAATATGTCTCAATATCTTCAAGGAAATATCCTGAATATTTCCGGATATCTCGTAACATTTGGTGAAAGTGAACTATGAAAAAAACACCACAGCTTTGAAAAGAAGTTACGTGAGTGTCCTCGTGTTATGTGACGCGACACAGCATCTTCTTTCACTTTTGGCGAATAGGAACTGAAACTTTTTGCTGACAAAAGTCTGCAAAGTGTTTGCATGGTTAATGTCCTGTTTTCCTAATTACAGTGTAAAAACGCATTTTTAAATAGCCAAAGCTGTAAAACTAGCGCCTTTTACTGGAGCCTCGACTTGATGTTTAAAGAAAGAGGAAAAGTGATAGTAGACCACGCGAGGAAAGAAGTAACCTGCGATCAGGCTCTATTTTGGTTTCTTGGTGAAACATTCAGGCGGGAAAGCGAAATGTAAAATAGAGCCTGATACAACTCTTCTACGGAACGTCTACCGCCCACTTTTTTGATTCATTGACATTCAACGAAACAGCCAATCAAAACTTTTTCTGCTTGAATTGCACGATATTCGGTATGCAAATTTCCCATAACTGCAATTCGCAAAACGTCACGCAAATGATGGCAAAAGTAAGAAAATCACAGGCTACGATATATCATCTAGGCACTAGCGCTCAAATTGACAGGATTGCTAACTTAAAGGTTCCGTTATTGTACATGGTTGTTCTGTCTGAGTTGAAACTGAATGAAAATTCAGAACACGACGAGGTTGTCAAAAAAATATGCTGCATGCTTGAATCTTTTCATTTCAGGTGGTATACTCTCTACGCATTTGTCACCGATTTTCTGCGTAAAAAAAACTCGGGAAATTAAGAGAAATACCTTCAGTTTCATTCTTTAGAATAAAGATATAAATAAAACCGTTTATAAACAAACAAATATTTTGTAATTAAATTTAGTTCCAGAAGTGATAGATATTTTAGTTACCGTTATGTTTAACTGAATTATCAGTTGACTTGCTGATTTTTCTTGGCGAAAGATATTAGTCCCTCTGCTGTTCGTTTTGCTTCGTAAAAAGCAGAACAACCACTACTCTGTTTACTTCTCTGCTCCAAGTGAGAGGCAGCTTGCGTCAAACCGAACGCCGTTCTCAGGAGAGAAAGAAATGATGACAATTCTCCTAGAACGACAAGAATATCTTACAGCGACACATTTTCCTCGGCAGACTTGTTTCTTGGCGATGGCGGTCGCATCAAAATTGTGAGCGAGTCTCGCAGTAATTTTCTTCCGTTGACAGCTCTATTGTTAAAGGACCAATCAGATTGCGAGATTCTCGTCGCCAAACTTTAGCCGCCGGCACAAGGTCCTGTGAGAGATCAGGCCCTATTTTAGCGAGCGACCAACGTAAGAGAATATGAGAGCAATGCTAAAATTCGGCCGTTTGCTCCCCAGAGAATGACTAAAACAAAGTTGTATAAAAATTAAGTTAAAAATCAACAACTCGTGTTGAACACATTCTGCAAGGGACCGAAAGTACCAAGTTTTTTTAAGAAATGGAAACTTTAAACTTGAGATTTTATTTTAAAGTGTATATGACAGATTTTTTTATTTGCCTGACCGAATCTAAATGGCATTCTGACATGAATATCAAAAATTAGTTTTGGATTTCGATTTTCCTTCCCCGCGCTTTTGCCGTTTAAAAACGTGAAAGTTTACTTCCAGTCATGTCAAAAACCGCGCAAAGGGAGACCTGGGCATAGCCACATTGTGACGTCATACCAGGAACGGAGTCGATGCCAAAACAAACTACGTGGACCGCATTGCGGAGATCTAATACATATTATTTATTCCCGCAACCCCCAAATAGCACGAAATTATGTAAAACTGCTGATGTTACAAGTAATCTGGGCAGTGATTTGGAGCTTTAGAGTCCATAGAATGCGAGTCGCTAACTTCTGAAGTTGAAAGAGCAACAGAACTCGAGATCGAGAAGTAAGCTATTCAGAACCAAAAGGTCCTTACATAGACAATCCGCTAGCCGATGAAAATTGTCTTAGAGAATACTATCAAAAGATAGAGGAGGTACAACGAAGAAAACAGAATCTAGAAAACCTATTTGATGGTGACGAAGCGCTCGTGACGTAGTAAGAAGTGCCACGATTTCTCATCTCCCGGTGCAATTATTATAATTATGCTCGGCTAAAAAAACCTTGTTCGCGCTCGGCTAAATAAACGCCTGTTTTGCAGGTTATACTTTCATACTCTTACAGGTGTAGATGTGGTAACTGTGCCTTAAACCATCTGCAAAACGCCGCAGATTGTCTTTGCTTCACTGAAAAATTCAGAGATGTGTCGCATCTGTCGAAGCGCCGTTGTTTCGGGCAAAGCCGCAAACTTGACACAACAACAGGATGTGTAACAACCCACCCGGTACTGTTCAGTGTTGTCTGACTAAAACTGATGGTCGCTACGATCAGATGCAGAAACTGTAATACGGTAGATAGAAGAAAGTATGATTAGATTGCTTCGGAAGAGAATAGTGAGTAATTGTCTGCGTTCTTGTGGACTCTCTGAAACGTTGTTGTTTTATGTCTTTGTAAATTGTGCAATAGCCAATTTCATTGATATTTCAGGTCTTTCAATAAGCTGCAGTAAGATTATTAAATGAAGATTAGTTTGTTCATTCCTTTCAAAACTTAGTCAGACATGTTTTCATCAAAATTTTATAATTGTCCGTAGTCCAGTTGTGCACAAACGAAGGATGTCATAATCTTTACCGCGGTTATGAATCACACTGGTCAACATATCGGAAGTAAACAGTGCTGAAATTTCGAGTGTCAATTTGCCTACACGTAATGCAACAGAAATGTTTCAGAGAGTCCACAAGAACGCAGATAATTTCTCACTTCCCTTCCGAGCTAATCTGACAACAATTTCTTCCGTCTGATCGTAGCGACCATCTGTTTTAGGCAGACAACACTGAATCCCGAGTGCATTGTTTATGTCAAGTTCGCGGCTTCGCGCGAGAAAACTGCACTTCGAGAGATTCGACGCATTTCTGAAATTCTTTGCAGCAAAGACAATGTGTAAGGGTATGAAAGTATAACCTGCATAACAGGTGTTTATTTAGCCGAGCACGATTGTAATATTTACACTGGCCGGATGAGAAATCGTGGCATTTCTTCCTACGTCTCAAGCGCTTCGGTATAGTACCATCAAAGACCATCACTTTAACTTGGCCCCTATTTAGATAGTAATATACGGAATATTACAAATATAATATGACAAATACCACGAGATAAGCCTTATTTCACGGGCTGGAAATGTACTTCATCCATTGTTTAGGAACTGGTCTTGCTGGACCCACAAAAACGATTTCCCGAGAATTTCCTTCTAAATGTAAATCTCGCAATAGTTTATTAACATAGTGGACTCTACGGTACCATTTAAAAGTCCACTTCCAAAATTAATTAATTACGCAATCGTTAAAATGGTCGTTTCTCAGGCTAGTTAATCAAAGAGCTTTCTTCGCTATCAAAAACTTGACTATGTAAAACCTTCACTGAATTAAAACGCAAGGCAATTCCTTGTGTTGTAGAAATTTCCTCTTCGAAATGATCGTAATCTTAATGTTCTAGTGCTTTCGAGCAGACAAAAAGTATTTCTGACAATTTGTTTACCACTAGTGTTATTTCAAATATTCGCCCTGCTGTTTACTTTGCGTTTTGCCATGGTATAGGAATTTTAAAAACCCGTTATAAGTGAAGCCTTGATTATGGCCTACTTATAACTTGTTTTAACCTTCCAGGGCTGTATTTTGCTTATAACAACAAAAGTGTCAAAATACCATTGTGATGGTGCTAAGTTATCAGTAAACAACTTAAGTAACAGATTGTGGTTTATACTACATACTGAATGTGACACAATCGAGCTTTCATTAGTTTTTCTATGTAAAAAAGTTTAAAAGGAAACAGTACATCTTTCGTTGTAAAGTATTAGCCAGATAACAAACCAATAGCGTTTCTTAAATCGTAGACTACATCTGCACCTACATTTTATTATGACGGTGAAATCCGTATGGATATCGCACCAACTGAACAAAATGTTAAAAATATGTAAAATTAAATACAAATATATAGAATTAAAATAGCCGAAAGAAAAATCTAGTAGTCCTGATTTCTTCAATAAAGTGAGCTAACAGTCCATCAGCTAGGGTCTCAAAAATGTCGATTCGCACAACCCAGAGTACTGAAAAGGTTTGACGACGGATTCCAATAGATTACAACCTTCTCTTTTTCCATAGGTAGTTTGTGGTTTCAAATTGTGGTATACCTTTTGAGACATAGCTGTGCAGGGCGAGTCAAACAGAGTTTAGCATAAGAATGAGGCTGGAAAAATATGTCTCAATATCTTCAAGGAAATATCTTGAATATTTCCGGATATCTCGTAACATTCTGTGAAAGTGAACTATGAAAAAAACACCACAGCTTTGAAAAGAAGTCACGTGAGTGTCCTCGTGTTAATTGACACGACACAGCATCTTCTTTCACTTTTGGCGAATAGGAACTGAAACTTTTTGCTGTCAAAAATCTGCAAAGCGTTTGCATGGTTAATGTCCTTTTTCCCCAATTACAGTGTAAAAACGCATTTTTAAATAGCCAAAGCTGTACAACTAGCGCCTTTTACTGGAGCCTCGACTTGATGTTTAAAGAAAGAGGAAAAGTGATAGTAGACCAACAAGGAAAGAAGTAACCTGCGATCAGGCTCTATTTTGGTTTCTTGGTGAAACATTCAGGCGGGAAAGCGAAATGTAAAATAGAGCCTGATACAACTCTTCTACGGAACGTCTACCGCCCACTTTTTTGATTCATTGACATTCAACGAAACAGCCAATCAAAACTTCTTCTGCTTGAATTGCACGATATTCGGTATGCAAGTTTCCCAGAACTGCAATTCGCAAAACGTCACGCAAATGATGGCAAAAATAAGAAAATCACAGGCTACGATATATCATCTAGGCACTAGCGCTCAAATTGACAGGATTCCTAACTTAAAGGTTCCGTTATTGTACATGGTTGTTCTGTCTGAGCTGAAACTGAATGAAACTTCAGAACACGACGAGGTTGTCATGTACCAAAATATGCTGCATGCTTGAATGCTTTCATTTCAGGTGGTATACTCTCTACGCATTTGTCACCGATTTTCTGCGTAAAAAAAACTCGGTAAACAAACAAATATTTTGTAATTAAATTTAGTTCCAGAAGTGATAGATATTTTAGTTACCGTTATGTTTAACTGAATTATCGGTTGACTTGTTGATTTTTCTTGGCGAAAGATATTAGTCCCTCTGCTGTTCGTTTTGTTTCGTAAAAAGCAGAACAACCACTACTCTGTTTACTTCTCTGCTCCAAGTGAGAGGCAGCTTGCGTCAAACCGAACGCCGTTCTCAGGAGAGAAAGAAATGATGACAATTCTCCTAGAACGACAAGAATATCTTACAGCGACACATTTACCTCGGCAGACTTGTTCCTTGGCGACGGCGGTCGCATCGAAATTGTGAGCGAGTCTCGCAACAATTTACTTCCGTTGACAGCTCTATTGTTAAAGGACCAATCAGATTGCGAGATTCTCGTCGCCAAAATTAGCCGCCGGCACAAGGTCCTGTGAGAGATCAGGCCCTATTTTAGCGAGCGACCAACGTAAGAGAATATGAGAGCGAGCTAAAATTCGGCCGTTTGCTCCCCAGAGAATGACTAAAACAAAGTTGTATAAAAATTAAGTTAAAAATCAACAACTGGTGTTGAAGCACATTCTGCAAGGGACCGAAAGTACCAAGTTTTTTAAGAAATGGAAACTTTAAACTTGAGATTTTATTTTAAAGTGTATAGGACAGAATTTTTTTATTTGCCTGACCGAATCTAAAGGCATTATTGGCCTGACAATAAAAATTTTATGATGTCCCTCGCTGTCATTGATTAACTTCAATTTTGAACACGTGAGGGATGGACAATACTCTAGGGGTATCCTTGAATTGGTTAGTGGGTATACCCTCTAGACCTGTATGCCATGTGCTTCTAGCGATCTAGCCTCGAGCAAGTTGTTGAGTTTTCGGAGCTACAATTTTATACCTCTTTTCGCCTTCTTTGTCAGGTAAGTGTGTTTTAGCTCCCCATTTCCTCTGCTGATTGCATTCAGGACCGTGTACGTATTTCCACGTATTTTTCTTCTGCATATCTTTTGTTGTTACGAACCTTGAGTTCGCTTGCTTCGCTCGTATCCGCCAGCTCGTATCTTCGCTTCGGTAGTTCATTATAATTCCGTCATTATGAATAATTCAGTTCGTCCTAAGGCCCTCATCATTGGGCATTCTTTTGTCCGTCGTTTAAAGGACGATCTCCTGCGGAACTTTGACTCTCGTGCATCCCTTGATTTCGGGCTAGATCGAAGCATGGAGGTTTTGTTGCATGGCGCCGGCTGATAACTCGGTCTGGGCTAGGTAGCTTTTTGGCCAAAACTGATATCAAGAGTGCTTTCCGCATAATTCCTATTCGGCCTGAAGATTACCATCTTCTCGGCATGCGCTGGCGTGGACTTTTTTACTATGATCGTTGTATGGTCATGGGCTGTGCTAGCTCATGTAAAACTTTTGAGTCTTTCAGTAGCGCAGTTGAGTGGATTGCCAGGACCAAGCTCCACATACCTTACATGATTCATCTCTTGGATGATTTTCTCATCGTTGCTACCACTAGGTCTCTGTGTTCCAGTCAGCTTTCTCGTTTTCTGGACTTGTGTGACTATTTGGGTATACCTATGTCCCCTGAAAAAACTGTAGGTCCAGCAGTGGTTTTGTCATTTGCCGGTATTGAACTTGATACCATTCGCTCTGAGGCCCGTCTCCCCTCAGACAAGGTGCTGCGGTGTGTTAATTTACTTTCAGCATTTCTGACTCGGAAGAAGGTTACTCTACAAGAATTACAGTCCCTTATAGGGCTTTTGAATTTTGCATGTTCTGTTGTCCTTCCTGGACGGGCATTTCTCCGTCGGCTTATTGATTTAACTGTCGGCATTAAACGACCGCAGCACCTTGTCAGACTTAATTCAGCTGTTAAGTCTGACTTGCGGGTTTGGCTCACTTTCCTGTCCGATTTTAACGGCTGTTCCTTTTTTATGCATGAAGGGTGGTTAACTTCATCCACTCTTCACCTATACACTGACACGTCAGGGGCATTAGGTTTTGGGGCTGTTTTTGGTGACCAGTGGTGTTATGGTGAGTGGCCTGAGTCCTGGAAATCGTACAATATCGCTGTCCTCGAGTTTTATCCAATTGTCCTCAGTGTACTGTTATGGGGTCATAGGATGAAAAATAAGCGGGTTCTCTTTTTCACAGATAATGAAGCATTAGTCCATGTTATTAATAAGAATTCATGCCGGGACCCCCTCCTAATGTCCTTTGTACGGAAGCTTGTTCTTTCTTGTCTCAAGCATAATATTTTGTTTCGAGCCCGCCATGTTCCAGGAATTCACAATAATTTGGCGGATTCTTTGTCCCGTTTGCAGATCCAGCGTTTCCAGCAGCTCGCCCCCGCTCACATGCACCCAACTCCGACGGTTGTCCCTCCACCCATGCAGCCTCAAAATTGGAGGATGTAGTGACCCACTTAATTAGTTCTAGTTTGCAGCCATCTTCCATTCCAACCTATCGCCGTGCCTGGAAGCTGTACCGCAATTTTCTTTTCAGTACTGTCGGTAATCCGTCATCTGATTTCCCAATCCCTGCAGCGACTCTGGCTCTTTTTATTGCCCATTTATATCAGCAAAATTACGCTTCTTCCACAGTCAATACCTATGTTTCTGCACTGGGTTATTCGCACCGGCTGGCGGGTGTTTCCGATCCCACCAAAGTATTTTTTATTCTAGAGATGTTAAAAGGGTATGGAAAGGTTGACCCGCGCTTTGACATGCGGATGCCACTCTCCGTTCCCATATTAACAAAGATTTTTCAGCAGTGCCCCAGTATTTTGGATTCTCACTACGTTTCCACTATGTTTAAAGCTATGTGTGCTATGGCTTTTTATGCCTTTTTGCGCATTGGTGAAATCACAGTCACCAAACAATCACCAGCTGTGTTACAGTTGAGGCCATAAAGGTTACTTTTTATTCCTTTAAACACCATTACAATGAGCCACCACTTTCCGTGGTTCTTACGCGTCAGCCGGTCGTTTGTCCAGTCGATACTCTCCTTGTTTACCTCCAATTCCGAGGTTGTCGGCCAGGACCCATTTTTCAGCATCTGGATGGGTCACCTGTTACCGGTTCTGAATTTTGCGATTGGTTGGCAAGAGCAATCAAGAGCTGTGGTCTTAACCTAGACAGATATAAGGGTCATAGCTTTCGCATCGGGGCTGCCTCCCACGCTGCCGAGTGTGGCTATTCCGAAACCCAGATTCGTCTTTTGGGGCGATGGAAATCAGATGCTTTTAGAAAGTACATTCGCCTAACTAGTTTGCAAAGTACACCTACTTGTCTCAGCTCTCCTTCTTAGGCAATGGTTGGTTTGGAATATGGATGCTTCTCGGCCATGACAAACCAGTCTACAGGGGTGGCTGTTTTCGTTGTCTGGCTGATTATTCTTTAGGGGTTACAGGAGCATAGTTTGCAGGGGCAACTGCGCTCACCATTTGATCTTTTAGTTAGTCCTAATCTAAACTTCCAAACAGTTTACAGGGGTAGCTTGTTTGGAATTTTCTTTACCAATATGCAGCGCAGTTTGCAGGGGTAACTGTTCTGCTCCTCATAATTATCTGTATTCCTACATATCACGGCAGTAGCTTGCAGGGGTAGCTGCTTGTCTTTCGGCTTTTTGTTGTCTGTGTTCCTCCAGAGTCTAGTCCCTGTTGTCAGTGCTAGGGTGGGGCTGCCCACTTTACCCAAGTGAGCTTTGGCGGTTCATTGCCCTCACCTTTGATGGGCATAGCTGTTGTTTTATTGTGTCGTTAATTTTTGCAATGAATTTTGGAATATTAAAGCGAAGGAGGAAGTACGTTTTTAGTAACCGCCATAGAACAATGGAATATGTTAGGAGCAGACCTGAAAAAAGAAGTCACCGTTAAATCGTTCAGGCGTGCTTTGCACCAGAAATTTTTGATAAATCAGCAATTTTTACCTCATTTTTAGTTTTTTATATTATTTCATTTCAATTTTTATCTCAGTTTTTATTAATTAATTTTTTTTCTTTCTTTTTGTTTTTCATTACATGTATATATTTATATTTATATAGTAGGTTTTAGATTTTTATATAACTCATTGTAAATATTTTTTTTTGATAATTCATTGTAAATATCTTAGTAAGTTAGGAGGGCCACAAGTTTATTAGTGCTTCGCACTATTTCGTGCCACCCTCGTTAAATAAAGTTTTTATTTTTATTATTATTATTATTATTATTATTATTATGCTATGTGGTACTTGCACATAGCCAAAATTTATCCAGACAAAAGGTGTGTGTCTTTTCTTCTGGCCCATCAAATTGAGCTACCGCTGACAACAGTAACTATTCCCTGTTAAATTTGTTTGAGAAGACATGAACATTCCAGAGGGATAGCATAAAGGCATTATTGGCCTGACAATAAAAATTTTATGATGTCCCTCGCTGTCATTGATTAACTTCAATTTTGAACACGTGAGGGATGGACAATACACTAGGGGTATCCTTGAATTGGTTGGTGGGTATACCCTCTAGACCTGTATGCCATGTGCCTCTAGCGATCTAGCCTCGAGCAAGTTGTTGAGTTTTCGGAGCTACAATTTTAACCCACCTCCTCCCACATTGTCCTTTCCTCCCTCTGTTTCCTTATATGTTAGGGTTGCGGTTCATTGCCCTCACCTTTGATGGGCATAGCTTTTGTTTTATTGTGTCGTTAATTTTTGCAGTGAAGTTTGGAATATTAGAGCGGCTATGTGGTACTTGCACATAGCCAAAATTTATCCAGACAAAAGGTGTGTGTCTTTTCTTCTGGCCCATCAAACTGAGCTACCGCTGACAACAGTAACCTAGTCCCTGTTAAATTTGTTTGAGAAGACATGAACATTCCAGAGGGATAGCATAAATGGCATTCTGATATGAATATCAAAAATTAGTTTTGGATTTCGTCATACCAGGAACGGAGTCGATGCCAAAACAAACTACGTGGACCGCATTGCGGAGATCTAATACATATTATTTATTCCTGCAACCCCAAATAGCACGAAATTATGTAAAACTGCTGATGTTACAAGTAATCTGGGCAGTGATTTGGAGCTTTAGAGTCCATCGAATGCGAGTCGCTAACTTCTGAAGTTGAAAGCGAAACAGAACTCGAGATCGAGAAAGAAGCTATTCAGAACCAGAAGGTCCTTACATAGACAATCCGCTAGCCGATGGAAATTGACTTAGAGAATACTATCAAAAGATACAGGAGGTACAACGAAGAAAACAGAATCTAGAAAACCTATTTGATGGTGATGAAGCGCTCGTGACGTAGTAAGAAGTGCCACGATTTCTCATCTCCCGGTGCAATTATTATAATTATGCTCGGCTAAAAAAACCTTGTTCGCGCTCGGCTAAATAAACGCCCGTTTTGCAGGTTATACTTTCATACTCTTACAGGTGTAGATGTGGTAACTGTGCCTTAAACCATCTGCAAAACGCCGCAGATTGTCTTTGCTTCACTGAAAAATTCAGAGATGTGTCGCATCTGTCGAAGCGCCGTTGTTTCGCGCGAAGCCGCAAACTTGACAGAACAACAGGATGTGTAACAACCCACCCGGTACTGTTCAGTGTTGTCTGACTAAAACTGATGGTCGCTACGATCAGATGCAGAAACTGTAATACGGTAGATAGAAGAAAGTATGATTAGACTGCTTCGGAAGAGAAGTGAGTAATTGTCTGCGTTCTTGTGGACTCTCTGAAATGTTGTTGTTTATGTCTTTGTAAATTGTGCAATAGCCAATTTCATTGACATTTCAGGTCTTTCAATAAGCTGCAGTAAGATTATTAAATGAAAATTAGTTTGCTCATTCCTTTCAAAACTCAGTCAGACATGTTTTCATCAAAATTTTATAATTGTCCGTAGTCCAGTTGTGCACAAACGAAGGATGTCATAATCTTTACTGCGGTTATGAATCACACTGGTCAATATCTCGGAAGTAAACAGTGCTGAAATTTCGAGTGTCAATTTGCCTTGACGTAATGCAACAGAAATGTTTCAGAGAGTCGACAAGAACGCAGATAATTTCTCACTTCCCTTCCGAGCTAATCTGACAACAATTTCTTCCGTCTATTGCATTATATTTTGATGCATCTGATCGTAGCGACCATCTGTTATAGGCAGACAACACTGAATCCCGGGTGCATTGTTTATGTCAAGTTCGCGGCTTCGCGCGAGAAAACCGCACTTCGAGAGATTCGACGCATTTCTGAATTTCTTTGCAGCAAAGACAGTCTACGGCGTTTTGCAGATGGTTTAAGGCACAGTAACTACATCTACACGTGTAAGGGTATGAAAGTATAACCTGCATAACAGGCGTTTATTTAGCCGAGCACGATGGTAATATTTGCACTGGCCGGATGAGAAATCGTGGCATTTCTTCCTACGTCTCAAGCGCTTCGGTATAGTACCATCACAGACCATCACTTTAACTTGGCCCCTATTTAGATAGTAATATACGGAATATTACAAATATAATATTATAAATACCACGAGATAAGCCTTATTTCACGGGCTGGAAATGTACTTCATCCATTGTTTAGGAACTGGTCTTGATGGACCCACAAAAACGATTTCCGGAGAATTTCCTTCACCTCTTTTTTCATTCTCTTCTCTTCTGCACTCTTATCAAAAGCAATGCCTTTAAAGTTTCCATTTCTTATAAAAATTGGTACTTTCGGTCTTTGCAGAATGTGCTTAAACATGAGTTGTTTATTTGTAACTTCCTTTCTTAGACAACTTTGTTTTAGACATTCTCTGGGGAGCAAACTGCATCAAACAAAGTGGCTTCTTTCCTTGCGTGGTCTACTATCACTTTTCCTCCTTCTTTAAACATCAAGTCGAGGCTCCAGTAAAAGGCGCTAGTTTTACAGCTTTGGCTATTTAAAAATGCGTTTTTACACTGTAATTGGGAAAAAAGGACATTAACCATGCAAACACTTTGCAGATTTTTGTCAGCAAAAAGTTTCAGTTCCTATTCGTCAAAAGTAAAAGAAGATGCTGTTTCGCGTCACATGACATGAGGACACTCACGTAACTTCTTTTCAAAGCTGTGGTGTTTTTTTCATAGTTCACTTTCACAGAATGTTACGAGATATCCGGAAATATTCAAGATATTTCCTTGAAGATATTGAGACATATGTTTCCAGCCTCATTCTTATGCTAAACTCTGTTTGACTCGCCCCGCACAGCCATGTCTCAAACCTTTTCAGTACTCTGGGTTGTGCGAATCGTCATTTTTGAGAACCTAGCTAATGGGCTGTTAGCTCACGTTATTGAAGAAATCAGGACTACTAGAGTTTTTCTTTCGGCTATTTTAATTGTTATGTAGCATGTTCAACTCAGGCTTTAAGGGATAATTTACACGTCCTTACACACCCTTTTTTATTTCTTTCTTTTTCTTAGCAATGTTTTTTAAATCCTGTTATCATCAAACAAATTTGAGCCTTAGCAAGTTCTCCCAGTTAATCGGCTTGATGACTGTCTTGGGCTATACCGGTTGTCGTGTTCTTCCCCGAAGAATCTTTCTTGTTTGTTAAAGGCTGTACCGAATGCTCTAGAATGCCCTGAACATGCCCTCAATATTGCGTAGAAAAGAACAAAGGAAAACCGCCATAGAAACCCGTTCTCTTGCCACATTGGCCTGACAACTGTTGTAAGAAAAGTATCATATTCTCCCACGACATTGCTTTGTGTGTTAGCTAGGTTAAAAGCCTTGTCGAATGAGAAAAAACGGGAAATACAAAACAGAACAGAACAAAAAAGGAATCTGGATAACCACGAAAGGCAAAGCGTTAACCATCATCATTTCTCTTCTACATTTTGTGGCGTACCCCCAGTTACGTTCAGTGAAACTTTAAGCGACATAAACTACGAGAAGATAGTGCGTACTTTCGAAGATATTAAATTCCTTCAGAGTCAGTTGAAAACTAACTGCGAGATAGCTAAATCGAAAACCTTTGGGACCCGGAAAAATTTCGCTCTAGGAGAAATTGTGTGATTCAACAGTTCAGTATTTTATTTAAGCCTCTTTATTTCTTGTGTTATTGAGTATGGAAATATTTTACCGATAGTATTCTAGCCAGTTGCTTTACTTTCAATAAGCGACATTCTGGAAATGCTGTATTTTACCAAGCCTTCTAGCCCATTCAAAGTCTTAACGTTTATCCTGACTATCTGTATACGAAGTGCTTTAACTTTCCAAAACTGTTGTCCGTCAGATTTTCCTTTACGTTTTTCATAGATGTTACTGAAAATGTTTTAACATCAAGTAGCACTCACCAGAATCATCATTCGAAGCTTCACCGCCAACCACTAAAACTGCGAGAATCACAAAAGGTAGAACGTTTACCGTCAACATTGTGCTAGTCTTGAAATTCAGATTCAAAGTGAGCAGAAACGAACCAAAATGTTTTTCACTTATGATGACGGAAGCCTAAAAATTACCTAACCTTGTAGCCACGCAAGAAAGTCAGCTCACTGATTTGGAATTTGCTTTTAGGCAAGGATGTCGTGTTTTCCCACAAGTTATCTTTGTTCTGACCTAAAAGCCATAAGAACTTAAAATTATACTCGTTCAAGCGAAACAACTGCAAATGGTTTCAGGTAATAAGAAATTCTCACTTTGAACAATTCAATCGGTGTTGTTCTGTGATATTTTCTCAGGCAAAGGATTTGAAGGGCAAGATTACTCACGGCAAGGCTGATAAAACTCGCTTTGGACATTACAGACAACTTACAAAAGGGCTTTATTTTATCCAAAAAAAAACTCCGTCAAGTCTTTCACAGCCATAGCTTTGAAGAAACTTTATCAGTAGCTGATATTTCACTGAAATTAGAAAATTGCTATCTCTTCTTTACGTCCCATTCCCCTCTTTTCTTCAGCTTTACCAACGTGTTGAAATCTTTTTAACATCAACTGATTTCTGCTCGATAAAGTAAAAAGTTACGTGCCCTCTTGTTAAATTGGCTTGATAACCGTTTTAGGGCACCGGTATGGCATCATGTTTTCCCAAAAGGCGCTTTTCTGGTATTTTAAAAGCCTTACCGAATGCAACCTCCTTCAACGGAATCAAATGCAATATTAGAAGCCAAAGTTTGGGACGATTTACTAAAAGGCTTGATCGTGTTCAAAACATCTAGCATTTTTGTAACATTACGGTAGACAAAAATTAAAATAAATCTCGCAACAGTTTATTAACATAATGGACTCTACGGTACCAATTAAAAGTCCACTTCCAAAATTACTTAATTAGGCAATCGTTAAAATGGTCGTTTCTCAGGCTAGTTAATCAAAGAGCTTTCTTCGCTATCAAAAAACTTGACTATGTAAAACCTTCACTGAATTAAAACGCAAGGCAATTCCTTGTGTTGTAGAAATTTCCTCTTCGAAATGATCGTAACCTTAATGTTCTAGTGCTTTCGAGTAGACAAAAAGTATTTCTGACAATTTCTTTACCACTAGCGTTATTTCAAATATTCGCCCTGCTGTTTACTTTGCGTTTTGCCAGGGTATAGGAATCTTAAAAACCCGCTATAAGTGAAACCTTGATTAAGGCCTACTTACAACTTGTTTTAACCTTCCAGGGCTGTATTTTGCCTATAACAACAAAAGTGTCAAACTAAAAGGTAAAGCCAATTTTACAAGGATTCTTGCTCAATTCCTTGAGATTTGCTTTCTCCATGTGGGAAGGCTATTGTGTTCTCCCACAAGTTGTCTTTGTTCTAACTCATCTGAAAGTTTTACTTAAGAGGATATTTTTTTGAGGTTAGGAAATCAAATGACATCAAGGACGTTATTTATGTTAACTGTCGATAATAACTTATATTTGAACGTCGATTATATTTGAGCTTTTTCTTAGTGTAGATTACACGACTCCAGCCACTTCCTATATGGGTTAACAAAACTTTCATCTTGTAACCAGACATGATTTTTTTTAAGCCACTGAGACGATTTTTAAAAGGCTTGATCAATTTCAAAGCAAAAACAAGTTTCTAAAAAATTAACTTTCTGGTAAACCTGCAAATTCCTCCTCTAAAAATCTGATACTTCTACGTCAATTTTTTTGGGCACTTTCCGAAACTTCCACTGAAGTGAAACACGAGAAAAAGGTATCTACTTTCGAAGATGTTGATTTTATCCAAAGATGGCTAATTGACAACTTTAATTTTGAAGGTTACCTGTTGCCCGGAAATCCGTTATAAACCGTTAACTTCACAAGTCTCAGTTGCTTTCGGTTATAAATTGTATTCATAGAAAAAAGATAGATAAGAAGCTGCGTGGATTTAATAGAAATTTTTAGTTGGGGTCTTTCTCGTGTTCGAGAGATTTCCTCTTTGAAAATATCGTAATCGTTAGATTTTAGGGCGGTTGAGTAGAGAGAAAGTAGCCTTAGTGATAATTATTAACTATAGTGGTGTTATTTTAATAGTCGACCTTGAGTTTACACTGCATTTTATCACCGTATGAAAATCGGAATGCCTGTGCCAGTAAAGGAAAATTTACTATCGTCTTCGCACGAGGTACCGTTCTCAGTTAGAATTTTCCTTTACGTCTTGTAAAGGTGTTCAAAAGTTCTTGCATGTAGTACTCACCAGAAACTTCATGCGAAGGTGCAGCGTCAGCCAGTAAAGCTGTGATAATCACGAAAGGCCAAGCGTTTACCATCAACATTATGGTAGCTGTGAAAGTCAGGAGAAAAGCAACGAGTCAAACTTTACTTTGCTTATAACAATAAAGGTGTCAAATTACGAGCCAAATCAGTTTTAGAAGGAGTTTTGTTCAATTTCCTGACATTTGCTTTTACAGGTGGAAAGGGTATCGTATCCTCCCACAAGTTTTTTGTTTACTTTGAGTAAATTTACTTTTAAAAAAACTCCCCCACACATAAGTAAAAGTATTTTCTCCTGAGTTTTCATACTGCATCAATCCTCTTTTCTTCCTTATCTTATCTTTCTTTGCCGGTCAAATAATTTTTTGCTACCAGACTGTTACGCATTCACTCATGGTGTTTTCAAGGTTTTCTTGTTATTTGTTGCAAAAAAGCTTGAAACTTGGAAAAGTTTTTCACAAGCGATCCTGAAGTTTTGTTTGCAATTTAGTTTGCAATTATTTGATGCTCCCTCACAGTATCGCAATATCGATCAGCGGTTTTACCCATAGTACCGTAACCATCAGGCTCTATTTTCGTTTTGCTCGGTGAAAGATTCAGGCGGGAAGGGCGAAACGACCTAGCGAGCGACCAACGTAAGAGAATATGAGAGCGATGCTAAAATTCGGCCTGATTGCAGGTTAATAATACCGCATTCCTTGCTGTCAGGACTTCTGTCAGTGAGTTCAGAAGAACTTGTTGATTTGGCTGAGACTTAGGGCACTAGCAGAAAGCCTACCAAAGCCATAAAATTTGTCCACAACTGAACATATATACTGTTGTGAATATGGTACTGTAAAAACATGATTATCGATAAAGACAAACACATCGTCAGAATCTGGAGAAATTAGTAAAAAGCGAAGTTGTCGCTTTATCTCAAACACGTTAAAACATGTCTTATGACGTAATCGTTAAATCTGGTTTGCTCTTCCGGAGTCAGCAAGTTGTCTCGAGCTCTAAAACTGGTATATCCTATTGTGCCGCTTATACTATCTAAGAAGGTCCAGCCTCGTGTATTCACACCTGCGAATAACCTTTCTTAACGTTGACAGCCAGATACTTTTCACACCTGCGAATAACCTTTCTTAACGTTAACAACAAGATACTTTCCAAGTATTAAACATAACCACAACAAGGAAAGATGAACGTTTATTCATTTGCCTCAGGATGAAATCGCTTTGAGTTGTTGATCGCGACGTTTCGACTGCAACACTGCTAGTCTTCATCAGGCGATGAGGTCGATTGTTTACGTTTCGCTATTTGTAGCACGTTGGTTCGCTGTTATTGGTGCATTTCGATCCTTATTATTATTCCGACTATTAGATGTTGTTCCCTCACAGGTCCGCTTTGTGGTTGATCGACCGTTGTGCTTTTTGATCGTAGGTATCCAAGCTTCAGTAATTTCGATTCCACTATAGGAAAATGCCCCGTTTCGTTAGCGTGCTCCAAAACTGCGGGTGTTTGCGTACGAGCAAGCCGTATATCTCTCTCGTGTTCTTTTATCCTTTCTTGCATCGCTCTCCCTGTTTCCCCGATGTATCTATTTGGAAGGAAGTTAAGTTTATTGACCGTGACGCTCACTGGTACACACGTAAGGTCAAAGGGGCTATCCATATAAGACTTCATCCTAATAACATCAATACAGATAGTGAAATCGAAATTCCTATTCGGAGTAAGATGGTGGCGATTCTGCTGTGCATGACGGCGGCGGAACGCTTGGTGACAGGTTGCCAGGATGAGCTGGAACAAGAATTAAAGTAGACGTTATTACAATATTGACAAAGTTTCTAGTATTACGAACAGTCTCTCTTTCCGCTCAGGGATTATCGAGCAAAGCAAAGACGCGAGGGATCTAATTGGTCAGCTGCCGCTGCATAGCTGTTCACCGAGGAGCCCGACCAGATCAAAGCACACAAGCTGCTCGTGACCTCGCAAAGAGTTTTTTCAAACTCTAAACCGCTCCAAACGACTTGCCAAAAACATCACTTGGTGAATTGGATGTGGTTGAAAGGTATCTTACTCAGGGAAAAGTTTTAGCCGATTGGTTAGGTATCAGAGTTTTTGAGCCTGAGCGAGAGGACGGTGGAGAAGTGATCTGGTATCTTAGGCGTAATCCGTCAAGTGTTTTTCTAAACATAATCAAAATCGGGATTTGTGAAGGACACGCATTTCTTATCAAAAAGATCGAGAAACTTGGTAAAAAATATTCATGTATTCATTGTAAAGCTCGTTTTACACAAGTCTGTAATTTACAGCGGCACGCAAAAACGTGCGCGCTATGTAGGGCAATTATCGATTCCCCAAACGAGATCGTCAGGGCTCCACAGACAGCATATGAGACAGCCTTTTTTCCTTTCAGCACCTCTTCAGAAGAATCACTCAAGTGGTTGGAACAGGAAAGTAAAACACGGAAAATTCATATCCATCACGCCATGTGTGGGCACGGAGAGGAGAGATACATTAAAAGATTTCCTGTAGATGGGTACGACCCAAAAACAAAAATGGTCAATCAATACCACGGGTGTTACTGGCACTGATGTTTAAGGTGTTTTCCAAATGATCGTAACACAATAATCGACCGCATTGACAAAACACGTGAAGATTTGTATCAAGCTACTTTAGAACGAACAAGAACACTGACAAAGGCTGGCTACCGTATGATCGAGAAATGGGCATGTCAAGTTGGCAAAATAGAAGCAGAGAAACCAAGTAGCAAGTAGTGCTTGGAGGGAAAATTCAATGGCCAAAGTGTACTCGCCTTCTGGAAGTTTAAACATGTTGAATCCAATTCGAGAAGAGTAATTATTTTGAGCGTTTTTTCCCCGTTGTGAAGCTGTATGCTTTTTTGTTTACGGTGTGGGGGGGAACCTGAGAAGCCAACTATGCCAGTGACTCTTATGTTGTTTTCGTTGGATGACTCGCCGGCATTTTCCATGAGATACCTGAAAACGTCTTGTTTATTGGTTGAGCTGGTGATGTGGGACTCCTTGATTTTTGTGTCGATGTAGCTTTTTAGCCCTACAGTTACATCCCCTTTAGCGGTGTTCACCTTATTCCTGACATAGCCGACATTAGCTGCAGATTTTATGTTTTTGTCATCGGTTTTCAAGTTAATTATTTCTTTATCATTCAAGTCCAAATTAGCAGTCATACTATTGCTTGCATCAACCTTGACATATTAATTGCTTCGACAGTAATTCTGTCGTTGACAAACTCAACACACGTGGCGTCTCTCGGATTTGATGGAAGATCAAGATTGATAATAGAGTGGTTTTTCATGTCAATGTCAGCTGCTTTGTCCAACTTGGTAGCTAGTTGAGTGTCGACATATTTTTTGTTTGTCGCCTGATCTGCCCATCTGGGTTCAGGGTCTTTGACGTGGTAGATGGTATTGTTATTCATATATACCGCATTATCCATTTTTCCACCTTCTTTTTTTGAGAGAAAGATTTCTCTCTGGTTTGCATAGCTTATAGCTTTGTCAAGATCCCCTTGAACAGGACACGGGTTGTTTTTCAACCCCAAAATCTCGTACTTACCTTGCATATTGGTGTCAGCGTTTTTGTCCAACTTTGTCGCTAGTAAGGTAGGATCTCCACCTGTGCCGGTGGGGCCTTGCGGCCCTTGCAAGCCTAGAGGCCCTCTAAGACCTTGTGAGCGACGTGGGCCTTCCAAGCCTCGGGGCCCTGGATCGCCTTTGTCTCCTTTTTCACCCTCATCACCCTTATCGCCTTTTTCTTCTTTTTCACCCTTATCACCCTTATTGCCTTTTTCTCCTCTATCCCCTTTTGGGCCGGTCTGTCCGTGGTCGCCAGCCGGTCCTTCCGCACCTGGAGGTCCTTGGGGGCCTACTGGGCCATGGGATCCTGGTGGCCCCTGCGGGCCTGTTTCGGCTTTTGGCCCAGGGGGGCCTTGTGGCCCTGGCGGCCCACTTGCACCTGTACCACTCCCAGTTTCATCGATCGTGCTGTTTATGTAGCCCATTGTATATCTTCATCAAAATGTTTTTCATCAATTTTTGTGGTTCGTCATAGTAAAAGAAGGAATATTCTTTGTCGGTTGCGCTGTTCAGCAGTTGGTGATCCAACCCAAGCTCGCCTGCGATTCGCTTGTTTTCTTTCGGAAGAAATGCGAAGATGCAAAAATGGCTACAGTTGTCGCAGATTTTTCTTGGTACCTTGTAAAAGGTTTGAGTGAGATAAATAACGCTGCAGTTTTTGTGCCGCCCGTTGATGAAATAGTTGATGATGGCCTTTTGGTTGCTTTAAAAAACCAAGTCGTCAAAGACGACAATCTTTTGGTTCACAGGAAGCTCTTCACGAGAAATAATCTCATCCCCTGGCGCCTCGATGACCTCGCAACCAACTTCGGGGTCGATTTTTGTGGCAAAGTCTTGAAAAGCGCCCGATATTTGGTTTGGTGGAGGTTTTTTGAAAAAAGGTAGACTTTGTCATATTCCAGCAAGTTGTAAGGCATATGCAGCAGGATGCTTGTTTTCCCAGAATTGCTTGGCCCACAAATTAACATCTGGAAGACACCAGTGGGCATGCAAGGGTGTCCTTGCTTGTAGTAAGTTGTCCTAAGAAAGTCAGGATCATAATTCGGAATCTTCATTTTTTTTTCATTCATATATATGACATGAAAAAAATGTCAGTGCGAAAGTGGAAACAAAAGGCTGCTGAAAAGTCAGCGGTCGGTAAGCAAACACATGATATACTTACAAAATTCAAAATGAACAACATTGGGAAGGAGTTTGGCCAGCTTTCAGGAGAGGAACTTTTTAAATCGATTACGAAAAGGCTTGAAAAGAGCACCCCTAAGCAAGAGAAAGCGGAGGTCGACGAAACTCCTGATTACGGCATGGATGAGTTTGACAGAATTAATCCGTTTGGTGATGACTTTAGACCGGACGCACCAACACCAGCACCATAACCAGCATCATCATCACCACCACCATCACCACCGCCACCACTTCCTGATGTTGATATTGATGGTGATGATAATTTCCCCAACCACCCCCACCGCTGGAAGTAACTTCCATACGCAAAACGTGGGGGGGAGCTGAATACCTCCATGGATCAACCCTGTTGCAAACGGTCAATCAGCTGATCACGAAATTCGGAAATGACCCCCACTAGAGAGTGAAAAGTAAAAAATCTCCATTAATCGGTTATTCAATAGAAGACCTCAAAAAGGAAAGAGATAGGCTTGTTGCAAAAAGAAGAATAACCTCTGAACAGCTTCAAGAAGGTAGCCGGAGGTTGGTGTTCCCTCGTACAAGAACAACAAAGGAGCCATCCCCTCCAACCCTCTTGAAAAGGCTGTTTTGAGCCGTAGACCTGATATCGAGCCTTCAGACGATGAAGATGACTTTCCTGGACAAGACTTGGAAACAGAAGGGAGTGGTTTGATGAACGCCTCCGCTGACGAAATTATCAATCAACTTTACGTATGCTTGGGTTCGATCAAGGCTGGAAACAGTTCAATAAAACTTCCACACCAGGTTATTTCTCTGCTTGATTTACTTGTTGAAAAAGGTGTAATCAATGAAAATAATAAGAAAAACATTTTTGGTTATTATATAGGAAGGCTCAACCTTCTGCTCGACTCGAACCTCGCGCGCCAAAAAATGGCAACCAGGTTTCACACGATTTCACAATTAACTTCAATCCACCGATCTACTTAGATGAACGAAAAAGCTATAAGGCGGCGCTAAACAAACTTGTCACCATGAGCTACTCGTGGTACAACATCGCTGAAGTTTATGATAAGAACAAAATTCGGTGGAGAAAGAAATCTGAAAATTGGCAGACCTTGACTTTCCCTGATGGGATGTATAGTTACTCTGACATCAACAGTTTTCTTCAGACCCAAACCGGTAGGGTGGATCTGGAAGACAAAGACAGTGAACATATTTTTACTCTGTATTTCAATATGGCAATTTACCGGGTTGTCATTTTGATTCGCAAAAATTACGAGCTTGACCTTTCTCGGGGCCAATTTGCAAAATTGGTTGGTTTTCAAAAAGCAGAGTTGTCAAAAGGAACCAATTTTGTGGGAAAAATGGTTCCGAATACCACAAAACGTGTTGATTGGGTGTTTCTCCACTGCGATCTGATCACACGGCAAGCAAACGATGTTGGAAGCGATGTTCTTTTCAGCTTTTCAACTGCAAATCTCCAGGTCAGTTATCCCTTTCAAAAAGAGCCGTATCGGGTTGAGTGGCATCCTGTAAACAAAAGTCAGATTAATGCAATCAGAATTTGGGTATCAGACGGTAGAGACAACATCTTGGACCTCAACGGGCTTGATGTCGCAGTCAGCATAATGATTGAAGAACAGTGAAAACTTCTTTCGAAAATATATAAGAATGAATCATACGAGTGAGTGGACAAAGTTCTATGACAAGCACTCCGGAAGGTATCGATATAAACACAAGGGGTCGGGTTTAGTCCGTGACACCCTCATGACCATCGGCAAAGTGTTCAAAGCCGGTGTAAAAAATGTGGCGAAAAAAGCTGCTCAAGTTACCACAGAAAAAGTGGGTCAGAAAGTCGGTGAAATGGTGGTAGAAAAAGGCGCTGATAAAATTCAACAAATTCTGCGAAAGCGCCCGTCACAGGATGCAGAAAAGAAACTTCAGAAAATTTTGCAAAACCGAGTGCCCCCAAAAAACCGTATCAAGGAAGGGACGCTACGTTGAAACTAAATCGAATTTAAGCAAACCAAATTTAATCAGTCCGTCAAAAATTTTTTACCTTTATATATCAACCGTTCAGATCGCCACAATGTTCAGGACACCACAATATCTTGAGAAAACTGAATACATCCAAATCAATTTGGATACCCCACTGACTTTTCCAGGAAATAACCAAACTCAACAAAAGAGTGGGCCAAGATTCACCACCAGAGATCGGGATAATTTCTATGACTGGTATAACGCTTATTTTTGCATTAATTTCACGTTTCAGGTTACTGCAAACGGAGCTAGAATAGGGGCTAACACTGAATCAGCTCCAGCCAATGGCTCTTTTTCGTTGATCAAAAGTATGATTGTCAAGTCGGCAGGAAAGTCCGTTTACGAGGCCAATGATATTCACAAAGTCATTTTCATAAAAAACCTGCTCGACGTCAGTGATGATTATTCAAGAAGTGTGGCCAAAAACCAGTTTTGGTATCTTGACAATGATGCTACCACAGTAACCTCAGACGCTGCGACTAATCTTGGAATGCGGCAAAGGGCGCTTTTGTCCCACGAGGGTATCACAGTTGAAGCTATTCTCCCTCTTAACCGATACTCTTTCTTCGAAGGCCTGTCCGACAGGCTCTTACCGCCAATGCAAGCGGACTTTGAAATTGTGCTACAAGACGACACAGAAATGATTTTTCTAAACGACGGTACAGCTCGAAGGATTGTCGTCCGAAAATTCGAGTTGTGGGTTCCACAATTACAATTCACTGGAAAAGGACAGAAGTTCGTGAACGAAAATTTCTTAAAACCAACACAATGGAAATACTTAAAAGAAATGTTACACCTGAGTAGTTCCCGACGTGATGCAAATGGTAGGTGGTTGATAACGCCTGGGGTTAAAAACCCAAGGCATGTGTTTGTGTTCTTCCAACAAACACAAAAACAAAAGGCTTTTACTCAAAATCCTTACATCTTTGACACGTTTGATCTCGATGGTGATGACATCGCGAAATTAGCCACTTGCCACCTTCAGTACGGCACAACCTTTTACCCTGAGCTTGAATATGAAGGTGACTTCAAAATAAGAATCCTCAATGACTTAATCGATTTCAGATGCAGGAAAAATGATTACAACTCCGGTGTCCAGCTGCAGCTCGCCAACTTCAAAACGCTGTACCCTATCATTTATTTTGACCTCCGGAATGCCAAAGAAAGAATGACTGGTGATCCAAAAAAGAGAATTCCATTACAGGTTAAACGAAGCCGCAAACGCACATGATTACACGATCTTTGCGGTGGTTTTGAATGAGGAAGAAATCGTACTGAAGCAGCTTGGCAATGAATTGGTTGTAGTCTAAAGCCTACATTTTATGACAGTCAATTTTTTATCTTTACATAACATACATCCCACGATGGCCACAACGTATCACCCCCTCAAGTTCGCGCTGACAGACGGACAAAGAAACTGCGAAAAGCTTATGCTTCAAAAACGGCTGTTGATCCAACGATCAAGCCCCAGCAAATTGGACGAGGTGACGACATCCGTCTCACTGCCATTCAAATCAATCGAGTGCAGAAAGCGGTCAAAACCAAAAAAAAGGTTGACCTCAAATTGAGCCAGACTCAGATTGAAAATACTGCACAACATGGTGGAAACCTTTTTTCTGCTATGTTAGGGTTGGCACGACCTTTGATCAAGCCAGCCTTCGGGGCTTTGGCCAGTGCAGGACTAAGTTTTGGTGCTGAAAAGTGCTAAAGAAAATATTTGGTAATGGTTATGGTCGACAAGAAACTGAACTTTACAACCTCGTCCAAGCAATGACTCCTGTGTTGAATACGCCGCCAGAGGTTATTAGAGGATTTAATTCTTTAGTGTTCCACTTTTTATGGAAAGACAAAGTGACCAGATGTTTTAGCTATGCTCCCTACGATTTCGGTGGTCTTAAAATGATTAACTATGAAAACATGGTGAAGGCTATGAGATTAAGTTGGTTAAAACGAATATCTGATGAAAACTGCACCGGGTTTTGGAAATCTTACCTTGATCATTCTTTGGGCAGTTACGTAGGATTATTTTTATTCAATTGTTATTACGACCCAAATAAGTTAAATATTTCATCAGTCTTTTACTACGAACTTTTATTATGGTGGTCAGAATTAAGAGAGGCTGTTGATCTGGATAATGAATATAAATATATTATATGGAATAACAAGGAAATTAAAATTGAGGGCAAAAGTGTTTTCTACAGTCACCTTGTAAAGGACATAAAATATACTAAGGATTTACTTTCTGACAGGACAAATATTGATTCCTTCAACACGGTTAAAGGAAAGACACTGATAAAATCTAATTTCTTGGTGTGGACGGGCTTAAGACATGTTGTTCCATCAAATCTACATGTAAATATTCCCGATTTTAAGGCTGTCTTCGACTTGAATAACTATAAGTGTCGGGATTACTATGGTTATTTAATAAAGAAAACGTATGAAAGGCCCAGAAAGTGGTCTGAGATAGGCGAAGAATTTGACTTAATCGATGACCTAATTTCAAAGGCATACCTTCTGCCTATAAGGGTTGCCAGCGAACCTTATTTGAGAGCCATTTTCTGAGAATATCGAGAATCGAAAGACACTCAGAAAAAATCGAATTTTTTTTTATTTTGCCAAAACATCCCTTTGGGTAAGCTAATTCAAGAAAAAATAATCCAAAGTTCCAACGAGTTATTTAACGGACGAAAATTTAAAAAGTTCGAAAAATGCATAAAATGGCGGTTTTAGGGTCTCTAAACGGCTCAATTTCTCACTCAACTTTAGGAAGCCGGTGAGAGCGTAAAAAAGATTCTTTTAAAACGAAACAAACCACGAACATTATTTAACCTCTCTACTTTAAACCTGTGTAAAAAATTTGCCAATGTTTCGTTTCGAACATTTTCAAGCGGCGTTTTTATCGAGCCGCTCTTAACCTTGTTTATCACAAGGTAAAATGAAGGCCAACTTCGGCAGCTTAAAACGGCATCTGGTATGTATCGTTCAATAATTAAGACTACACAGAAAGAAAGCTCTGTCATTGTACTTTTCCCCAGAAAAGTTACAGCTTTGGGAATCAAGTACTTCCCCGTCAGTAAATTTTTACTGTTTAGTGATCTGAGCGGGTAGAATTATATGCAAATTACAGATTTAATTCCTGGAATGCTCCTAACAATTACAAAGGCCGTTTAAGATAGGCTCACCATTAGTTACACATGCACGCACAATGTTTTTCCTAAGCTTTGAAAGAAAGTTCTGCTTTCTTGAGTCTTGCTGAGTCTTATTATGTTAAAACAAAGCAGATTTTTAACGGCATTTCAACAAGACAGGAATCCAGTCATTCAACTTAACCAAGATAACATCGAAAACACAGAGAAACGACGTACTATGCCGCCTACCTTGCCAACCGAAAACGCAACAATACAACAGAACAACATTCCAAACTGTAAACAAACGAATTTTCAGTTTCCTGATTGAGCGAAGATATTTTAAACTCATCGCCGAGAGGAATACTCGGAAAGACAGGTGACCACTGCACTGACCCGCACGTGTCACACCACACTAACAGAGAGAGTCACGTATTCGATTTTTGTTATGTGATTTGAGATGAAAACTTGGTGGAAAGTTAAAAAGAAAAAAAAAACTTGCAACAGATAGCTAGTACTTTGTTGGATTACATGTTAGCACAAGCTCCACACAGGAGTTTTTACGGTCACGACTCTCTCTATTTAAAGGGACACTGTCACGGGGACTTTTACGTTTTGGGGTGAAAATATGCTGAAATTTGAATTAAATGCTTTTTTTCTCATACACAGAATACTCCTAGAACGTCAAGAAAAGGAAATCATATGATTTTCTCAAAGGAAGAACAAACCATAGTCAGTTACTGGCGATTTTTCCACGAAACAAAGGAAAAACTTGAAAACATCAGCCTGATGTTTTCAAGTTGCAACCATATTCATCCTAACAATCCGCAGCAAAACACACTCAGTTATAATCTCAGAGAACTGGTAGAGTAATTTTAAATGAAATTCAACCAGTATTTTTGGATTTCCGCTGATTAGAATAGGTCCTTTTGCTTTTCAAAGTTATCAAGATATTGGTGACAGTGTCCCTTTAAAGCGCGGTAATTTCGCAATGTACGTGCTGTTGTAATTTTACTACTAATTTAATTACAGCTCATGAAATAAAATAAATGTTGCAGTAAGTTACATTCACAGTGTGTAAGTACTGATACATGGCGTCGTGTAGTTTTTCCACTCTTCTGGAGAGGGTCACTGCCTGTGGATTAAGCAGTTGTTACCCAGGACACGTTGAAGTTGTTTCCCTAAAAGAATGCACAAGACACATCTCGCGGCATCTTCAATTGCACGGACTAAGTGCAGATAAGGCGGTTGACAGTGAATTCAAGTTGTTGTTAGCCCGAGCAGGTAATGTTATCTCATTTTGTTCTGTAATTACTGTGTTCCATAATTTTGGCCACAGATACTTCATGGCACTCGGCGTCCCTTAATCTAGGTTCTGCAGAGTCGCGCCACTCCCCTGCCCTCCGAGGGTTTTTCTCCGGGTACTCCGGTTTTCCTCCCTCCATAAAAACCAACATCTCCAAATTCCAATTCGACCTGGACGTAGGGCCATAAGGGAGACTACAGTTTGACTGTAATTATGCACCCTACTGAAATAAAGTGTATTTATTTATTTTTATTTTGACCAATGTTTGGGTGTAGGAGTGACGCTGCGGGTTTGACACCCTGGCCCTGTTTAGGACAGAAAAACGAATTGGAATGTCGATCGTACTGACCATAGCCGGTTGGGGAAGACGGGCATAACATTATATACCATGCTTAGGGACAGAGACCAAAAACCGTATCCTGTCTAGCGGCAAACCCCAGTATAGTCCACATAAGGGAGTAACCCTCCCTTCCGGGTGGGGGGAGGGGGCTGGTGGTGTCGTGTTTAGCATGACGATAGAACGATGTAATTTCAGCCGCCGGAAATTGAACTTCAATGCAATCTTCCTTGGTAGCAGTTCGAGCGAGCGAGACGGGGAAGCCACGCAGGCCCATGCGAGAACTCGCCCACATGATACCTTTTCTCGCTTTGCCATTTTAGCTAGCCCTTTTTTGGTTTTTGCGTCATGGGGTTGAAAGCTTAGACTCTTCTACTGAAAAAATGCCTAAATAACCAAAAATCAAAGATAAATATACTTTGAACTCTAGGCTTCCAACCTCACGACGCAAAAACCAAATAGCAAAGCGAGAAAGGGTATCATGTGGGCGAGTTCTCGCATGTGCCCACGTGGCTTCCGCGTCACGCTCCCTCAAACTGCTGCCAAGTAAGATTACATCAGGGGAAGTTCAATAGATGGATGTTGTGCTACAGTTGAGCAAGTTAAGGCTAAGCACGGCACTCCCCGCCCTGGAAGGAAGAGTTACTGCCTAATGTGGTCTATACTGGGGTGTGCCGCTGGACAGGATATAGTTTTGGTCTCTGTCCCTAAACATGGTAAATTATTTTATGCGCATCTTTCCCAACCGGGTATGGTCTGTACCATCGACATTCCATTTCGTTTTTCTATCCTAGACAGGGTCAGGGTGTCAAACCCGCAGCGTCACACCTACACCCAAACGTTGGTCAAAAGACCCTTTCTCCCCCCCCCCCCCACCCCCGGGAGCAAGAGGGCAGAGGAGTAGCGCGACTCTGCAGAACCTAGATTAAGGGTCGCCGAGTGCTATGAAGTATCTGTGGCCAAAATTATCGAGCACAGTAATTCCAAAACCAAATGCATCAACATTACCTGCTCGGGCCAACAACAACTTGAATTCACTGTCAACCACTTTATCTGCACTTAGTCCGTGCAATTGAAGATGCCGCGAGATGTGTCTTGTGCATTCTTTTAGGGAAACAACTTCAACGTGTCCTGGGTAACAACTGCTTAATCCACAGGCAGTGACCCTCTCCAGAAGAGTGGAAAAACTACACGACGCCATACATCAGTACTTACACACTGTGAATGTAACTTACTGCAATATTTATTTTATTTCATGAGCTGTAATTAAATTAGTAGTAAAATTACAACAGCACGTACATTGCGAAATTACCGCGCTTTAAATAGAGAGAGTCGTGACCGTAAAAACTCCTGTGTGGAGCTTGTGCTAACATGTAATCCAACAAACTACTAGCTATCTCTTGCAAGTTTTTTTTCTTTTTAACTTTCCACCAAGTTTTCATCTCAAATCACATAACAAAAATCGAATACGTGACTCTCTCTGTTAGTGTGGTGTGACACGTGCGGGTCAGTGCAGCGGTCACCTGTCTTTCCGAGTATTCCTCTCGGCGATGAGTTTAAAATATCTTCGCTCAATCAGGAAACTGAAAATTCGTTTGTTTACAGTTTGGAATGTTGTTCTGTTGTATTGTTGCGTTTTCGGTTGGCAAGGTAGGCGGCATAGTACGTCGTTTCTCTGTGTTTTCGATGTTATCTTGGTTAAGTTGACTGACTGGATTCCTGTCTTGTTGAAATGCCGTTAAAAATCTGCTTTGTTTTAACATAATAAGACTCAGCAAGACTCAAGAAAGCAGAACTTTCTTTCAAAGCTTAGGAAAAACATTGTGCGTGCATGTGTAACTAATCTTAAACGGCCTTTGTAATTGTTAGGAGTATTCCAGGAATTAAATCTGTAATTTGCATATAATTCTACCTGCTCAGATCACTAAACAGTAAAAATTTACTGACGGGGAAGTACTTGATTCCCAAAGCTGTAACTTTCCTGGGGAAAAGTACAATGACAGAGCTTTCTTTCTGTGTAGTCTTAATTATTGAACGATACATACCAGATGCCGTTTTAAGCTGCCGAAGTTGGCCTTCATTTTACCTTGTGATAAACAAGGTTAAGAGCGGCTCGATAAAAACGCCGCTTGAAAATGTTCGAAACGAAACATTGGCAAATTTTTTACACAGGTTTAAAGTAGAGAGGTTAAATAATGTTCGTGGTTTGTTTCGTTTTAAAAGAATCTTTTTTACGCTCTCACTGGCTTCCTAAAGTTGAGTGAGAAATTGAGCCGTTTAGAGACCCTAAAACCGCCATTTTATGTATTTTTCGAACTTTTTAAATTTTCGTCCGTTAAATAACTCGTTGGAACTTTGGATTATTTTTTCTTGAATTAGCTTACCCAAAGGGATGTTTTGGCAAAATAAAAAAAATTCGATTTTTTCTGAGTGTCTTTCGATTCTCGATATTCTCAGAGAATGGCTCTTAAGATCCTTTCAATACAAAGTGTTAAATTCTATTTTATATACTAACGACATATTATATAAAATAGGTTTTGTTTCAGACCCTAACTGTTGTTTTTGTAAAAGAAACAAAGCAACTGCAAACCATTTATTCTTTAGCTGTTCCTTTTCACATTTGTTCTGGTCAGAGGTTACAGACAAAATTTTAAAGAAACTCAGCAGTTGCGAATGTCTCTTATTACGTGATGTTATGATAGGAATCTTGAAGGAGGAGATGGATCTAGTAAACTACGTAATAATTTAGGGAAAAATTATTTATGGACCTGTAGGCAAAAAGTAATTAAACCTTCTTTCAGCCCTTTTAAAATAATTTTAGTAAACAAATATGAAACAGAAAAACATATTGCTTGTAAGTTAAACAAAACTAACCTGTTTCGGAAGAAATGGAAACTTTATGAGAAATTCTTTTCAAGTGGTTAATGTAGTTACTTGTAATTAACTTAATATTTAATGTAGCTACTTATAATTAATTTAATTTATTATCAATTGATATCTTATTATCAGCATATGCAAATATCTTTAATAAGGAAAAGAACTCAATGTTGTAATTTTGTATAATGAAATAGGCTGTGTATTTATGTACACACATAAGAAAAAATATCTGTAAAAAATATTGAAATATTTGGTTGCAATAAAAAAAAGGAACCAATAAGCTTACTGAATGAACTGATTTAGAGACTGTTCCTATTCTGTTGCCAATTATGTAAATTAATCTTAAGGTTAAGTGTTAGTTGCATTGTAATCCGTTAAGTCCTTTTTGGTTTCTATAAATATATTTTTGTGTTGATGTAGTTGCTCGCATTACTTATTTTATTGCGTGTCCTTTATTCGTACCCGGGATTTGCGTTCTTGTCATATTTCCGAACCCCGTTGCGTCGGCACGTAACAACTGAAAGTGCTTCTTAACATACCTAATGCACTTTTGAATGTGTGGATGAAAAATTAACGTTTGTCCATTCAAATAAGAGCAGTACATTCCGTGGTGCTATTAAGTGTGTGGATGGAATTCTCAGCACCACTTCCAGCCTGCGTTTCTTTCTTTCTTTTTCTCAGGCATCACTTCCAGCCTGCCTGGAAGGGCTCAGGTGGCGACCTCGTGAAACGTCAGCTGTTTTCTCAGGCTAATGGCGGTATGACGGCAAATCTTACGTTCTTTGCTCAGGCTAACTTTTTCCACCCCTACTTCAAGATATCGGCTTATTTACATTTCCACCAGAAAAAGAAAGCAAAACTCTGCTCGTGAATGTTTGAAAAACTTTACTTTCAAACTTCTCCCGGTCTGTTTGTCTGCCGGTTTGCCGATGTTTTATGCCACTAAAAAAAGACTTCCTGTCTGTCGAAGTCGACTGTACCTTTTGCAAATATAGTTCCCCCGTGCACAAACCGCAATATATTTTGAATCGTGTTGGAGCAACTAACCGATAGAAATGTTTCTGTTAAGTTATTCAGTCATAGTGTGTGAACGTAAGACAAAATATTGTGCACCGTTGACGTGCTTTCAACAAAAATCGATACGCCTTTATTTTCACCTTTGAAACTTTCAAGTTTTCATAATCAGTCCCTCGACTACCTATGCACAGATTTCACCATTTACAACTATGAGCCCACATGCGCGGGCCGCATGTGGACTCATTTTCCCCTTTTCCTGAAGTCAAACACGACCTATTGTCGTGGTATAATTAAACGGTTGTTTCAGGTAAAGGCAAATGTACATGGTCCATTGGCTAGTGCGTAGGATTGGGTCATTGTTAGAGAAACGGAACTCGTTAAGCCATATCTTTGTCTCTATGAAAGATATAAAGTGCAAATTCACAGTTTTTATCATATTTTAGGGTGCTTTTCGCAGCACTATTGACAGCTGATCAACAGGGCCGAATTTCAGAATTTTTGAATAACTTCGAAATGTTCCCTCTTTCTTTTACTTAAGACAGCAGTTCCATGACTTGAACATCGTGACATTTAGTGCCGGATGGGTTCTGTTGCACTTGAAGCCTGCTTTTAGTTTTCAAACCAGATAAAGACCGATGAATCTGAGAGAAATGCCATTGAAGAAGCAAGTTAAAATAACTCATCTTTGATGATACAAAATAACTTTTGAAGCGAATTTATTTCTAACCACATTGTATACAACAGTTCTTGCGTTCCATTACAACAACATTTGGTGAATGCCTCACAACCTAGTAGTAATGAACTTCTTCAATAAAAGTTTTAAATAGAGAAGAAAAGAACAGAAAGGAAAGAGGTTTGATGCAGTTCGAAAACGTAGCAGAAAATAATTTTATTTATGTGGAGTCCGCTATATTAATAGGTGGGCGATTTATTTGGTACCATATTTGACTCAAAATAACCATTTTTGGTTCTAACTTGCATGTAATTAATTCCTTTCAAATAATGGGGAGTAAGTAATAACTAACTTCCTTGATGCCATGAGTGTTTGAATTCGAATTTTCGCTTGTATTAAATTTTTAGTTCAATTAGAACAAAGAAAGCTTGTGGGAGAACACCATACCTTTTCCACCTGTAAAAGCAAATGTCAGGGAATTGAGCAAGACTCCTACAACTGATTTGGCTCGTAATTTGACACTTTTATTGTTATAAGTGGAGTGAAGTTTGGCTCGTTGCATTTTTCTCCTGACATTCACAGCTACCGTAATGTTGACGGTAAACGTTTTGCCTTTCGTTATTCTTGCAGTTTTGCTGACTGACGCTGTACCTTCGAATGAAGTTTCTGGTGAGTACTACATGCAAGAACGTTTAAGCAACTTTAAAGAACTTCTAACTGAGAACAGTTGCTCGTGCTTAGACGATAATGCATTTTTCTGTACTGGCATTTTATAGGGCGTACTGTTTTGGCATTCAGTATTTCATACCGCTTTTTATACGGCGATAAAAGGCAATGTAAACACAAGGTCGATTACTTAAAATTACACCACTAGTTAACTAATTATCACTAAAGCTACTTTCTATCTACTCAACCGCCCTGAAATATAACGATTAGGATACTATTTTCAGAGAGGACATCCCTGCAACACAAGAAAGTCCCCAACGAAATATCAGTTAAATCCACATAGCTTCTCACGTGTATTTATAGTGCAATTATCCCTTAAAGCCTAAGTGGAACATGCTACATAACAATTTACCAATTTGCTCTGAACAATATTGAACTTAAACTAGCTATTTTTGGCTTTGATTTATAATCTTCAGTTAACATAAATAACGTCCTTGATGTCATTTGATTTCCTCAGCTCAAATAAAACTTTCAGATGAGTTAGAACAAAGGCAACTTGTGGGAGAACACGATACCCTTCCCACATGCAAGAAGCAAATCTCAAGGAATTGAGCAAGATCGAATCCTTGTAAAATTGGCTTTAGCTTTTAATTTGACACTTTTGTTGGTATAAGCAAAATACAGTTCTGGAAAGTCAAAACACGTTGTAAGGTGACCATGGTCAACGTTTTACTTAACAGCGGGTTAAAAACTTCCTTTACCGTGGTAAAACGAAACGTAAACAGCAGGGCGAATATTTGAGATAACACCAGTGGTAAACAAATTGTCGTATATACTTTCTGTTCTATTCCAAAGACCTAGAACATTAAGATTGCGATCATTTCAAACAAAGAATTTCTACAACACAAAAAATTTTCTTGCGTTTCAGTTCAGTGAAAGCTTTACATAGTCAAGTTTTTTCGTAGCGGAGAAAGTTCTTTGATTAACTATCCTGAGAAAAGACCATTTCAACGATTGTGTAATTACTTTTGAAAGTGGACTTTCATTGATAACATAGAGTCCATTATGTTAATAAACTGTAGCGAGATTTATTTTAATTTTTCTCTACCGCAACGTTACGCAAATGCTACATGTTTCTAACTCGATCCACCCTTTTAAATCGTCACAAACTTTGGCTTCCAATATCCCACTTGAATTCCGTTGAAAGAGTTTGCATTCAGTAAGTCTTTTACATGCAAGTATTAAAAGTGGCTTGTGGGAGAACATGATATCCCTCTGGTCGCCTTAAACGGTTATGAAGCCAAATGACCAAGAGGGCACGTAATTTTTTACCTTTCCGAGCAAAAATCACGTTGATAAGGCTGGGCTGAAAAAAGGGCAGAAATGGTGCGCACACACGAGATAATAATTTTCTAACTTCAGTGGAATATCTGCTATGGAGTTACTTCAAAGCTATGGCTATGAAAGACTTACAGAGGTTTTTTGCTTTTGTTTTTTTATTAAATGAAGGCCTTTTGCAAGCTATCTGTAATGACCTTTGTAATGTCAAAAGCGAGTTTTATACACCGCCTTAAGTAACTTGCTCTTCAATTTCTTTGGCTGAGAAAATACCAGAAACAACAATTGAATTGTTCAAAGGGAAAATTTTTTTATTTCTTTAAACCATGTGCAGACACTTGAATGAGTATAATTTAAGGATTTAAGGCTTTTAGATTGGAACAAAGATAATTTGTGGGAAAACACGATATCCTTGACTAAAAGCAAATTCCAAAATAGTGAGCTGACCTTCTTGCGTGGCTGCGTGGGCACGTAATTTTTAGGCTTCCGTCATCATAAGTGAAATACTTTTTGGTTCCTTTCACTTTGCATCTGAATTTCAAGACTATCACAATGTTGATGGTAAAAGTTCTACCTTTCGTGATTCTCGCAGTTTTAGTGGTTAGCGCTGAACCTTCAAATGATGATTCTGGTGAGTGCTACTTGATGTTAAAACATTTTCAGTAACATAAAAAAACATAAAGGAAAATCTGACGGACAGCAGTTTTACACAGTTAAAACACTTCGTATGCATATAGGCAGGATAAACGTTTAGACTTTGAATGGGCCGGAAAGCTTGGTAAAATACAGCCTTACCAGAATGTCACTTATTGAAAGTAACGCAAGTAGTTGGAAACTATCGGTAAAATATTTGCATACTCAATAACACAAAAAAATAAAGAGGCCTAAACAAAATACTGAACCGATGAATCACTGACACAATTTCTCATAGAGCGAATTTTTTCCGTGTCCAAAGGTTTTCGACTTATCTATTTGGCAGTTAGTTTTCAACTATCTGACTCTGAAGGAAGTACTTAAATGTGTTATCGTAGTTTATGTCGCCGAAAGTTTCACTGAATTTAAGTACGCCACAAAATGTAGAAGTGAACTGTTGATGGTGAACGTTTTGCCTTTCGTGGTTATCCAGATTTTTTTTGGCTCTGATTTATAACCGTCAGTTAACGTAAATAACGGCCTTGATGTCATTTGATTTCCTCAGCTCAAATAAATATCCACTGAAGTAAGACTTTCAGATGAGTTCGAACAAAGACAACTTGTGGGAGAACACGATACCCTTCCCACATGCAAAAAGCAAATCTCTAGAATTGAGCAAAACTCCTTGTAAAATTGGCCTCAGCTTTTAATTTGACACTTTTGTTGCGATTAGCAAAAACCATTTCTGTACAGCTAAAACACGTTTTAAGCTGGCCATGGTCAACTTTTTTACTTAACAGCGGGTTTTTAAACTTCGTATACCTCGGTAAAACGCAACGTAAACAGCAGGGCGAATATTTGAGATAACACCAGTGGTAAACAAATTATCATATATACTTTTTGTCTATTCCAAAGACCTAGAACATTAAGATTGCCATCATTTCAAACAGAGAATTTCTACAACACAATAAATTTTCTTGCGTTTCAGTTCAATGAAAGTTTTACGTAGTGAAGGATCCCGGTACACGAAACACAAGCCGAAGTTTTTCATAGCAGAGAAAGCTCTTTGATTAACCATCCTTAGGAAAGACCATTTTAACGATTGTCAAATTAATTTTGGAAGTTGACTTTTAATTGATAACGTAGAGTCCATTATGTTAATAAACTGTAGCGAGATTTACTTTAATTTCTCTCTACAGTAACGTTACGCAAATGCTACATATTTAAATTAAAACTCGATCAACCCTTTTAAATCGTCTTAAACCTTGGCTTCCCATATCCCATTTGATTCCTTTGAAGAAGTTTGCATTTGGTAGGTCTTTTACATGCAAGTAAGTCGCTTGTGGGAGAACATGATACCCTATATACTGGTATCCTTAAGGCCGCGGGTGACAAGCTGCTCATGAATAGATTTATAAGGCAAAATGTTCTGGTGGAGGTGTCACGTTTAAAAGCTTTATATCTTGAACGCTTGGGAGCCAATTCCGTTGAAACTTAACAGAGAGCTTGGGGAATGATGAAAGTGCAACAAGGTTGTTTTTAATTTGATAGATTGCACCTTTGCGATGCTTTGAGCTTTCAAAGTTAAGATTTGTAAAACGCGACTCCGTGTCCAAGTTTTCTCCTCGTGGAGAAGACAACACTTCTTGTTTTTACCACTCATTGATCAGTTAAAACCTCTATTGTGTCACAACAGAAGCTGATTATAGGATTTCGAGTTCCTTTGAAAGTTGTAAGCTTTCAAATGAATAAAATCGTCTTTGTTTAAATTTGAAGCCTTCAATATTTTGTTAAAAAGCCTGTTTAAAAAAATTCCTTCTGTTGTGACAATCTACAATACGCCTAGATTATCTGCCTGTGGTGTCAGTTCAGGAAATTCTATATCCGCGCTGTAGTCTTGGACACAAAATTGGTGGTATTAGGGCTTCCGAAGGCTTACCGAATAAACACGACTGTTTAAAAGAATTTGTCATTATGCTAATTATGGAAATTAAATTCTAGCAGCTATTGTTCACTCCCCAGAAAAGAATATAAGCGTTTCCAAAGCTCTATGTTAGCAATAAGGAGAATTATTTTAGTTTTGTTTTGTTGGAAAACTTCTAAATAAAAAGTTTCTACTAACGTTTCAACGTTGAAAAAAGCCGGACTTCGACAGTATTTTTTATTTAAAAATGCTTGAAAGACACAAGATATCCGTGGCACACGATTTAACGCACGTGCAATTATTGATTCAGAAAATGAATGTTTTACTGAAGAGCCTATTCATGAATATTTCGCGCAATGTCGCTATCATTCGTCGCTTTTCGAGCACATGCTTTAATTAAATAGATGAATACTGATGGCCTTGTTTCTCACCCGCGGCCTTAAACGGTTATGAAGCCAATTTAACATGAGGGACGTAAATTTTTATCTTACCGAGCAAATTCACGTTGATAAGGCTGGGCTGGAAAAGGACAAAAATGGTGCGCACACACGAGATAATAATTTTCTAACTTCAGTGGGATATCGACTATGAAAGACTTATGAAAGACTCTTTTTTTTTTTTTGACATAAAGGCCCCTTGTAAGCTTCAGCAATATTCAGCATGTCGGGAGCGTGGGACAAAGAATAAATCTGAGTCCCCGACGGGATTCGAACCCATGACCTTCCGTACACCGGTCGGACGCTCTAACCACTGAGCTACTGGGAGACTCGTGGCGAGCATAGGTCATATTTACTGAGTTCGTGATGAATTGTTCAATTCGTTGATTGAATTCTTCAAAGAGAGAATTTTTGTAACCTTAAACCATTTGCAGTTGTTTCGCTTGAACGAGTATAATTTAAGGCTTTTAAGGCTTTCAAGTTGGAACAAAGATAACTTGTGGGAAAACACGATATCCTTACCTAATAGCAAATTCCAAAGCAGTGAGCTAACCTTCTTGCGTGGCTGCGTGGGTACGTAATTTTTAGGCTTCCGTCATCATAAGTGAAAAACATTTTGGTTCCTTTCATTTTGAAACTGAATTTGAAAGCTAGCACAATGTCGATGGTAAACGTTTGGTCTTGGGTAATTCTCGCAGTTTTCGTGGTTGGCGCTGAACCTTCGAATGAAGATTCTGGTGAGTACTAGTGATGCAAGAACTTTTGAGCAACTTTAAAGAACTTCTAACTGAGAACAGTTCCTCTTGCTTAGACGATAATGCATTTTTTGTACCGGCATTTTAGACGGCATACTGTTCTGGCATTTTATTTTATACCGCTTTTTATAGGGTGATAAAGGGCAGTGTAAACACGAGGTCAATTATTTCACATAACACCACTAGTTAACAAATTATCACTAAGGCTACTTCCTATCTTCTCAACCGCCATAAAATACAAATGCATAACGATTAGGATATTTTCAAAGAGGAAACCTCTTAAACACTAGAATGACACTCAACGAAATACCAATGAAATCCACGCTGCTTCTCATCGATCATTTTTCTACGATTACAATTTATAACCGAAAGCAACTGAGACTTATAACGGTTTATAACGGATTTCCGCGCAACAGATACCCCTCAAAAGTTTTCAATTAGCCGTCTTTGGATAAAATTAACATCTTCAAAAGTAGATACTCTTTTCTCGTGTTTCTGCACTTCGGTGAAAGTTTCGGCAAGTGAAGCACGCCAAGAAAATTGACGTAGAAGTATCAGATTTTTAGAGGAGGAATTTGCAGGTTTATCAGAAAGTTAATTTTTTAGAAACTTGTTTTTACTTTGAAATTGATTAAGCCTTTTAAAAATCGTCACACAGGCTTAAAAAAGTTACCGTCTGGTTAAAAGATAAAATAGTTTTGTGAACCAATATAGGAAGTGGCTGGAGTCGTGTAATGTCTTCAATCTTTGACGTCTAGAATTCCATTTCATTCTCTTGAAGGAGTTTGCATGGGAGAACGTTTCACCCTACTGGTAGCCTAAAACCGTTATCAAGCCAATGTAACCAGAAAACGTGCATGGAGGCACATAATTTTTTATCTTACTAAGCAAGAAGCACATTGATGCCAGAGAGATTACATCGGGCTACCCTGCGAGCAGAGCAATGCGTGGACATCGTTAATTATTCATGACCGCTGAAGCGGCAAATCTAAATGGGAGCGCGCTTTGAAAAGCCCGAAATAAGAGAAGAAAGGGGCTAAATTGGCTCAGTAGCGTTGGTAAAATTCGCTTTTCTGATTTCCAGAAGTCATAACTGAAACATCCACGCGTGGCTTTTTCAAGAGGAATGCTGTATCTGTCATTTGGTCTTTAAACGAATGAGTTTTACAAAGTTTAAAGACTATCCCTTTACACTTGAAAATTTCCAAAAAACGGGCCTTTTTCGTATAGAAGCCACTTTCAACAGCGATGTTCTTGAAACTTATACCGACTTCCAAATTTCCACGCACGGCAAATGGAAGATTGATCTTTTCTTGAACAACTAATTGATAGGGCTGAAAAAAAAAAAAGCTGAACTGCAAAAGTGGTGCGCTGAAGTAGAAGAGATAATTTTTTCCTAATTTGAATGGAATAAGAAATTTTCCTCCAAACTATGACTATTCCTTTGGCAGGACTTGCAGTATGTAAGCTTAGTTTGCTATTCTCAGAAACTCCACTAAACAAATAATTAGTTATACACGGAAATGATTTATTTACGCAGTCCGCTATCAAAACTGGAATCGGTCTGGTTTTCTTTGTGCGAGATCTTGACATAAAAATGAAAATGAATTTTCCTTCTTAATAAAGTTAGATAAACGCGCTGTTGCGCAACTTTGTCTTCAGGCTCTTCACGGCGGGGCCAAACCACCCCCCAAATGGGTCATTTAGACTAATTTTGCTTCTTTTTCATATTTCTTTTCCAAACTTGGCAAAAAACCTTGGGTTGTCGCCCAATTTATTTTAAGTATGAGAATGACTTAAAAAACCAAATTGTGACGTCATAATGGCTGACGTCACAAAACGAGTTAACTGAAAATTTCAAATTTGAAATAAAAAGTTATGTCATCTGAAAGAACTTGGCAAGGGGAGTAAAATGCTGAAAACCGTACCTCGCTAAGACAAACGTATCTTGAGTTATGGCAATTTAAAGACATTTAAAGTGTCCCCCCCGGAACCATACTTTTCTTCTAAAAACAACCCTGTTGATCTATTTTGTACAGTTTTTTTCCATGCAAGCTAATAATCTGGTAAAATGGACTTCTTGTTGTTCCAAAAAATCGTATCATTTTAGATTTTAAGTTTTCGGCTTGAAAACGATAATATTAGCAAGAGCATAATTGATCACGTGACACTTAATTACGTCACAAAACTGGTTTGGGGGCTCTAGCTCTGGCAGGAAAAAAATTTTCCGAGTTTTTCTTTTTCATTTAGCTTCCGTCATTTAAGACATCTTATCTGCAACTTAAATGGTGTCGTTGACGCAACAAAACAACACTTAAATTCAAACGTATTACACAAGGGGGGGACCCTATTTTGAGACTGTGAAATTTTCAAAATCTAAAATGCCATATCTCATCCATTATTTATCACATCGACAAACGGTTTTCAGCATTCAACTCCTCTTGACGTGTTCTTTCTAAAACACCAGAAAAAATTTAGAAATTCTAAAATTTTATTTTAGAGAATAATATGACGTCACCAATTATGACGTCATAATTTGACATTTGGCATCACCATTCATGTCAAATTGTTTGGCACAAAGACCCATATCAAATTACCAAGTTTGGTAAAGAAATGATGAAAAGTAACAAAATTATTAAAAATTAACCAAAAAACGGGACATTTCATGACCCATTTGGGGGGTGGTTTGGCCCCACCGTGCTTTGCCTGAGAAAGTCAGAAACATCTAAACTTTTCAACTTTTTTCGTTTCCATGATCCATTAATGTTGTATTTCATTGGCTTTAACTAGTCTGAAGGCTTTTAAGTTAAAACAAAAAGAACATGTGGAAGACCCCAATATCCTTGCCTAATAGTAAATTCCAAAAGATTGAGCAAAACTCCCGGCGTGGCTGTTTGAGCACGTAATTTTAAGTATTCCGTCATTATGAGCAAAATACATTTTGGTTTGTTTCATTTTGAACGACTTTCAAAGCTGGCAAAATGTTGATGGTAAACGTTCTACCTTTCGTGATTATCACAGTTTTAGTGGCTGACGCAGTGAAGTTTCTGGTGAGTGCTCCTTGATGTAAAACGGGAAATAAATTTCCACAACGGGAAATCTAACTGAAAACAGTTTTGGATGGTCCACTGACACAACTTCTCATCAAAGAGAAAGCGAAGAATCTTACTGGCAGCTGAAAACGGTTTTTAATTAATTGAATTTGGATGAAGTAAACATCTTCAAAAGTACAAACTATTTCAGTTCCTGTAGTTACAGAAAGCTTCTCTAAAGTCCACAAAAACGTCACCACAAGAATAAAACTTTTTGAGGAGGAATTCTCAGGTGTACTTGGAATTTCTTTCTGTAGAGAAAACACAAGAGATTACTCTTGACAAAAAGCATTTAAATGATCGTTTGTTGAGTTTGGAAGAGGAAATTTAGTTGATACCACAGGGTTCACTAATTTAACTGGTATAATATTTGTTTTCATTCAGATTACTGTAAGACCAAAACAATAAGATAGCAACTGTTGGTTTTAAGGCGATGCATTAAAAATGCCGTCTTCTGTTAACTAGAGAGGTTACTCGTTAAGAAAATTGGGAAGAGTTTTGAGTCGTTTATTGTCTTTAAGCTTTCGTTTCCGCAGAGCCTTTTGATTTCCTTTACGAGTGTTTTTTTCCATCTTTTAACTTAACTTACCTAACACTGTTGTCAAGCCAATAAGGTAAGAAAAATTGTATTGGGGTAACCTTTTTTTACTTTTCTGAGCAACAAACAGATGAAACTAAATTTGTTGCATTGATCTTCTCATCCTTCCCACGTCAAAAACGCTATCCCGTTCTCTCAGTTTCTTAGACTTCGACGTTTACGTAGTGATGACTCCGATTTTTCCAACAAATCAGAGGAAATGTGCCATTTCTTCAAGAAGCGTGGCTATCCTGATTCTGTTGTCAACACGGCTCATCGCCGTGCTGAACAGATTGATCGACAGACAGCAATGCAAACGTCGCAGAATGAAAAGAATGAGAGAATTCCATTTACACCATTGACACTTAACTTGACACTTAAATAAAGGTACTTTTAAATGGGCGCGCCAACGATGCAACTCTTATCCTTTCATTCACAATGCAGACAAAATAACAGGACCCAAGCGATCGATTGAAATCACTGATCGCTTTACATGCACCTCTGCAAATGTATTTTCTATCGCATAACATACACTTTATGCAACAGGATATACATTGGTGAAACAGGGAGGAGACTAGGCAACCGTTTCCGCGATCACCTACGAGACCTTGAAAGAAATAACAAGGACGCATCCAAACCAGTCGCCCTTCATTTCAATCTCCCTAATTATTCTAGCCAACACATGACGATGTGTTGCCTTTCCTTACACCAGGGTAGTACGGAAAGCCGTAAAAATCTAGAACAAAAATTTATTTTTGAAATCGGCACACTTAATCCATACGGTATCAAAGAACGCTTTTCATTCAACTAATTTTTTCACGTTGCCATGTTAATACCAATAGCGTAGCTCCACCACTCTCTCTATATAAACCAAGTGCAACCCATAATTTCCTTGATTCGCTCTGACGAAGGGCTAACGCTCGAAACGTCAGTTTTCAATCTCTTTACGGTGGCCAATTTACCTTATCAACTCAGTTGATAAATCCAAATTTTTGTGTTTCACGACCCCACTGACGCAGTATCACAGTTTCTTTCGAAACTAACCCCCTTGTTTGTCCCGTAAATAGATTTGTTATTGTAGGTCATGAAAGGATGTCTCAAACATGTTATTTGAATTGAAAGTCAGACGCTTGTTGTACAATACAATTCAAGTTCAATTTCTCCGGCACCTCACAGGAACCTAAGCTAATCGTTATATTATAATATTGGGTAACAGAACCACTGATAGATCAGAGATATTTCCTTTCTCCGTCACACTGTTGTCAGCTGACTTTTAAAGCCTTTTCAAGCATTTTTTTTTACATGGTACATTATTATTATAATCATTTATTGATTAATTTTTTTTCATGTGTTCATTACCAAAAGTGCTTTTTTGGAAACTTAAATTTAGCAGAGCCGATTGGATGGAGTCCACTATGACAATGCCATTTACTGCTTATGTTAGTCACACTTCATTTTCTCTTTTTTCAGAATGCCAAAGTAAATTGACCAAGGATTGCAGACGTCAGCTGTCAGTACGGGCACTCAACCTGGTAGCGACGACATTTTTCGCAGGTGGCTTGCGTCCTACGGGCATTCCTTATTCGCCTCGTTTAGTTGAAATTGCACAGAGATTACCAGCATATCCTACTGGCACTACTTACTTTGTTACGCTCTTTAATCCGAATCGAAATATTCCATTATATTCAGCGTACAAAGTGACTCCTACCCAAGCGGCAGGAATTGGAACAAATCAAAGACAGAAGTTTAAATGGCGCAACCCGAAAGATGCTAATGGACAAGGTATGCTAACCTTTGTTACATATAAATACCGCCCGATGGTTGTATCCGGTGGCTCGAATTATCCTTTTCAAAATAAAATCTATGACCCCACGGGTACATACTTCGTGGGTGAATGCCACAACTACACCCAAGTACAATTAAAAAAATTGTTTCTTGCTCTGGAAACATGAAGGATTATATATCACGTTCATTGGGGTCTCGAGAGGGCTAAAATAGTCTCATAGATGTTGGCTAATTCTATTTAAAGAAGGCTTTCGTAACCGGATCTCACTTGCCGCCATTATGCAGCGTTTGAACGTGTTGCTTTCCGTGGCAAGAACTCCTGTTTTGCTGGAATCCACCGAATGTCTCGTGACCTGCCAATGTTCATTGTGACTGAGGGAATTGAAAGGCCTGTGTACGAGTGTGACCTCGTGTGATTTAACTGCTCTTTGTAGGCGTTCCGAAACGCCTTTATATGGCACTGAAGCATATATTCTCTTCGCGTTCACATTCACACTTTTACTGTGGCTGAGGAAGTTCGGTTGAACCGAACGTAATATTCCACTTTTAAACTTTTTATTGCGCTCTGAGTACAGGAAATTATTATTATTATTATTATTATTATTATTATTATTATTTTTATTTTTATATTTTTACACCCAAGTAGATCATGACCTACTTTAATACCACATCAGCATCGCGCCAGGGATCCTAACTAGGTTTACTTTCAACTGCTTCCTAATTTTGTTTTCCACAGATACACTTCCTCATTACCAATCACAGTGAATCCTGCCTCACATGTTACCACTCTGTTATTGCTGCTACCTCATAATCACTGACACTTTAGTTTGTACCTGCACTTTTGTTCGAATACTCCGTCTTTACTCCTTCTCTTATTTTAAAAAAAAATTCTTTCGCCGGGAAGCGCCGGAGAGGTAGATGTTGCAGTAGATGGCGTGATCATATCAGGTGATGCAATTACCCACAGGCATCGACTAAGAAATAACAAACTGACTCTATTTTATCATAGTCTACGCTCTTATGGACCATAAAAATGAGGAAGTTCTTTCCATGCTTTTGCGTTTTTGTGTATTTGTAACCGACAGCAAAATTTGATCAACTTTAATTAAAAGTTAAATTTCACTGTAAATTGCTGTAGTTTTGTCACGTACGCTTAAACAATCGGCAGTGCACAACATTTGGGCAGAATCTACAGGGTCTCAATGGGTTAACCGTAAACCGTCAAGCGGCCTCAAATTTAACCGTGAACCGTCAAGAAAGGCTAATTTTTACCGTCAGCTCTCAAAAAATGGTGTTTTATCTTTATTCACTAAGCATTAACCCTATTCAGCTTTTAAAAATTATTTTAAGAAATTTAACGTTAGGACATGTTGACGTAATTCGTACATCATATGACGTCATCAGGTCATGTTGGGGACCTCAAAGGATCCTTTTTTTGGCACTTTGTGCCCCCACTTATGCTCAGAAACTCGATAGCCCAGGCTGAATAGGGTTAAGATACACGAGTGTCGCTGGAGGGGTGTGCCTCTGACCCCCTCTCGGGAATGAAACATAGATAGATAGATAGATAGATAGATAGATAGATAGATAGATAGATAGATAGATAGATAGATAGATAGATAGATTTTTGCTTTAATAATAACACTAAAGCAAACCAGCTATCTCAAGGAAAATCAGTCGCACTTTTAGATTTTGTAAGTTTAGTGATTATCCGCCGCACAAAACAATATTTTAGGCTTTCAATGGCAGTTGTCCTCAAGTGAAGCTCTGGCACCTCCCAGTGCTTATTTAGGACCCCCCACCCTCCCCAATGAGTAAACTTGAGATATGCACGATCACAACCATAACAGATACCAGGTGACTGGTGAAGGTAAACTTAACGACCATCGCATACCTTAAAGGCTTTCTTCATGGTGTATGGCAAATTTGACTTTTAAGAGAATGATAACCCCCGAAAACGGAATAGCCCTCGAAACATAGAGTAAACATTAAAGTTTTAAACATTAAATCGTTGAAGGAATTTTCTTCCAATAAGCGTCAACCATCAAAGTCCTTAAAGGTGACCTTTAAAACCTATTTTTTTAACCGTAGCCGTCAAAGCTATCCCCCTCCCCTACCCACCGAGATACTCAAATTAATCCTTGGCACAAAACGGGCTTTTGTACGTGTTACGTCATTTTCATTAGTCTAGACTCTCATCGCCAACAATAACCGAGAGCCAATCAGCGCGTGAATTCACTCAGTTATTGTAAAATTGGATTTGGAGTCTTTAGCGGTGGATAGGTCGGAATGGAGGAGTGTCCTTCCACAAGCGGCGTCTTGACACCTTGTTAATAACTGAAAATAAGAAGAAAGATGGTAAGGAGGAGTGCGCTCTGTCTGTTCATACGACCAAGAACCAAAGGCGACTGAAGCTGAAGGTTTACCACGAGAAACTATTTTTTAAATTAACTATAGAATACGGCCATTCCAGATAAACACACAAAATGACCGAAACGTTCCTCTTTATCTCTAGGTAATGTGTGAAAGTTACACATGAACGAGCACCTTTTTGGGGGCATGTGGTTCGACTTAACACTATTTAAACCTACTTATTCTCAAATAAGGCTTCCTACGGGCTGAGAATATACTATTATTTTTTATTCTGCTGTTTTGCTCTGAATCACCTTTCCACTTTATAACTTTTAAATTTTTATTTACCCAGCAAGCAAACTCTAATTTTGTCTTTACAAAAGACTAGAAGCGTACAAAAGTAGAGGGAGGTATTAAATTGTAGAGAAACTAATTTATTTTCGCTCTGTGATTGGTTTAAAAATGAAACAGCTTGCCCCATTTTTTCACCCCATCAGGAGTAAAATCAAAACCAATTTGATCAGTTTGTCGCACGAGTTTTCCAGAGCTTAGGCTAGTTTCATGTATTGTGCGTTGTGATTGGGTCATTGTATTGTTTTTTTTTTGTTACAATTGATCAGATTAATTAATTTGACTCTGAATGTATTAGTTGCTAAATATAAATTATGTATGATATATTACCACAGGCATTCCAGTAGACAAAGCCTATAAGGAGGCTACCAAAACACAACGACTGGGCAGAGGTCACTTGAATCCCTCAGGCATAAATTCGTTTGACCAAGATTTCATGAAAGCTACCTTTACTTTGACGAATGCAGTGCCACTATTTACAAGCTCGAAGAATGGATGGGAGGACTATGAGGATCGAGTAAGCCGCTACGCTAAGTGTCCATGTGGAAGTCTTCGTGATGGAACCCTTTATCTTCTGACAGGAATATCTGACTTCGGCCTTACAGTAGCCGCTGATGGGAGACTTATCCGAGATGTTAGCCATTACCATATTATGAGCAGATATCTCCAAGGACGACTGAGGCTTGACACTCCTCGTGCCCTGTGGACAGCCGGCTGTTGCGTGTGGAAGGAGTCTGAAAGTGACAAAGCAGAGTCGTTTGCGTTCATGACCAACAATCGGGATAATCCAGACTTACTGCATCAGACGGAAATGAGCGTGGCTAAACTGGAGGGGCTCCTTACAACATCACCTTCATTCAGGGTAAATTTATTCCCAGGAAAACCGAAGTGCCGCAATCCTGACAATCTTGATTTCAAAATACCATTGTAATGGTGTTAAGTTATCAGTAGACAACTTAAGGAACAGATTGTGGTTTATACTACATACTGAATGTGACACAATCGAGCTTTCATTAGTTTTTCTATTTAAAAAAGTTTAAAAGGAAACAGTACTTCTTTCGTTGTAAAGTATTAGCCACATAACAAAGCAATAGCGTTTCTTAAATCGTAGACTACATCTACACCTACATTTTATTATGTCGGTAAAATCCGTATGGATATCGCACCAACTGAACAAAATGTTAAAAATATGTAAAATTAAATACAAATATATAAAATTAAAATAGCTGGAAAAAAAATCTAGTAGTCCTGATTTCTTCAATAAAGTGAGCTAACAGTCCATGAGCTAGGGTCTCAAAAATGTCGATTCGCACAACCCAGAGTACTGAAAAGGTTTGACGACGGATTCCAATAGATTACAACCTTCTCTTTTTCGATAGGTAGTTTGTGGTTTCAAATTGTGGTATACCTTCTGAGACATAGCTGTGCAGGGTGAGTCAAACAGAGTTTAGCATATTAGAATGAGGCTGGAAAAATATGTCTCAATATCTTCAAGGAAATATCTTGAATATTTCCGGATATCTCGTAACATTCTGTGAAAGTGAACTATGAAAAAACACCACAGCTTTGAAAAGAAGTCACGTGAGTGTCCTCGTGTTATGTGACGCGACACAGCATCTTCTTTCACTTTTGGCGAATAGGAACTGAAACTTTTTGCTGACAAAAATCTGCAAAGCGTTTGCATGGTTAATGTCCTTTTTTCCCAATTACAGTGTAAAAACGCATTTTTAAATAGCCAAAGCTGTAAAACTAGCGCCTTTTACTGGAGCCTCGACTTGATGTTTAAAGAAAGAGGAAAAGTGATAGTAGACCACGCGAGGAAAGAAATAACCTGCGATCAGGCTCTATTTTGGTTTCGCTCGGTGAACATTCAGGCGGGAAAGCGAAATGTAAAATAGAGCCTGATACAACTTTTCTAGGGAACGTCTACCGCCCACTTTTTTGATTCATTGACATTCAACGAAACAGCCAATCAAAATTTCTTCTGCTTGAATTGCACGATATTTGGTATGCAAATTTCCCATAACGGCAATTCGCAAAACGTCACGCAAATGATGGCAAAAATAAGAAAATCACAGGCTACGATATATCATCTAGGCACTAGCGCTCAAATTTACACGATTGCTAACTTAAAGGTTCCCTTATTGTACATGGTCGTTCTTTCTGAGCTGAAACTGAAAGAAAATTCAGAACACGACGAGGTTGTCATGTACCAAAATATGCTGCATGCTTGAATCCTTTCATTTCAGGTGGTGTACTCTCTACGCATTTGACACCGATTTTCTGCGTAAAAAAAACTCGGGAAATTGAGAGAAGTACCTTCAGTTTCATTCTTTAGAATAAAGATATAAATAAAACCGCTTATAAACAAACAAATATTTTGTAATTAAATTTAGTTCCAGAAGTGATAGATATTTTAGTTTACCGTTATGTTTAACTTAATTATCGGTTGACTTGTTGATTTTTCTTGGCGAAAGATATTAGTCCCTCTGCTGCTCGTTTTGTTTCGTAAAAAGCAGAACAACCATTACTCTGTTTATTTCTCTGCTCCAAGTGAGAGGCAGCTTGCGTCAAACCGAACGCCGTTCTCAGGAGAGAAAGAAATGATGACAATTCTCCTAGAACGACAAGAATATCTTAGAGCCACACATTTACCTCGGCAGACTTGTTCCTTGGCGATGGCGGTCGCATCGAAATTGTGAGCGAGTCTCGCAACAATTTACTTCCGTTGACAGCTCTATTGTTAAAGGACCAATCAGATTGCGAGATTCCCGTCGCCAAAATTTGGCCGCCGGCACAAGGTCCTGTGAGAGATTGTATCAGGCCCTATTTTAGCGAGCGATCAACGTAAGAGAATATGAGAGCGATACTAAAATTCGGCCGTTTGCTCCCCAGAGAATGACTAAAACAAATTTGTATAAAAAGGAAGTTAAAAATCAACAACTCGTGTTGATGCACATTCTGCAAGGTACCAAAAGTACCAAGTTTTTTAAGAAATGGAAACTTTAAACGAGAATTTATTTTAAAGTGTATATGACAGATTTTTTTATTTGCCTGACCGAATCTAAATGGCATTCTGATATGAATATCATAAATTAGTTTTATATTTCGATTTTCCTTTCCCGCGCTTTTGCCGTTTAAAACGTGAAATTTTACTTCCAGTCATGTCATAAAACCGCGCAAAGGGAGACCTGGGCATAGTCGCGTCGTGACGTCATACCAGGAACGGAGTCGATGCCAAAAAAAACTACATGGACCGCATTGCGGAGATCTGATCATATTATTTATTCCTGCAACCCCCAAATAGCACGAAATTATGTAAAACTGCTGATGTTACAAGTAATCTGGGCAGTGGTTTGGAGCTTTAGAGTCCATCGAATGCGAGTCGCTAACTTATGAAATTGAAAGCAACACAGAACTCGAGATCGAATTTCTTTGCAGCAAAGACAGTCTACGGCGTTTTGCAGATGGTTTAAGGCACAGTAACTACATCTACACGTGTAAGGGTATGAAAGTATAACCTGCATAACAGGCGTTTATTTAGCCGAGCACGATGGTAATATTTGCACTGGCCGGATGAGAAATCGTGGCATTTCTTCCTACGTCTCAAGCGCTTTGGTATAGTACCATCACAGACCATCACTTTAACTTGGCCCCTATTTAGATAGTAATATACGGAATATTACAAATATGATATTACAAATACCACGAGATAAGCCTTATTTCACGGGCTGGAAATGTACTTCATCCATTGTTTAGGAACTGGTCTTGATGGACCCACAAAAACGATTTCCGGAGAATTTCCTTCACCTCTTTTTTCATTCTCTTCTCTTCTGCACTCTTATCAAAAGCAATGCCTTTAAAGTTTCCATTTCTTATAAAAATTGGTACTTTCGGTCTTTGCAGAATGTGCTTAAACACAAGTTGTTTATTTTTAACTTCCTTTCTTATACAACTTTGTTTTAGACATTCTCTGGGGAGCAAACTGCATCAAACAAATTGACTTCTTTCCTTGCGTGGTCTACTATCACTTTTCCTCTTTCTTTAAACATCAAGTCGAGGCTCCAGTAAAAGGCGCCAGTTTTACAGCTTTGGCTATTTAAAATTGCATTTTTAAACTGTAACTGGGAAAAAGGACATTAACCATGCAAACGCTTTGCAGATTTTTGTCAGCAAAAAGTTTCAGTTCCTATTCGCCAAGTGAAAGAAGATGCTGTGTCGCGCCACATAACACGAGGACACTCACGTGACTTCTTTTCAAAGCTGTGGTGTTTTTTTCATAGTTCACTTTCACAGAATGTTACGAGATATCCGGAAATATTCAAGATATTTCCTTGAAGATATTGAGACATATTTTTCCAGCCTCATTCTTATGCTAATCTCTGTTTGACTCGCCCCGCACAGCCATGTCTCAAAAGGTATACCACAATTTGAAACCACAAACTACATATCGAAAAAGAGAAGGTTGTAATCTATTGGAATCCGTCGTCAAACCTTTTCAGTACTCTGGGTTGTGCCAACCGTCATTTTTGAGACCCTAGCTAATGGGCTGTTAGCTCACGTTATTGAAGAAATCAGGACTACTAGAGTTTTTTTTTTCGGCTATTTTAATTGTTATGTAGCATGTTCAACTCAGGCTTTAAGGGATAATTTACACGTCCTTACACACCCTTTTTTATTTCTTTCTTTTTTTTTAGCAATGATTTTTAAATCCTGTTGCCATCAAACAATTTTGAGCCTTAGCAAGTTCTCCCACTTAATCGGCTTGATGACTGTCTTGGGCTATACCGGTTGTCGTGTTCTTTCTCGAAGAATTTTTTTCTTGTTTGTTAAAGGCTTTACCGAATGCTCTAGAATGCCCTGAACATGCCCTCAATATTGCGTAGAAAAGAACAAAGGAAAACCACCATACAAACCCATTCTCTTGCCACATTGGCCTGACAACTGTTGTAAGAAAAGTATGATATTCTCCCACGACATTGCTTTGTGTGTTAGCTAGGTTAAAAGCCTTGCCGAATGAGAAAAAACGGGAAATATAAAACAGAACAGAACAAGACAGGAATCTGATTAACCACGAAAGGCAAAACGTTTCTCTTCTACATTTTGTGGCGTACTTAAATTCAGTGAAACTTTAAGCGACATAAACTACGAGAAGATAGTGCGTACCTTCGAAGATATTAAATTCCTTCAGAGTCAGTTGAAAACTAACTGCAAAATAGATAAATCGAAAACCTTTGGGACCCGGAAAATTTTCGTGCTATGAGAAATTGTGTGATTCAACAGTTCAGTATTTTATTTAGGCCTCTTTATTTTCTTGTGTTATTGAGTATGCAAACATTTTACCGATAGTATTCTAGCCACTTGCTTTACTTTCAATAAGCGACATTCTGGAAATGTTCCCACGACATTGCTTTGTGTGTTAGCTAGGTTAAAAGCCTTGCCGAATGAGAAAAAACGGGAAATACAAAACAGAAAGGCAAAACGTTAACCATCAACATTTCTCTTCTACATTTTGTGGCGTACTTAAATTCAGTGAAACGTTCGGCGACATAAACTACGAGAAGATAGTGTGTACTTTGGAAGATATTAAATTCCTTCAGAGTCAGTTAAAAACTAATTGCCAGATAGCTAAATCGAAAACCTTTGGGACCCGGAAAAATTTCGCTCTAGGAGAAATTGTGTGATTCAACAGTTCAGTACTTTATTTAAGCCTCTTTATTTCTTGTGTTATTGAGTATGGAAATATTTTACCGATAGTATTCTAGCCACTTGCTTTACTTTCAATAAGCGACATTCTGGAAATGCTGTATTTTACCAAGCCTTCTAGCCCATTCAAAGTCTTAACGTTTATCCTGACTATCTGTATACGAAGTGCTTTAACTTTCCAAAACTGTTGTCTGTCAGATTTTCCTTTACGTTTTTCATAGATGTTACTGAAAATGTTTTAACATCAAGTAGCACTCACCAGAATCATCATTCGAAGCTTCAGCGCCAACCACTAAAACTGCGAGAATCACAAAAGGTAGAACGTTTACCGTCAACAATGTGCTAGTCTTGAAATTCAGATTCAAAGTGAAACGAACCAAAATGTTTTCAACTTATGATGACGGAAGCCTAAAAATTACGTACCCTTGCAGCCACGCAAGAAAGTCAGCTCACTGATTTAAAATTTGCTTTTAGGCAAGGATGTCGTGTTTTCCCACAAGTTATCTTTGTTCTGACCTAAAAGCCATAAGAACTTAAAATTATACTCGTTCAAGCGAAACAACTGCAAATGGTTTCAGGTAATAAGAAATTCTCACTTTGAACAATTCAATCGGTGTTGTCATTTGACCTGGCATAACCTTGACTTTAATCACTACAACAAAAATTGTTTGAGTTGAAATAAAGAAATAATTCTAAGTATTTGGCTGTCTATGTTTGACATTAATAACATTATACTACTCTAGTGCCTCTGAAGGAACAGGCAACTATTTGCCTCTATCCTTTGCAGGGGCTTAAGGACGGTGCCTCCTAATACAGATGTATTTTTGCAAAGGTGACGACTGTGGGGAAAAAGTAAATCTTAGCAAGGGTTATTGGAATCCAAAAAGAAAAATGTGGGTAACCACGCATTTTTCAGAGATAATTAAGCAACCATACTTCTAAAAAAGCATTAAAAATACCAAGAATGTATGGCAATTTCTCCCCCAATTTCAGCTCAATTATCTCTGAAAAATGCGTAGTTACCCCCAGTTTTGTTTTTGGATTCTGATAGCCCTTGCTAAGATGTGCTTTTCCACGTAGTCATAAATCGCACAAAAATATTGTTGTATTAGTGGGCAAATTCCTTAAGAAACCCTAACATCCCTAGATGCGCAGAAGATATGCGCAGTAACAAAAGGAGGCACCGTCCTTATCAAAGTAAACAAATTCCCTCCTTAAAAACTAGAAGTTCCATTTCATAGGAAATGAAGATAAACAAGGTTCTTTTGTTTTCTGATATTAAAGCATGTCTCCATGTCAACCTGCAGTGATGTTCAAACAAAGTACACCTGATTAAAGAGACGACCCATGAAAAGCATAAACCATATACAATGCCACCCAATTGTATACAAGGAAATCAGAAAAAATTAATTGACATCTGTGACAAAATGAACAATATAATAAGACAGATTGCATAAATCATACTCTTTAAGCCCCCAAAGAAAGACAATATCTTGAATATAAATAAATGGAATATTACTAAGATTACCAATGCTGTCTACCCAGAATCCTATTCAGTCTTATAGTTCATGGTTTAAGCTTTTCACAGGGTCAATGTTTCTTCAGTTTGGTGTAATTTAACCAAGGTGTTTGGTGTAATTTAACCAAGGTGTCCTATAACCTTCAGAGGAAAGGAGTAAAAAATGTAAAAATTCCTCTTTTCTTTATGGAACTTCCACAGGAGGTAATGGAACTGGTGCCCGATGAAACGTTGCTCTGACTGTGAGCTGATTTTGTTGTGGAAGGGATGCCCTATTTGCTACGAATACCCCTGGATCTCCCCTTCTGGAAAACTGAACTTTGTCCAGTCTTTCGATTCCACTCGCCGAAGGGATATTGAAGGATGGTAACGCAAAGCTTCTGAAGCGAGTTTGGTGGCCAGTCCAATAAAAGAATGACAAGTCTGGATCTATCCTCTTAACAAATTCAGTCATCACCTTTGGGAACTCGTCATAAAACTGCTTGAGATCAAAGTTGTCACCCATGACCTCGTGAAAAAGAGAGATAATCCCTTCAACGTCATCTGCTGAGGAAGCCCTGGGATGTTCTGGTGGTAAATCTCTCTCGCGATATTCTTTCCGCCTTAACTCTCTCGTACGATGGCCCACAAGGGACACGCTGCAAACAAAAAAGAAACCACCCAAACAAAAAAGAAAACACGCAAACAAAACAGAAACCACGCAAATAAAAAAGGAACCACGCAAACAAAAAAGAAAACGCAAACAAAAAAAAAGAAACCACGCAAACAAAACAGAAACCACGCAAACAAAAAAGAAAACACGCAAACAAAACAGAAACCACGCACACAAAACAGAAACCACGCAAACAAAAAAGAAACTCGTTCCCAGAGCCCTTACGGATTTTTTGTGCTGTTTCGCTGACCAAAGTAATCGCGGTTGGCGAGAGTGTTTCCCGCCAAGCGTATTGTGGTCGACCGTACGAGGCGTGTTCGATGAAGAGTTTAGAAGATGTTCTGCTCACGCTGTGGGTCAGAATTGATCACTGATGCTAAATTTTGTCACCTCTGTGGGTCGACAAATGGAACAAATGAAGACAACACCACTCTTAGTGTGATAGAAGCCGCCCAATCGGCCAAGAAGCGCCCTAGCTCTGTCCTCACTTTTGATGACTACAGAGAGCGTAAAGGACAAGAACGAAGATCAAGGTTTGAGGGAAAGAAACCGAAGAAAGAGAAGAATGAGAAAGTTAACGAAGTCACAATTCAGATCGGCCTGATACGATTGAAAGATGGCGAACTGAAGGTGATTCGTGGGTCGACCCTACCGCTGAAAGTTACAGAAACAATAGGTGCTCCCGAGCTACTTCAGAAAGGAAGCGAAAAGATGGTGAAGTTTAACAAAGATTTAGCGTCTGGTGGGGGTTTTACTTTGCTATATCCAGATAGAACGGAAGTGAAAAACCTACCTGGAAGCACGGAAGCGTTCACTCTCAACCGTTACCGAGAAGAATTGGGGAAGCCGTACGCTCGTATAACGTTATACATCTGCAAGACTCTCGCCATCTTGGATTCGATGTTTCTAAAAACATACAATAGCGACGATAGTGACACCGAATTGCCTTCTTATGAAGAGGTATGAACATGTTTGAAATTATAGCTCTGAACTTCTTACTCAGTGCGATGGCCCTGGTTGAGGTATACAATACTGTATTTCTTGTGTGAGGTTGGAAGGGGTGTAGGGGGAAGTTGAGCTGTTTGCTGGGTCTTGGGCTTTTACTTTCCTGATATTACCGGGGGGGAGGTACTTTACCCATGTTTGGGTATAGGGCTGCCGCTGAAACCCTGACTGTGTTTAGGACAAAAAAAGCCTTAAAATAATACCTATCCTGTGTAGGACAACACCCTTCATTTTAGGCCCCTGTTTAGGACAAATGACAAAATACACACCCTGTTTAGGACAGTCATATGGCCATATGAGGGAGTACCCCCTAAGTTTGTGCCAAAGTGTTTAATTTTCCTTTGCCAAATAATTATTGTGAATCATTGTGAAGGACTTCAATACTTTCATTCTAGAATACTGCAATTTTCAAACAAAGTGAGAATCAGCATTATTATTTTATTGATTGCTTCCCAACCACTTGTGTTGGTATATAGCATCAGGGTTTTCAATAGGAATCTGAATAGGTGGCAACATTGTAGGAGTAGGTGGAGAATGAACTACTTGCACCGAAGTTGCGAAATTCTAAGGGTGTCCGGGGGTATGCTCCCCCTAAAAATTTTGAAAATTTGGGACTCTTAGAATGCTTTTCCCGCATTCTGGAGCAAGAATTAGGGTATTTGAACAGAAAAGGAAACACAAATCGCCACTGAAATTACTCAGAATGTAAGGAAGATTCTTTTGTTTTTCCTGAATAAATCTTGGCCGATCCAAAGCTCGTGTTTTGTGGCGACTGTTTCTCATGTTAGTCGTATGAGGTAATTTCTCAATCAAATGGGAGGTGAGTTCATGTGGAATAGCTGGCAGTTTCGCAGCCTTCCGGCCTTTTTGAAAACCCTGTCGCATAGATAATAATAATAATAATAATAATTATAATAATTAGTTCCACACCACACCCTCAACCAGATTTGCTGAAGAATTGATTTGAAAGAATACTCAGCTGTTGCCCCACACAAACTACTGATTTAAGTAGGATAATGACTGACATGACTAACATAGCATTGTTTGAAACACAGTTGATGACGGTGACAGGAGAAATGCAAAGTGAAGAGAGCAGTGCAGAAGAGAACAACACAAGCACAAACCGTATAGCCACAACCCATACAGTCACGAGCTTTAGCCATTCCTCACACAACTGCCAGAAATGCAGCAACCACCAGGCCAACTGCAAGTGACTGTGCTGTCACAAATTGCACAAGCACCACCCAAGCAGACCCAGCCAACCCAGATACTAACAATGAAGCTGTGGACAGCTCAGGCACCACAGGTCAGTAAGAAGGTATTACTGTTTTATGAAGGGAATTTGTCTTATGTTCATCTATGAGGACTCCTTTTGAGTATGATGTATGTTTTATTGTAGACAGTGAAGTGGTTTAGTAGTAATATTTACTCTTGGAACAATACAACAAGATATTGAGAGTAAATTTCGAATTTTACAGTGTAAAAAGTCAATGCAGGCACCTTTGACTCCTGTGCAAGCATGCACATCTATAAAAAGTCAACATTATTAAATACCCCTTTGTTCTGATCCTGGTTAGGTCAGATGTCCATCCCAAGTTGAGATAGAGGTTCACTTTCTGGCAGTCAACTTAAATATTTTCGGGTGTTTAACCCAGTTTAATTATAATGGTATCTTTCAAGGACCTTTTTTTATTTATGATTTTCTCGTCTGTTTCAGCAGTGACCAATGCAGTTTTGGACCTCACTGATTGTCCTACCCAGACAATTAGTTTGCACAGGGCTGTACTGAAGGACAGTATGATAGAGGCGTTTAAAAATCCCGAAATTCTACGTGTAAATCTAGCTGTAACTTTAATCAGTAATAGTGGAAAAGAGGAAGCGGGGAAGGGTGCTGGTGTTTTCCGTGATGCATTGTCTACCTTTTGGAACCAATTCTTTAACTCACTTTCTGTAGGAGCACAAGAGAAAGTTCCGGCCATAAGACATGATTACCAAAGGGGTGAATGGGAAGCAATAGCAAGAATTCTGGTGTATGGGTACATGAAAGAGAAGTATTTTCCCCTCTCTTTATCACGAGGTTTTGTTGCATTGTGCCTTTTCGGTGAAGAGCGTATGGGCAGTGATTTTTTGTTGTCTGCTTTTCGCCTCTATATTTCAGAAGATGAGAGAGAAGCTTTCCAGAAATGTCTTACAGACATATTCTTGCCAAATGATGATGACATTTTAGATTTTCTGTCTAGTTATAAGTGTTTTCGATCCCCTTCAAAAGAAAACATCATGCAAATTGTGCCTGAACTTGCCCACCAGGAAATAGTCCAAAAACCGAGGTACGTTATGAATTGCTGGGCACCAATTGTTAAATCCTTGATCACTTTTCCAGAGTTTACATCTGTCACAGCTTTAGAGAACCTGTATGAGGTTAAGAGGCCAACTGCCAAAAAGGTAATAAAATTAATCAAATCAGAGCCTGTAACTGAACAAGAACGTCAATGTTTGGATCATTTGCAGAAGTACATCAGGTCTTTGTCTGGAGAAACACTGTCATTGTTTGTTCAGTTTATTTCTGGTAGTAATGTCATTGCTTTTGACTGTATTGAGGTAGGATTTACAACCCTAGAGGGTACTGCCCGTAGACCAATTGCACATACGTGTGGATCATTGTTGGAAATCCCCTCAACATACCAGTCATATAATGAGCTCTCAGAGGAATTCAGCGAATTACTACAACAGAGAGATTCATAGCAATTCAACATTGTTTAATGTTATGTCCTAGAACTAAATCCTGTTAATGCCTGTTATGTGAATAGGCACACCTGAGCATGTTGTACATATAGTATGCTAAGTTGGGAGATTTGTTACAAACATAATTTATTTGAAATTTCTTAGACCTTGCATGTGATCAAACTGTCCTTAGGTGTATTCCTAAGATATGTTTACCAGTTGTACTCAGTTACTTAAGATTAGACATGTTCTGAAGAACTTTTTCCAATTTATTGCATGCATGCATGAATGATTGAGTACATTTTATGATGCACGTTTATATTTTGTGGGCTTAACTTAACTTAAAAAAGGTCTAGTTCAAATTCACAAGAGACATTATTTATGAGAATCTGAAAGGACATGATGAGAATTTGAAAAAAAAACTGATGCAATGACTGAGTTGAGACAACTTCTAATTTGCTCAAAACTCCCTTGTGCTTTTGCAACAAGCCATTTCAGCATGAGAACTATTTTGTACTTTGCACCAACAACATCAGTCAGTTGTTTGACACTGTAGTGATAGCAGTGTTTAATAGATCATTAACTTGTGGTGAAACTGCAATACAAAATACTTGTTTGGTTACTGTTAACTCAACAAATAAAACTTTCAATGAGAATTGTTTCAGTGTTCTTTGATACTTCTATGTCACAAGTGCGGGAAGGTTGTGATCCCTAGAGGGAAAAACGACAAGATATACCACCTTATTCATTCAGTCTGTAATTTAATTATGTGCTGATATAGAGTGAGAGCCTCTTTTACAGTACCAGGATAAACCCTGCCCTCAGTTTCCAAAACATATTCGAAATACTCCTCATAGAGACTGCCATCCACCTCTCCTTGGCAGTGCACTTCCATCTCCTTTGTCTGTTCTTCAGAAACAGAAATTGCACATTCTTCATGTGCATAATATTCAGGTAGAAAATACATAACATCTGGTTCCCTATGTATAGCACTGTATGCAGACTTGGAAATCTTGTGACTGTTCCAATGGTCCCTGACTTTGTTCAGGTCATCTTGAAGGAGCCGTGAAAAACAAAACCATAGACACTCCATGTGAAGTGCATTTCCTAAGTGAAGTAGCCCATAATCTACCATGTCCTTGAACAGGCTGATCCACCAATTAGACCTGTTTCTCCTGTAAAAGGACCACCAACCTTCAATGCGTTGATTAGCTGGAGATGAACAATATCTGTGAGATTTCTCACCAGCTAGTTCATCCTGGTCTTCAGCACGAAAAGTACACTGCATGGCAGCAGCAATCCCATTTTCTGTGCCACAGTCAGACACAAGCAGCAAAGGACATCCACCAAGTTCCTTCACTTGGTTTAAGTAGAAGGAGGCTGGTACTTTTGGGTCATTGTTAGAATGGACTACTTCTAACCATAAAATCCTGCGGCTAAATCCGTCCACAGCACCGTGGATGGGGAACCCATAAGGTTTCAGCTTATCATACCCTGTGAAAGGATGAATTAGTAATAATAATAATTGAGAAATTGTATATAAAAAAATCATAATCTAGACCGAGACCATGCCAACTACTCAGTAGCAGCACAAGAAATGGCATATATTTTCAGCCTGTCTAACATTTAGCAGGTGAAGGCTGGAGGTGACCTTGTTTCGGTGACACAAGCCTCTTGTTTCTCCTGTAAATGCGAGCTAGCTATTAACCATAAGAACAAAATGATTTACATCAGAAAAGCAGTGAGGTCGGGATCAAAACAGGATCATCTCCAGCCTTGTTGCCATTCATAAGCTAGGTTCAGTTTATGAGTACACAACTGTGAAATGGATTTCCTACTTCAGCGAAAAAAGATACTTACCATCCATGTGCCACGAGGCATTGGCTCCTTTAGAAGTAAACGCTCGTCTCTTTAACCGTCGTGACCTCCTCTCTTCTACACCAACAGGATCGATTTCCGCCATAATAGTCGCTACCAGGTTACGAGGTACGTGTATGTGATGTCTCAGTCTCAAGGCGTGCCAAATACTACGATAGCCTGATAAGCTTCCAGGGCCATTCATTTCTTCACGGATGGCTTCTCGTAGTTTAGAATCGTCTATTAGCTTGCCATTGCCTTTCCTCCTCAACCCTAGAGATTTAAGACGCCTCTTCAGTGTCCGTACACACATTTGATGTCCTTCTCTTTTCTTTAGCAGACCTACAATGGCATCGTAAGGATAACCACGATGAAAATAGTGCGTTATGACATCATCAATGCTTTTTTCAGTGATACATCTATCGCAAACAGTCTCATGAGCTACACTTCTACCACAAAGGCTACAGAACATAACGGGCCACAACATGAAAAATCAGTACGACCCACGAGCCTGACAAAGTGCCAGGCGCAATACCTCTCTCCGCAAGGGGTCTGGGAACGAGGTTTCCTTTTTGTTTGCGTGGTTTCTATTTTGTGTGCGTGGTTTCTGTTTTGTTTGCGTGGTTTCTGTTTTGTGTGCGTGGTTTCTGTTTTGTTTGCGTGGTTTCTATTTTGTGTGCGTGGTTCCTTTTTTGTTTGCGTGGTTTCTTTTTTGTTTGCGTGGTTTCTTTTTTTATTTGCGTGGTTTCTTTTTTGTTTGCGTGTTTTCTTTTTTGTTTGCGTGTTTTCATTTTTGTTTGCGTGTTTTCATTTTTGTTTGCAGCGTGTCCCTTGTGGGCCATCGTACTCTCGTCACCAAGTTGGCAATTAGGCCCACAATAATCTCGCGTGTGAAACCGCAAATTCCTTTGATTGGCCTGTGTAAGATAAGGGAATGATTAAAAAATTATTATTGGAAATATCAGTGGATTGCATAGGCCATTCCAGTATTCACACTACCTCTGCATCAAATTGAGTCTTACTGTTAAACCATTACTGTGAAACCTGTAAAAGATAAACTGTTCATTAAAAATATTTTGCAGGAAGAGTTATTTTTCAAATTGAATGGCCTATTTTTGCCTCATAGGCACATATGCCATAACTGAATAGTATATTAAAACTGCCCAAAAACAAAAAGACATGCATGTTATTCCTTTGTTTTTTATGTTAAGCAAAAAAAAAAGGATCTGCCTTGACTGAAAAGAAACCAGCTGCATAATCAGGTCCACTTGTCTAAGTAAAGTGGTGCGACATGCTAAAAATGAACATTATGAAGGGAAAGGTAGAGACATGTTTCATCCCCCTTCTCTAGACATACTGGACTGGACTCACCTGTTTACATCAACTAAAGAGTAATCAGGCTGTTCCTTATCAAGGTATGGCATCCAGTCATCAAGAATCCACTGTAACATGTTGTTACAATAGTTTGATCGTGTTGTTTCATCAAGACCCCTTCCATCTACTGCTTTATGCCAATTGTGAATGATTTTCAGGACTTTGGCTTCCTCCAGGTAGTTGTTTCTTTCCATGAACCTTATGACACCTGGTGATACAATCCTCTCACAATCTGGAACAGACTGTTTATTCTTGCCAGTGAGGGCCTCATACGTAAGACCAGTCTCTGTGTGCAACAAGTCAAAAAAGCAGAAAGGATTTTAACATTGTTTTGATTCGGACAGAGACCAACATGGCTTGACAATCAGTTGCCAAATATCATAGGTCTGGCAGGGATTATCAAAATCTAGTTAAAAATAAAACTTAATCTCCACTTGCAATTGTTCATTACTATTAATTTTTAATGTATGTTTTAATGTTTTTAATGTAATTATGTTCTAATTTTCTAGCTAGAAACATGACCTCACAAGTGAGGCTTAGCTTTTAACCAATATTGTGTAATTATAATAACAATAATAATAATAATAACAATTTAATAATAACAAGTAATACACTTATATAGCGCCGAGTGTATAAATAAAGGATGCTGTCTTTGAACTAGATGAATAAAAACCATTACCTGGATCATGTAAAGCATCTCGTAGAAATACCACATTAAAGCCTGGTATTTTGCCTTCTCTTATGCAGCCAACAATTCTCTTTAGGAGATGATTGTGGTCCTCTCTCTGGTGAAGCTTTTCTTTAGTGGTAGCATCAACCTCTGGTACAACTAGACTTGCACTAAAGTCAATGCCTTCACGTTTCAGGTCGGCCACTTTCTTCCGAAACAAGTAAATTGCCATGATTGATTTCAAGCAGCCGGTTTTGTCATCTTCCTTTCCTAAAGCAAACAAAACGCAGGAAATATCTCACTAAAATAGGGATTCAAAATCAAATTTTCAACAGTTACAAGTAGCATGTGCAAAAAAGTGTATACTTATACAGCAGATACATCAGCTGAGGCAAAAACAAAAACATCTTCAATGATGCTATTCAGTGCTTGTATAGCAGCCAAGGCATTATTATATTTCAATTCCCCTTTAAAGTTGCAACTTCATGTACAGGGGAAATCTGTTTACAATTTATTTACTTACCTAAGAACCATGAGAAATCAGTAAACAGAAATCATTACTTAACTTCACTTATCCCATTTCTGCCCAACAAGCAAATACTAATAAAACAACTTATAGATGTATCACTGAAGTAAATGTGGTGCCAAAAAAGATCTTTCTACCTTCAATCCATTCACAAGGCTCATAATTCAAAGGAAACAGTCTACGCTTCAAACAACCAAGGGCATCTGTTAAGGACAATCGGGGTCTATCATTCATGAGTTCATTGAGCCAACGTACGTCTTCAACTGGAATTGCTGGATGTGGGTTTACAGGGGTACCTAAAATGTAAATTTACTAGATTAAAACCTTTTTATGTCTGGCAACCTAAACATGTCAGTCCTTTAAATTAAAATACAATTCAGCAGTTAGTCACAATCCACAAATCCAAAATGTTTTATTTTCAGCTTATTGTCAAACCTGGTCAATCAGTCATGTATATTATTTAATTTTTTTACTGAACTTAAAGGCATTTTTTTTGGTGACCCCCCCCCCCCCCTTTACACTGTACACACCATATTTTCTTGGCTGGCACCCCCTTTGAAGCCACATTTCTTGTTATGGCCTCCCTCTCAAATCCCACCAACCCCCTCCCCACCTCATTAAAAATGAATGGTCCCTTACCACGAGCATCAAGCTTGAAGCACTGTTCAATCTGGGAAAGGCGTGTGGAACGTGCCATTGTTCTTGAGTCACTTATTAACTGCAATATTGAGATGGGTTGTTCACTGCCCATTGTCCGGAGCGAATTGAATTCACCATCCGTCACGAACCCTATGAGATAATAAAATTATAGCTCTTGGAATGAATGCCTACGTTGTAGTTTTAAATGACGTCCTGAGGTCAAAATTATTGCAAGTACTTTAATTTATATAATTTTTTTTTATATCTGGATTGCGGTAATAAATCTTGAGCAAAGGGAAATACAAACTGTCATACATAATTTTCACCTGAAATTTGTTTTAAATAAAACATTTACAAAGACATGATTTTGAAAAGATTTGTTGACAGTAACAATTTTAAAGAGTCAGTGTTAACTGGACATCAATGAATGCTTTTGACATCAGATTTAGTTTAAAAAACAATGTTAATCAATTATAAATATAGTAACATCTGACCAACAGACCTACATGTAATATTCATTTCTTGTGTTTCAACCATCAGAAACAATGAAAATTTTTTGTAATACTTGTGCTTGCAATAAAGCTCCTTAGAATAAAATAATGGGCCCTAGTTACTAATGGTTACATTGTATAGCATGAACTTAAAAAGTTAACTCACCAACAACAACCATTCCAAGGTTAACCATAGCAGTTATCAACTCTTCTTCTAGTTTCCTTAATCTTCCATCTGTCATGGATGCATATGGCAACACTCTTACAGGCAGAGCATATGGCTTAAAATTTCTTGCTTCATCAGCAATCATAAAAACCATGAGGTGTGTCGCTGCCACTCTCTTTTAATTTGCTGAACAGCTGCTTCAGGTAACCAGCCATGTCATCCCGCAAATTGTTGAGGTCATTCTGGATGTTTTCAAAACTAAAATGGTGAGAACTGGCAACATCAATTAGACCGTTACACTTAGCTCTTAATTGGGCAGTTTCTTTGAGTAGATCCTCAAACCCAACAAGGTCCCAAGCCAGAGCAATCAAGACTGTCTCTGAGGAATTGGACGCTCTTCTACGCTTCTCATACAATTCACGTGATTCTTGTTCACCGTTACGCAAGAATGTAATGTCTGCTTCAATGGCATACAAGAGAAGATGTAGATCTTCTTTAAGATGACCTTCCCTGTGACCCAAACCAAGGGATCGAACAAATGCTCTCCTCTGCTCATACTCTTTCTGCAAACTCTCCAAGACACCATCTCCTAGGTCTTCATCTCCTGCCCATTTGCCTTTGACAGACTCCCTCAACCCCTTTCTCAAATCACACGCATCTGCCTTAATCCACCATCTTTTACCAGTACAATGTGCCTTCTTCAATACTTCCAGCTAGTTTAAAAAAAGAGAACAGAACAACGTTACATGTTTACACACAAATCATATAATTTACATTGCATTGCATTTATTTTATTAAATAGACAAGAGTGTTTTAGTGGAAAATAGACCACTCGTAAATTTCATACGAAACTACATCCGGGACTTGAGTTTGTACAAAAATACTCGTTTAGATAATACAAAGGAAATTACATGGCGGCTTGAAGAAACAAATTTTATTTTCTCGTGGTAAAAAACATTATTCTTTGAACAAGCGCAGTTAGTGAGTAAAATATTGTTTTTTACCACTCCAAAATAGAATTCATATCTGCCATGCATTATCCTCTATGTATTCAATAATTGCAATTTAATGCAATATCATGATGTCTTTACACTTACCAGTGCTTAACATACAAAGATAAATAACCAACAAGATGACCTTAAGGAGACTTATTACTTTCAATTTGTAATTGATTATTTTTGACAAGCACACTTTTAATAGCAGATTTGCAATTAGTGATGTAAGATAAATTAACGCACACACCTTTATACCAGAATCCCTTGAGTAATTGTAACTTCTAATTCGCCTCTGAATTTGTCGCACACCAAGCCCAGCAATGTTCACATAAGCCTTAAAGGGAACAAGGAAAAATTAAAATTGATCTTTCTATTGAATTTTACAACATGACATTATATTTTATGTTATTTGGTCTAGTCAGTCCTGCAATACAAAGACACAAACAACATCAAATAATATAGAAAGCATTTATTAAGATCACAACTTTTTCCATGTAAAGAAATAATAATAAAATAAAAATAATAAAATAAATAATTGAAATTTATATACATGTAGCACCTATCTAATAATTGGATCCCCAATAATTGGATCTCGCCTAGAGCAGAATTATTCTGCTCTAGGCGCTTCACAAAAAGGTTAAGAATAAATTAAAAAGCTAAATTAATGTGTAAACAAGATTAATCCTACTAGGAATGATAAGCTTTTTTAAAAAGATAGGTCTTAAGTTTAGATTTAAAAATACTCAAATTGTCACATGAATGGATGTTGTCAGGTAAGCTGTTCCAAAGGAGCAGAAACAGCGAAGGCTTTACACCCATAAGACTTCAGTTTAAAGTTAACAGGATTCAGGCATAATGTGGAAGATGACCTGAGAGTTCTGGATGGAGAACAGCGGGTTACCAAAGCTTGTATGTAGGTGGGGGTTGTTGGTGTAGAGCCTCTTAGGTGAGAATTTTGAATTTAATGCGCTCAGAAACAGGAAGCCAGTGGAAGTCTGACAGAATTGGGGTGATGGTGTGAAAACACATTCAAAAAGAGAACTGAAAATATTCTGTTGTATTGATGCAACCACAGCTGTAGATAAAACAACACAATCAACATCATGATCCCACACACCTTTTCTGGTTTGTAGAGTCCACTGTGCTTCTTTGTGGGATGGTTCTGTGGTACAATACCATGCAGCCTCGCAAACAATGCTGGGTCAGCATGACTTTCAACTATCTCGTCTCTTTCATCTCTGGTGAGGGAGGTCCACAAGGTGGAAACTGACACTGCCTCTTCACAATCAGGACTCACTGCTGGGACTCTACCTTCCTCTGAAACTAATGCCGCACTCTCGGCCACAGACCTTGTATCCACATCTTTTTCAGGCTCACATCCAGCATCTGACTCTTCTCTTACATGTAAATGTACCTCACACACGGATGGACTGACCTCATCCCCGGTGACTGATGTTGCATCGGCAGAGTACATGTATGAGGCCTCTTCAAGAGATAAATCATCATCAACACTCACACTGGCAAACTCTGGACCAAACTCCAAACTTTCACCACTGGAATAATCATCCTTGTTCCCTGAATTTACACTCTCATTAATTTCATGGTCAATTCCAGCAGAACTGAGGGCCTCTGCTAAAATGTCACAGCTTTGGACAGCATCTTTCTCCTTGACCTCCTCCTCTTCCTCGTCGTATTGCCACATTGGGCCACGATTTAACGAAACCCACTTGTGACCAAAGTGGGCAAACATTGTTTCTTGCCAAAGGGCATAGTGTTCCTCCATCTTCAACTTAGCTGTACTTTCTGCATTAAAAAATCTGACGTTGTAATCAATTAAGCCAAATGGCATCCTCTGCATATCCATTTTGTTTTTACCAAAAACGTGCGCCAATTGGTATACAATGTTCTCTTTTCCGGCTTTGTGAAGTGCCAGAATGCCATTCGTGACTACTTCCATGCAGTCACCATGAAGAAAATGTAAAAATGACAAACCATGTTTTTGTTCTATCATTAACTTAAACAAATGGTTTACTAGCTGAAACTGCATTTTACTCGACATTTGACCTTTAAAAAGACTCAAAAATTGAGGAATTGCTTCCCCTAAAGGAGATTCATTCCTCAGTCTCTTGATGCTAGGCGATGCTCGGAATAATGGTGAAAGTGTAAAATCTTCCACAGTTTGAGGTGACTGAGGCACTGTGGGTGTTGAAGTTTTAAAATAGTTCACGCCATAATATTCCTCTGCTTCAGACAAGCTAAATTTCTTCTTCAGATGCTTTAACACTCTAGTCCTACAAGATGACCCTATAAAGCAAGAGAGTAATAGACATCTACTAAGTATTGTAGCCTTTAATTTAATACAAAATTCATTATGGCAAATGGAAGCCACACAAGGTCCTCTTTTCCAAATTATAGCACCGACCCTTTGTTGGAGACTTGGATACCTGTATTCAAATGGATTTGCATATACTTTTCTGCTATAATGAATTTCAGAATGTTAAGTTCCACAAAAGCTTCCTCGATATGGCAATGTTTTTTACTATAGCACATGCTTCATATAAAAAAAATCATAATTTTATACAGACGAGGAAATATATGTACAAAGGACCCCTTAAACTATTTTGTGCAGTCTTTTCTCGGGTAAATTAATTTAAATTGAAGTCAACATTCCCAAAAATAAAAAATAAAAAACATGTACATCACACAAAACAGTGGCACACTGGTGGAATAAATTGGAATAAAGAAATTATACACAAGGAAGTATGGAAAATAAAAGGATGTTATACCTGTACGCTTTGGCAGACCTGTGGCATCGACGATTGCCTTGGAACAGTTTTCCCAGAAACTTGGGGTTTTAATACTTGGCCATCCATCGGTGTGGGCACCTTCCCAATACAATGCCACATACTCTACCAGTGCTGCGAGTTCTTGTCTTGTCCACTCTTCCGAATGCGCAGTCACAGTTGTTTGTGCAGAAATATTTTGTGTTGAACTGGAAAACAAACTCCTTCTAGAAGATCTGGTCGGGTTTTTATCATCGTTTTCCGTGGATTCGTCGGCAGATTTTTTAGGGGCTGTCTTGCCAGGGGTGTTTCCACTGCTTCCAGGCAGTCTCCTTTTACTCATCTCTGATTAGCTAAGTCGGGTGAAACACATTTCAGTCAAACCTATTATCATTTATCCGGTTCGGTCAGGCAACATAACCGAGTTCGCGCGAACAAACAAAACCAGGACAAATCCTCACGAGGACAAAAACACGTCAAATTCAAAAGCGGTTTTCGGTTAAATGGAGAGGGGTGCGCTGGGGTGCGATCAACTCTGTGAATGTTCCTATTCGTTGGGAATATCTTGCAATAATTTTAGGCGAGGTGCAAGCAAGGAAAAGTCGTGTAAAACGTAAAACTCCGAGTGCAATTTTACAAGGATTTACTCCCGCGAAAATGAGTGCTACATTCTCAATACAAAACACGGTAAAAGAAACAGTAAATCCAAATTTCAGTGTGCTCAACAAATAAAAAAGGAATTAATCTTCATTTAAAACCGTTTTTTGGTTCAGAATGTCTTTGAAATTAACAGATATATTGGCTTGAACTTACCTCTTCGAACGCCGTTAACTATGTGGAAAGACCGCTATCTTGGAAATCTGATAAAATAATGCACCGCGGTCGTAGGCCGCACACCACCTGAGGTTGTCATGTACCAAAATATGCTGCATGCTTGAATGCTTTCATTTCAGGTGGTATACTCTCTACGCATTTGTCACCGATTTTCTGCGTAAAAAAAACTCGGGAAATTAAGAGAAATACCTTCAGTTTCATTCTTTAGAATAAAGATGTAAATAAAACCGTTTATAAACAAACAAATATTTTGTAATTAAATTTAGTTCCAGAAGTGATAGATATTTTAGTTTACCGTTATGTTTAACTGAAATATCGGTTGACTTGTTGATTTTTCTTGGCGAAAGATATTAGTCCCTCTGCTGTTCGTTTTGTTTCGTAAAAAGCAGAACAACCACTACTCTGTTTACTTCTCTGCTCCAAGTGAGAGGCAGCTTGCGTCAAACCGAACGCCGTTCTCAGGAGAGAAAGAAACGATGACAATTCTCCTAGAACGACAAGAATACCTTACAGCGACACATTTACCTCGGCAGACTTGTTCCTTGGCGACCGCGGTCGCATCGAAATTGTGAGCGAGTCTCGCAACAATTTACTTCCGTTGACAGCTCTATTGTTAAAGGACCAATCAGATTGCGAGATTCTCGTCGCCAAAATTTAGCCGCCGGCACAAGGTCCTGTGAGAGATCAGGCCCTATTTTAGCGAGCGACCAACGTAAGAGAATATGAGAGCGAGCTAAAATTCGGCCGTTTGCTCCCCAGAGAATGACTAAAACAAAGTTGTATAAAAATTAAGTTAAAAATCAACAATTCGTGTTGAAGCACATTCTGCAAGGGACCGAAAGTACCAAGTTTTTTAAGAAATGGAAACTTTAAACTTGAGATTTTATTTTAAAGTGTATATGACAGATTTTTTTTATTTGCCTGACCGAATCTAAATGGCATTCTGATATGAATAACAAAAATTAGTTTTGGATTTCGATTTTCCTTCCCCGCGCTTTTGCCGTTAAGAACGTGAAATTTTACTTCCAGTCATGTCAAAAACCGCGCAAAGGGAGACCTGGGCATAGCCAGATTGTCACGTCATACCAGGAACGGAGTCGATGCCAAAACAAACTACGTGGACCGCATTGCGGAGATCTAATACATATTATTTATTCCCGCAACCCCAAATAGCACGAAATTATGTAAAACTGCTGATGTTACAAGTAATCTGGGCAGTGATTTGGAGCTTCAGAGTCCATCGAATGCGAGTCGCTAACTTCTGAAGTTGAAAGCGAAGCAGAACTCGAGATCGAGAAAGAAGCTATTCAGAACCAGAAGGTCCTTACATAGACAATCCGCTAGCCGATGAAAATTGACTTAGAGAATACTATCAAAAGATATAGGAGGTACAACGAAGAAAACAGAATCTAGAAAACCTATTTGATGGTGACGAAGCGCTCGTGACGTAGTAAGAAGTGCCACGATTTCTCATCTCCCGGTGCAATTATTATAATTATGCTCGGCTAAAAAAACCTTGTTCGCGCTCGGCTAAATAAACGCCTGTTTTGCAGGTTATACTTTCATACTCTTACAGGTGTAGATGTGGTAACTGTGCCTTAAACCATCTGCAAAACGCCGCAGATTGTCTTTGCTTCACTGAAAAATTCAGAGATGTGTCGCATCTGTCGAAGCGCCGTTGTTTCGCGCGAAGCCGCAAACTTGACACAACAACAGGATGTGTAACAACCCACCCGGTACTGTTCAGTGTTGTATGATTAAAACTGATGGTCGCTACGATCAGATGCAGAAACCGTAATACGGTAGATAGAAGAAAGTATGATTAGACTGCTTCGGAAGAGAAGTGAGTAATTGTCTGCGTTCTTGTGGACTCTCTGAAACGTTGTTGTTTTATGTCTTTGTAAATTGTGCAATAGCCAATTTCATTGATATTTCAGGTCTTTCAATAAGCTGCAGTAAGATTATTAAATGAAGATTAGTTTGCTCATTCCTTTCAAAACTTAGTCAGACATGTTTTCATCAAAATTTTATAATTGTCCGTAGTCCAGTTGTGCACAAACGAAGGATGTCATAATCTTTACCGCGGTTATGAATCACACTGGTCAATATATCGGAAGTAAACAGTGCTGAGAGTCCACAAGAACGCAGATAATTTCTCACTTCCCTTCCGAGCTAATCTGACAACAATTTCTTCCGTCTATTGCATTATATTTTGATGCATCTGATCGTAGCGACCATCTGTTTTAGGCAGACAACACTGAATCCCGGGTGCATTGTTTATGTCAAGTTCGCGGCTTCGCGCGAGAAAACCGCACTTCGAGAGATTCGACGCATTTCTGAATTTCTTTGCAGCAAAGACAGTCTACGGCGTTTTGCAGATGGTTTAAGGCACAGTAACTACATCTACACGTGTAAGGGTATGAAAGTATAACCTGCATAACAGGCGTTTATTTAGCCGAGCACGATGGTAATATTTGCACTGGCCGGATGAGAAATCGTGGCATTTCCTCCTACGTCTCAAGCGCTTCGGTATAGTACCATCACAGACCATCACTTTAACTTGGCCCCTATTTAGATAGTAATATACGGAATATTACAAATATAATATTATAAATACCACGAGATAAGCCTTATTTCACGGGCTGGAAATGTACTTCATCCATTGTTTAGGAACTGGTCTTGATGGACCCACAAAAACGATTTCCGGAGAATTTCCTTCACCTCTTTTTTCATTCTCTTCTCTTCTGCACTCTTATCAAAAGCAATGCCTTTAAAATTTCCATTTCTTATAAAAATTGGTAATTTCGGTCTTTGCAGAATGTGCTTAAACACGAGTTGTTTATTTTTAACTTCCTTTCTTATACAACTTTGTTTTAGACATTCTCTGGGGAGCAAACTGCATCAAACAAAGTGGCTTCTTTCCTTGCGTGGTCTACTATCACTTTTCCTCTTTCTTTAAACATCAAGTCGAGGCTCCAGTAAAAGGCGCTAGTTTTACAGCTTTGGCTATTTAAAAATGCGTTTTTACACTGTAATTGGGAAAAAAGGACACTAACCATGCAAACACTTTGCAGATTTTTGTCAGCAAAAAGTTTCAGTTCCTATTCGTCAAACGTAAAAGAAGATGCTGTTTCGCGTCACATGACATGAGGACACTCACGTGACTTCTTTTCAAAGCTGTGGTGTTTTTTTCGTAGTTCACTTTCACAGAATGTTACGAGATATCCGGAAATATTCAAGATATTTCCTTGAAGATATTGAGACATATGTTTCCAGCCTCATTCTTATGCTAAACTCTGTTTGACTCGCCCCGCACAGCCATGTCTCAAAAGGTATACCACAATTTGAAACTACAAACTACCTATCTAAAAAGAGAAGGTTGTAATCTATTGGAATCCGTCATCAAACCTTTTCAGTACTCTGGGTTGTGCGAATCGTCATTTTTGAGAACCTAACTAATGGGCTGTTAGCTCACGTTATTGAAGAAATCAGGACTACTAGAGTTTTTTCTTTCGGCTATTTTAATTGTTATGTAGTATGTTCAACTCAGGCTTTAAGGGATAATTTACACGTCCTCACACACCCTTTTTTATTTATTTCTTTTTTTAGCAATGTTTTTTAAATCCTGTTATCATCAAACAATTTTGAGCCTTAGCAAGTTCTCCCACTTAATCGGCTTGATGACTGTCTTGGGCTATACCGGTTGTCGTGTTCTTCCCCGAAGAATCTTTCTTGTTTGTTAAAGGCTGTACCGAATGCTCTAGAATGCCCTGAACATGCCCTCAATATTGCGTAGAAAAGAACAAAGGAAAACCGCTATACAAACCCGTTCTCTTGCCACATTGGCCTGACAACTGTTGTAAGAAAAGTATCATATTCTCCCACGACATTGCTTTGTGTGTTAGCTAGGTTAAAAGACTTGCCGAATGAGAAAAAACGGGAAATACAAAACAGAACAGAACAAAAAAGGAATCTGGATAACCACGAAAGGCAAGGCGTTAACCATCATCATTTCTCTTCTACATTTTGTGGCGTACCCCCAGTTACGTTCAGTGAAACTTTAAGCGACATAAACTACGAGAAGATAGTGCGTACTTTCGAAGATATTAAATTCCTTCAGAGTCAGTTGAAAACTAACTGCCAGATAGATAAATCGAAACCCTTTGGGACCCGGAAAAATTTCGTGCTATGAGAAATTGTGTGATTCAACAGTTCAGTATTTTTTTAGGCCTCTTTATTTTCTTGTGTTATTGAGTATGCAAACATTTTACCGATAGTATTCTAGCCACTTGCTTTACTTTCAATAAGCGACATTCTGGAAATACTCCCACGACATTGCTTTGTGTGTTAGCTAGGTTAAAAGCCTTGCCGAATGAGAAAAAACGGGAAATACAAAACAGAAAGGCAAAACGTTAACCATCAACATTTCTCTTCTACATTTTGTGGCGTACTTAAATTCAGTGAAACGTTCGGCGACATAAACTACGAGAAGATAGTGGGTACTTTGGAAGATATTAAATTCCTTCAGAGTCAGTTAAAAACTAACTGCCAGATAGCTAAATCGGAAACCCTTGGGACCCGGAAAAAATTCGCTCTAGGAGAAATTGTGTGATTCAACAGTTCAGTATTTTATTTAAGCCTCTTTATTTTCTTGTGTTATTGAGTATGGAAATATTTTACCGATAGTATTCTAGCCAGTTGCTTTACTTTCAATAAGCGACATTCTGGAAATGCTGTATTTTACCAAGCCTTCTAGCCCATTCAAAGTCTTAACGTTTATCCTGACTATCTGTATACGAAGTGCTTTAACTTTCCAAAACTGTTGTCCGTCAGATTTTCCTTTACATTTTTCATAGATGTTACTGAAAATGTTTTAACATCAAGTAGCACTCACCAGAATCATCATTCGAAGCTTCACCGCCAACCACTAAAACTGCGAGAATCACAAAAGGTAGAACGTTTACCGTCAACATTGTGCTAGTCTTGAAATTCAGATTCAAAGTGAAACGAACCAAAATGTTTTTCACTTATGATGACGGAAGCCTAAAAATTACCTAACCTTGTAGCCACGCAAGAAAGTCAGCTCACTGATTTGGAATTTGCTTTTAGGCAAGGATGTCGTGTTTTCCCACAAGTTATCTTTGTTCTGACCTAAAAGCCATAAGAACTTAAAATTATACTCGTTCAAGCGAAACAACTGCAAATGGTTTCAGGTAATAAGAAATTCTCACTTTGAACAATTCAATCGGTGTTGTTCTGTGATATTTTCTCAGCCAAAGGATTTGAAGGGCAAGATTACTCACGGCAAGGCTGATAAAACTCGCTTTGGACATTACAGAAAACTTACAAAAGGGCTTTATTTTATCCAAAAAAAACTCCGTCAAGTCTTTCACAGCCATAGCTTTGAAGAAAACTTTATCAGTAGCTGATATTCCACTGAAATTAGAAAATTGCTATCTCTTCTTTACGTCCCATTTCCCTCTTTTCTTCAGCTTTACCAACGTGTTGAAATCTTTTTAACATCAACTGATTTCTGCTCGATAAAGTAAAACGTTACGTGCCCTCTTGTTAAATTGGCTTGATAACCGTTTTAGGGTACCGGTATGGCATCATGTTTTCCCAAAAGGCGCTTTTCTGGTATGTTAAAAGCCTTACCGAATGCAACCACCTTCAACGGAATCACATGCAATATTAGAAGCCAAAGTTTGGGACGATTTACTAAAAGGCTTGATCGTGTTCAAAACATCTAGCATTTTTGTAACATTACGGTAGACAAAAATTAAAATAAATCTCGCAACAGTTTATTAACATAATGGACTCTACGGTACCAATTAAAAGTCCACTTCCAAAATTAATTAATTAGGCAATCGTTAAAATGGTCGTTTCTCAGGCTAGTTAATCAAAGAGCTTTCTTCGCTATCAAAAAACTTGACTATGTAAAACCTTCACTGAATTAAAACGCAAGGCAATTGCTTGTGTTGTAGAAATTTCCTCTTCGAAATGATCGTAACCTTAATGTTCTAGTGCTTTCGAGTACACAAAAAGTATTTCTGACAATTTGTTTACCACTAGCGTTATTTCAAATATTCGCCCTGCTGTTTACTTTGCGTTTTGCCAGGGTATAGGAATCTTAAAAACCCGCTATAAGTGAAACCTTGATTAAGGCCTACTTACAACTTGTTTTAACCTTCCAGGGCTGTATTTTGCCTATAACAACAAAAGTGTCAAACTAAAAGGTAAAGCCAATTTTACAAGGATTCTTGCTCAATTCCTTGAGATTTGCTTTCTCCATGTGGGAAGGCTATTGTGTTCTCCCACAAGTTGTCTCATCTGAAAGTTTTACTTAAGAGGATATTTTTTTGAGGTTAGGAAATCAAATGACATCAAGGTCGATAATAACTTATATTTGAACGTCGATTATATTTGAGCTTTTTCTTAGTGTAGATTACACGACTCCAGCCACTTCCTATATGGGTTAACAAAACTTTCATCTTGTAACCAGACATGATTTTTTTAAGCCACTGAGACGATTTTTAAAAGGCTTGATCAATTTCAAAGCAAAAACAAGTTTCTAAAAAATTAACTTTCTGGTAAACCTGCAAATTCCTCCTCTAAAAATCTGATACTTCTACGTCAATTTTTTTGGGCACTTTCCGAAACTTCCACTGAAGTGAAACACGAGAAAAAGGTATCTACTTTCGAAGATGTTGATTTTATCCAAAGATGGCTAATTGACAACTTTAATTTTGAAGGTTACCTGTTGCCCGGAAATCCGTTATAAACCGTTAACTTCACAAGTCTCAGTTGCTTTCGGTTATAAATTGTATTCATAGAAAAAAGATAGATAAGAAGCTGCGTGGATTTAATAGAAATTTTTAGTTGGGGTCTTTCTCGTGTTCGAGAGATTTCCTCTTTGAAAATATCGTAATCGTTAGATTTTAGGGCGGTTGAGTAGAGAGAAAGTAGCCTTAGTGATAATTATTAACTATAGTGGTGTTATTTTAATAGTCGACCTTGAGTTTACACTGCATTTTATCACCGTATGAAAATCGGAATGCCTGTGCCAGTAAAGGAAAATTTACTATCGTCTTCGCACGAGGTACCGTTCTCAGTTAGAATTTTCCTTTACGTCTTGTAAAGGTGTTCAAAAGTTCTTGCATGTAGTACTCACCAGAAACTTCATGCGAAGGTGCAGCGTCAGCCAGTAAAGCTGTGATAATCACGAAAGGCCAAGCGTTTACCATCAACATTATGGTAGCTGTGAAAGTCAGGAGAAAAGCAACGAGTCAAACTTTACTTTGCTTATAACAATAAAGGTGTCAAATTACGAGCCAAATCAGTTTTAGGAGGAGTTTTGTTCAATTTTCTGACATTTGCTTTTACAGGTGGAAAGGGTATCGTATCCTCCCACAAGTTTTTTGGTTACTTTGAGTAAATTTACTTTAAAAAAAACTCCCCCACACATAAGTAAAAGTATTTTCTCCTGAGTTTTCATACTGCATCAATCCTCTTTTCTTCCTTATCTTATCTTTCTTTGCCGGTCAAATAATTTTTTGCTACCAGACTGTTACGCATTCACTCATGGTGTTTTCAAGGTTTTCTTGTTATTTGTTGCAAAAAAGCTTGAAACTTGGAAAAGTTTTTCACAAGCGATCCTGAAGTTTTGTTTGCAATTTAGTTTGCAATGATTTGATGCTCCCTCACAGTATCGCAATATCGATCAGCGGTTTTACCCATAGTACCGTAACCATCAGGCTCTATTTTCGTTTCGCTCGGTGAAAGATTCAGGCGGGAAGGGCGAAACGACCTAGCGAGCGACCAACGTAAGAGAATATGAGAGCGATGCTAAAATTCGGCCTGATTGCAGGTTAATAATACCGCATTCCTTGCTTTCAGGACTGCTGTCAGTGAGTTCAGAAGAACTTGTTGATTTGGCTGAGACTTTTTTTTTTGGGGGGGGGGGGAGGTCAAGCAATCCTTTATTAAAATACACAGAAAGTTTACAAAATAGACCGTACCAAATAGCAAAACAACAATTACAAGCTGCTAAACAAAGGGGCGTCACACAAGCTACGTTATGTAGAGAAAAAAAACAACAACAACAACGCAGTATGCAAAAAAGGTGTTAGGCAAACAGAATCAATCTATAAAGTAAGACATAGTTTAAGTAGCAGAAATTGCAAGGCTTGTAACACACTGGCTAGATAATGAAGTATACTTCTTGCAGGGGAGATAGAAGAGAGCACTTTCTAGAAAAAAGACTTCAAAATCTCCCATTTCTTTGGTACTTCAGCACCAGTTTTAACCTCGATATCGTAAACAGATTTCAGGTATTTTATGAAGTCTTCTATTCTTGGAGCAGTTTCTTTCTTTTTACAAATGCAGATGTAGTATCTAGCTAAGAGACAGCAAAAGTTAATTTGGTGATGGTGGTTTGAAGAATCCGGCCTTAGTCCTAACGCAACGGAGATTTCCAATTTGTAGTTGTCCGTAATAATATTGCGTCCATTTAACAGCGCGGTTAAGGAGTTCCAGTAGTCGACTACCTTAGAGCATTCCCAGAAGAGATGCCGAAGCTTCTCCTGTTCTTTCCACAGAAAGAGCACTTTGAGTTGTCTTTTAGTCAAACTTTGTTTAGAAAATCGTTTGTTGCTATTCTTCTGTGTAATAGTTTAAATTGGAACTCTAAAAGTCTTGTACTTTTCGTGTATTTAGAAGCTAGCAGGTAAGTTTTACACCAATCGAAATCTTTGTCGTCTTCGTTGCAATCCTTAATCCATTTTTGTTGATTTTGAGTTGGCGCAATGGATTTCTTTGAAATGAGTTTAGCGTATATGAGACGGCTTGCACGGTTAGATTTTGAAAAATTTTCTAGGAGGCTTTCATATTTGGGATTTTGATTACAAAGGCCCTTACATTTGCTCCAGAGGGATTTGATTGCAGAGAGGAGTCCATAAAACTTAAGGGGGCAAGTGGGGAGATCGTATTTGCTCTGATTTGGCTGAGACTTAGGGCACTAGCAGAAAGCCTACCAAAGCCATAACATTTGTCCACAACTGAACATATATACTGTTGTGAATATGGTACTGTAAAAACATGATTATCGATAAAGACAAACACATCGTCAGAATCTGGAGAAATTAGTAAAAAGCGAAGTTGTCGCTTTATCTCAAACACGTTAAAACATGTCTTATGACGTAATCGTTAAATCTGGATTGCTCTTCCGGAGTCAGCAAGTTGTCTCGAGCTCTAAAACTGGTATATCCTATTGTGCCGCTTATACTATCTAAGAAGGTCCAGCCTCGTGTATTCACACCTGCGAATAACCTTTCTTAACGTTGACAGCTAGATACTTTCCAAGTATTAAACATAACCACAACAAGGAAAGATGAACGCTTATTCATTTGCCTCAGGATGACATCGCTTTGAGTTGTTGATCGCGACGTTTCGACTGCAACACTGCTAGTCTTCATCAGGCGATGAGGTCGATTGTTTACGTGTTGCTATTTGTAGCACGTTGGTTCGCTGTTATTGGTGCATTTCGATCCTTATTATTATTCCGACTATTAGATGTTGTTCCCTCACAGGTCCGCTTTGTGGTTGATCGGCCGTTGTGCTTTTTGATCGTAGGTATCCAAGCTTCAGTAATTTCGATTCCACTATAGGAAAATGCCCCGTTTCGTTAGCGTGCTCCGAAACTGCGGGTGTTTGCGTAAGAGCAAGCCGTATATCTCTCTCGTGTTCTTTTATCCTTTCTTGCATCGCTCTCCCTGTTTCCCCGATGTATCTATTTGGAAAGAAGTTAAGTTTATTGACCGTGACGCTCACTGGTACACACGTAGGGTCAAAGGGGCTATCCATATAAGACTTCATCCTAATAACATCAATACAGATAGTGAAATCGAAATTCCTATTCGGAGTAAGATGGTGGCGATTCTGCTGTGCATGACGGCGGCGGAACGCTTGGTGACAGGTTGCCAGGATGAGCTGGAACAAGAATTAAAGTAGACGTTATTACAATATTGACAAAGTTTCTAGTATTACGAACAGTCTCTCTTTCCGCTCAGGGATTATCGAGCAAAGCAAAGAGGCGAGGGATCTAATTGGTCAGCTGGCGCTGCATAGCTGTTCACCGAGGAGCCCGACCAGATCAAAGCAAACAAGCTGCTCGTGACCTCGCAAAGAGTTTTTTCAAACTCTAAACCGCTCCAAACGACTTGCCAAAAACATCACTTGGTGAATTGGATGTGGTTGAAAGGTATCTTACTCAGGGAAAAGTTTTAGCCGATTGGTTAGGTATCAGAGTTTTGAGCCTGAGCAAGAGGACGGTGGAGAAGTGATCTGGTATCTTAGGCGTAATCCGTCAAGTGTTTTTCGAAACATAATCAAAATCGGGATTTGCGAAGGACACGCATTTCTTATCAAAAAGATCGAGAAACTTGGTAAAAAATATTCATGTATTCATTGTAGAGCTCGTTTTACACAAGTCTGTAATTTACAGCGGCACGCAAAAACGTGCGCGCTATGTAGGACAATTATCGATTCCCCAAACGAGATCGTCAGGGCTCCACAGACAGCATATGAGACAGCCTTTTTTCCTTTCAGCACCTCTTCAGAAGAATCACTCAAGTGGTTGGAACAGGAAAGTAAAACACGGAAAATTCATATCCATCACGCCATGTGTGGGCACGGAGAGGAGAGATACATTAAAAGATTTCCTGTAGATGGGTACGACCCAAAAACAAAAATGGTCAATCAATACCACGGGTGTTACTGGCACTGATGTTTAAGGTGTTTTCCAAATGATCGTAACACAATAATCGACCGCATTGACAAAACACGTGAAGATTTGTATCAAGCTACTTTAGAACGAACAAGAACACTGACAAAGGCTGGCTACCGTGTGATCGAGAAATGGGCATGTCAAGTTGGCAAAATAGAAGCAGAGAAACCAAGTAGCAAGTAGTGCTTGGAGGGAAAATTCAATGGCCAAAGTGTACTCGCCTTCTGGAAGTTTAAACATGTTGACTCCAATTCGAGAAGAGTAATTATTTTGAGCGTTTTTCCCCGTTGTGAAGCTGTATGCTTTTTTGTTTACGGTGTGGGGGGGGGGAACCTGAGAAGCCAACTATGCCAGTGACTCTTATGTTGTTTTCGTTGGATGACTCGCCGGCATTTTCCATGAGATACCTGAAAACGTCTTGTTTATTGGTTGAGCTGGTGATGTGGGACTCCTTGATTTTTGTGTCGATGTAACTTTTTAGCCCTACAGTTACATCCCCTTTAGCGGTGTTCACCTTATTCCTGACATAGCCGACATTAGCTGCAGATTTTATGTTTTTGTCATCGGTTTTCAAGTTAATTATTTCTTTATCATTCAAGTCCAAATTAGCAGTCATACTATTGCTTGCATCAACCTTGACATATTAATTGCTTCGACAGTAATTCTGTCGTTGACAAACTCAACACACGTGGCGTCTCTCGGATTTGATGGAAGATCAAGATTGATAATAGAGTGGTTTTTCATGTCAATGTCAGCTGCTTTGTCCAACTTGGTAGCTAGTTGAGTGTCGACATATTTTTTGTTTGTCGCCTGATCTGCCCATCTGGGTTCAGGGTCTTTGACGTGGTAGATGGTATTGTTATTCATATATACCGCATTCTCCATTTTTCCACCTTCTTTTTTTGAGAGAAAGATTTCACTCTGGTTTGCATAGCTTATAGCTTTGTCATGATCCCCTTGAACAGGACACGGGTTGTTTTTCAACCCCAAAATCTCGTACTTACCTTGCATATTGGTGTCAGCGTTTTTTGTCCAACTTTGTCGCTAGTAAGGTAGGATCTCCACCTGTGCCGGTGGGGCCTTGCGGCCCTTGCAAGGCTAGAGGCCCTCTAAGACCTTGTGAGCGACGTGGGCCTTCCAAGCCTCGGGGCCCTGGATCGCCTTTGTCTCCTTTTTCACCCTCATCACCCTTATCGCCTTTTTCTTCTTTTTCACCCTTATCACCCTTATTGCCTTTTTCTCCTCTATCCCCTTTTGGGCCGGTCTGTCCGTGGTCGCCAGCCGGTCCTTCCGAACCTGGAGGTCCTTGGGGGCCTACTGGGCCATGGAATCCTGGTGGCCCCTGCGGGCCTGTTTCGGCTTTTGGCCCAGGGGGGCCTTGTGGCCCTGGCGGCCCTGGCGGCCCACTTGCACCTGTACCACTCCCAGTTTCATCGATCGTGCTGTTTATGTAGCCCATTGTATATCTTCATCAAAATTTTTTTCATCAATTTTTGTGGTTCGTCATAGTAAAAGAAGGAATATTCTTTGTCGGTTGCGCTGTTCAGCAGTTGGTGATCCAACCCAAGCTCGCCTGCGATTCGCTTGTTTTCTTTCGGAAGAAATGCGAAGATGCAAAAATGGCTACAGTTGTCGCAGATTTTTCTTGGTACCTTGTAAAAGGTTTGAGTGAGATAAATAACGCTGCAGTTTTTGTGCCGTCCGTTGATGAAATAGTTGATGATGGCCTTTTGGTTGTTTTAAAAAACCAAGTCGTCAAAGACGACAATCTTTTGGTTGTCCACCGGAAGCTCTTCACGAGGAATAATCTCATCCCCTGGCGCTTCGATGACCTCGCAACCAACTTCGGGGTCGATTTTTGTGGCAAAGTCTTGAAAAGCGCCCGATATTTGGTTTGGTGGAGGTTTTTTGAAAAAAGGTAGACTTTGTCATATTCCAGCAAGTTGTAAAGCATATGCAGCAGGATGCTTGTTTTCCCAGAATTGCTTGGCCCACAAATTAACATCTGGAAGACACCAGTGGGCATGCAAGGGTGTCCTTGCTTGTAGTAAGTTGTCCTAAGAAAGTCAGGATCATAATTCGGAATCTTCATTTTTTTTTCATTCATATATATGACATGAAAAAAATGTCAGTGCGAAAGTGGAAACAAAAGGCTGCTGAAAAGTCAGCGGTCGGTAAGCAAACACATGATATACTTACAAAATTCAAAATGAACAACATTGGGAAGGAGTTTGGCCAGCTTTCAGGAGAGGAACTTTTTAAATCGATTACGAAAAGGCTTGAAAAGAGCACCCCTAAGCAAGAGAAAGCGGAGGTACACGAAACTCCTGATTACGGCATGGATGAGTTCGACAGAATTAATCCGTTTGGTGATGACTTTAGACCGGACGCACCAACACCAGCACCATAACCAGCATCATCATCACCACCACCATCACCACCGCCACCACTTCCTGATGTTGATATTGATGGTGATGATAATTTTCCCCAACCACCCCCACCGCTGGAAGTAACTTCCATACGCAAAACGTGGGGGGAGCTGAATACCTCCATGGATCAACCCTGTTGCAAACGGTCAATCAGCTGATCACGAAATTCGGAAATGACCCCCACTAGAGAGTGAAAAGTAAAAAATCTCCATTAATCGGTTATTCAGTAGAAGACCTCAAGAAGGAAAGAGATAGGCTTGTTGCAAAAAGAAGAATAACCTCTGAACAGCTTCAAGAAGGTAGCCGGAGGTTGGTGCTCCCTCGTACAA
>CAXHKT010000075.1:0-16902 GCA_964017195.1 Siderastrea radians
TACGGCGGAGCTCAATGCTGGCTTGCAGCATCTGATCACCAATATGGACGCTGATTTGCCAGACGATCTTGACCAGCTCCAGGATCCATCAGGGTGTCCTCAGTAAAACGGTGCAACCCAACCCTTTCTCATAGTTACTAGTTGTGGGAAACCATCTGAACCCGAAAGAAGAAAGAATCCGTGACTCTTGCTTAAGCCTAAACTGTGTAAATAATTTGTATCGGTGGCCAGTCTTTATCATCCCTGTGAAGTTTCAAAAATTACAAACCAACACTTCAAACCATGTGAGCATTGCTCCTGCAGGAGCTGGAGAAAGGCTTGGCAGAATTGGAGAAACAACAGGAAATAGCCTTGTACTCAGATTCAATGTTGACATTGAGAAGGTAAACCATACTTCGGTAACTTGTAAGCCTTTTCTCACATACTATATCAACAAGGTTTAAATGAATTGTGATGAATTGTGCATGGCACTACTTGATATCATTTGGCCCCTGCCAGCAACTACGAATGAGGTCAAAGCCAGGGAGAAGAAGGACATGGAGGATCTCAAGAAACTTGAAACGCAAGCTGGGGCCGCACTTTTGCAAACTGTGGTTCCTTACATGCATTGAAGATGACAAATATAATGTGATATTATCCATTCACTGAATCTTTTCTTGTAATGGTAATTGTTTGTGTAATATCACAATTGATATGCAACAAGTTTTGTTTTGAAGGCTACGCCTCAGAAGAATGTGGTTGAGATTCCTGATACACTACCAGCTTCTGAAGCGGAACTCGCCGAATTGAAACGCCAAAGTATGCCTGGTCCTACCACTATGGCACCTTCACCTGCCGCTCCTGTGGTTACAATGACAGCCACTGGAAGTGTCTTTTGACTCTGATCTAAAGTATATGCATACAACACAAATAGGATGTTTAAAATGAAACATGTCAAGAACAAGGCCACCTTATGTTATGTTGAAATCCATAAAGCCCTTTACATCCATGTGCTCACCTCGCCCAGGATGGCTTGCTTGACACGCTGCAAGCTGCAAAAGCTGGCAGAGTAGAGCCGATGAAAGCACTTGAGCTGTTGGTGCAACAGCTACAGTTACAAGGTACTAAACCAGCGGAGATGGCACCCCCTGCTGCCAAAACCAACAAGAGACCCCTAGAGAATCCAGTACCAGAGGAAGGACCTGGACACAAGATTGGCAAGACCAACCCAGCTACTAGGCTAAATACGTCGAGAAGTTTCAAGATGTTTTGTATCTTCCGTTAGATTCCGTTTCACTTTTTTCTTTGGGAATTGGATGAAAAATCAGGTCATCAAGTGATTAATGCTAGACAATTAGCACCACATTCCCTTAACAAATTTAAAACGGGTTGCGATTCTTATCCCCACTGGCCCTTACTGAGTCTGGAAGTTCAACTGGTGGTGCTGGCGCTTTAAAGGTGCTTTCTGCAAAGGAGAAACGCAGAAACGCACTGAAGGCCAAGCTTCGTCGCTATTGCGATGTGAAGAGTAATGGGAAACCAGGGGTTCCTCAGTGGCTCCATGACATGTGGAAACATGGAAACAAAGATGACTTAGCCGAAAAGTTTGAGCAATGTGATTTCAACGGTGACCCTTGTCCATAACAATGGCATTGGCATTTTGGATCTTAACTGCTTTTTTGTAAACCATGTGTAAAACAGGGGTGGTAATGTCACCATTGCTTGTTCCATGTATGATATCTTAACATGAGTACATATCCTTCAAGTAGATACATCCATGGAATTAAAATAATAGTGCAGGTTTGGCATCTTGATGTGTTCATCGATCAAACGTTCCAGCAGTAATGATGCCATGGTAGATCACCTGGCAGCAACGAATGTTCCGAGGAAAAGTTCCAAGCTGTTTGCAAGAAAATCCACACGAAGAAGGAGGCCAAGAAAACTTCTGTGCAGGAGGGTTGGTACACCAGGGAAGAGATGTCCAAGGTTTTGCACTGGAATGTGTTCTTCGGCATCAACAAAACAACAAGAAGTACTTACATGATTTTGAATAAACTTTGTACGGACCAGCATTGCCTAAATCAACCAAGTTGACCCACATCTTTTGAAACATAAGGAAGCGCATTGATGGGGCAATCAAGGTTTGCAAGCAAGATCCCAAGTTGGTCAGGACTGCCACTAAATGTGAACGACAAAAAACAATACTAGTACAGTTGTTTGAATGCTGTTGGAATTTTGGTGCTTGGTCAAAGTAGATACTTTATTTGTTCACTTAAGAAGCCCATCTCAACATGCCCTGAAATGTTCAAACCAAACTGTCCAGGAGAAACCAGTATTCAGGCGAAGAGGAATACAATGTTGAAGTTCGGGAAACTGGGAGCCGGGAGCAGGAAGAAAGCCATGAACAGCGTCATGAGCAGACTGCCAATCTCACCCAGGACAGCTTCCATTTCGATAACCTTTGGTAAGTTGAGAACGATGGAATGAAACAATTTTAGGTCTATAGGTTTTTATTTATGATGCATCACGTTTGCAGGAAGAGGCCCCTGAGATTGCTGAGCCTGATATCTCCAATGTAGAAAGGATGGAGGAAAGAGCAAGTGCCCGGGGTACTGAAGCCTATGGGGTTGCTTCGGAGGCCTTTCCCGAAAGAGTATCAAGAACTAGTTGAATGATTTGTGATTTATTTGTTATATAATATCATTTGTCTTGGCCCTGTGTTGTGAGGCCGTTGCTTCGAAGGAATTGTTCCGCAAGTTCTGTGACTCCGTCCTAACAAAGAGTGCTAAGATACGGTCCTTAGTTGGTGACTTGAACAAGAACTATCCCACGGATGAAATGGCGAAAAAGTAAGACACTTAGTTGTACCAGCATGCTCCCATTCCTTTTAACCCTGCCTTCTACATTCCAGCTTTCACCAGGTCAGTGGTGGCTCTCTCGACTGATCTTGAAACCTTGGATCTTGAGTACACCTCTCTCAGCGAGTGCATGGCGAAGGGGGAGGTGAATGATTTCAATTCTGCGTGGCCAGTCCAGGTTTGTGATTTCCAATCATATTACATTGCTGTTGCATGATGTTTGTTTTGCCGGATGGCTAGATTGAGTCGGGGTTGAACATTCTTTTTCAATTATTTTATGATATGAATCAAACTTGCAGCTGTTAATCATCCAAGGTGGCGTGCTGAATCCGAAGCCCTCATGAAAACTTCGACTTTCAAGTACCATGGCTTCAGAGTTTTTATCTCAACAAAGTACGTCATGAATGAACATCTCAACTTGCTCAATTTTAGATCTTTTAGCCAGCAAGTGGGAAGTGGTACCCTTAAAAACTTGATATCACAATCTTTACGTCCTTTGCATCGTTGCCCAGGTGCACCAAGATCGCTCAGAATGAAATGAGGATCCGGAGCTGTCCTCATCTCCTTGTTGGGGGTGGGTATTCAACGACGTTCTGTATGGTACAGTAATTACATATTGTATACGTAAATTTCATCAAACCTGGACCTTTGGGAAGAATCACCCAGCATCATGTTTTCGATAAGGAATGCTAAGCGGCACTTCACCAAGCCAGAGAAGCCAGAGAAGAACGAGCAAGAGTGAAAGAGCTGACTGGATTTTAGGGCCAAAAAAGGTAGTGTTACTGAACACTGCTGCCATCTAGTTTCCTTTGGTATTAGTGATTTGTGCGATACCAGTCCCTCGCTTTAGTGAGATTCAAAGGTTAGGGGCCAGAACTGGAATGATTAAAGTGGTTTGTTGTAGGCAACATGGAATGATAATGCATCAGGAACCTTAATTTGTTTTTGTTGTTTCTTTTTTCTGTTGTTTTAATAGCACAGGATTTATCTTATATAATCTTTTATTTGGTTCACGCAATGGCCCCTAGCAAAATTATGCTCAATTAGTGGGTAGTAGTGGTCATGCATTCCGACCATTCGAAAGAAGCAGTCTCTTGAGTCTTGTTTCCAACATGGGAGAAAATGAATCAAGATTCAACAACTCCTTGGCCATGAGCATTTTGATAGTGGAGCTATGTTGGCGTCATGGTTCTATTTCTTTTGGTTTTAGTAGCTTCCGTAGCTTCCTACTTCCCCGTGGTCAAATTCATTTGCCAGATCCTGGTCCTACTGCTCGGCGATTGGCAGCAAACATCGGCGAAGGAGTCGTGTCCTCAAATTGTGATGGCAGTGGTGGTGAAAGTCTGAGGGCCAAGGGCCTGATGGTTAACTCAACTATGTGTCCATTCTGCCTCATAGTGAATTTTTTTGGCTCATCATGATAACCATGCATCTTGCCAAAATGCGACGTTGAGCACAAGTTCCCCCGAAACGTCCTATGATTTCATTCCTGAAGGTTTTTTGGAATACCGATTCAATGGTTTGCTTTTGCTCCTGGATTACCCTGACACTGCTAGCCACGGGTCTTATCAATGCAATTGATCTTCTTGATAAACAGCCCTGCAGCTTAGCCATGGCTGCCGGGCCCAGCAACGATGATGAGTCCCTTACAGAAGAACTAGTTGACTTGTTATCTTGTCATCGCCCTGCCTCTTGTCATTCAACTTGTTTCAAAACGTTTGTTGCATTTCAAAGTATGAGATCTTTTAATTCTTTTACAGGTAAAAAGCAAAGGTTATTTCTCAATGTTTTCCTTTTTATTGGATAGCCAATTTATTGACAACTTAGGCAACCCTTGGACCATATGCTTGGGAGCCACAACGTATGAAGGCACCCCATGAAGAACGGCGATTTCAGAACAATCATCGATCATGCCAACTTAGCTGGAAGGATTCTATCAACCGTTTGCCCCGGACCAATCAAGTGTTTAGCCTCATTGATGGAGATGATCACCTCTCCTATCAACTTCCCCCTACTGGTTCCACTGCTGGTCGTATCCTCCAACATGCAGCTGGTGTTTTTGAACGGTTACTATCAAAGCACAAGCCAATGACATTTAAATTTGGCATTACTAATGACGCCCATGCTAGGTGGCATTCAAAGAAATATGGGTACAGGTTTTCTTTGGAGAAGTTTGAGCATCTTACTGTTGTTTACGCAGCGGACAATCCATATGGGCCATCATTTTTGGAAGCTGCCCTCATCGATCGCTTCAAGAGTTTTTTTGCTCAATTATTGCATTAGCATTTTTCGCTTTTGAAACTTTTAAATGGATACTTCAACAAAAGATATGTTTATAGGAAAATATGTTGAGCATCACTTCATCTTTGGGAAGCTTAGGTGAACCAGGTTGCAAAAACATACGGCTGGGTGGTGACACAATGCAAGACCCAGACCTTTGTGATGGACCATTTCTCACTTACATAGTTTACCGGTCTTTTAAAACACCACCACCAGTGAAGTGAAAGGTGGAGAGTACAGCTTTGTTAATTCATGCCTTTACTGCCTACTTGAAAGAAAGAAAGGCAAGCAGCAAGCAAAACAAAAAAACAACTTTGGGGTAGAAAATCAAATCGTCGCAGCCGAGCCAGCTTTAAAAGTCAATGTGTTTGATCAAACGATGAACGCTCATTATCTCCTGCTCTGAGGGTGGGTGGGGTGAATATCGGTAGGTTGAACTTATTGAGGGATATAGTAGGATATTGAGCATGTTCCATCGTATGTGTGTATTTGTTTGGGCATGTTTGGGTTTTCTACTCCCCTAGAATTTGGCACATGTGTTTTTGCTGTTGTGTTATTTGTTGCTGGTTTTTTCTTAGCTTGATTGATTTTGCCCCTGCCCGCATTCTAAGGCCAGCAGCTCCTCGCAGATTTGCACGGCGCAAGCTGTGAGGGAAGAGTTTGGGGAAGTTGCAGCTAGTGGGTCTGGCATTTCCAAATGGGCTTCCATCAAAACAAACAATTCCGAGCGGGATGTGCAGAAGGTAGTTACAAAGCAGGGAACCAAGTTAAACGTTCCGATCACCACCATAATTAGTCAGGGTGTGCCTATCCCGTGGATATCTCCACGGGCCTGGGTTCAATTTTTACTCAGCAAAGGATTGTGGTATAGATTGGCAGGGCTTACGTTTGAAGAGAGACACCTCGCACCTCAAGTCTGGGGTAAGTTCTGGGAAAATTTCAGGGCTTTGAATCCCCACTTCGGCCTCTTTAACAAGAGAGATATCGACTTAACAAAAGTAGCTGGTTTCTTTATTCATGGAGACGAAGGAAGAACATTGAAAAGGTCAGCGTTAATGGTGACTACGCTCCAGAATGCGTTGGGCTTTGGATTTGACTCTAAAAGGGCTAGACCTTTGGCTGAAGCTCTCAAATTGAAAGTGAACTACACCGGGCACACCATGAGTACGAGGTTTGTCGTAAACGTGCTTCCAAAATCTTACTATGACCATTCGCCTGGGGTGTTTCATGGGGTAATGAAGCAATTGGCGGAGAGTTTGCGGGATTTAACAGACAATGGGGTTCTAGATCCTATCACTGGTGAACGCTACAGAATCGCAATCATTGGATGTAAAGGTGATCTACCTTATCTTCAAAAAGCGGGTGGACTTACAAGGGCTTGGAACACGGGTGTGAAAAGAGGGCAGGAGGCATCTAAACCCAAAGGGGTTTGCCATCTTTGCATGGCAGGTACCGACAATCACATACCAGCCGAAGACATTGCCTCCCGAAACCCTGCTTGGCTAAGAACAATGGGCATTTTGCTTCCTTGGGAATCAACACCAACATTTATCAAACATCTTTATCATGACCTTTCAGACCCTGCGCAGTTTTACATGCCTGATATTTGGCATTGCTACCACTTGGGTGTGGGGAAAAGCTTTATTGCATCGGTGGTGCAGATTTCCCTTAGCTTTATCCCTGCCCCAAACCTGGATGAGAAGTGGGTTTGGCTTACATCGCACTACAGGCAGTTCTGTAAAACTCGAAAGCAGCAGCCTCACATCACTAGGATTTCTGGGTATTTGATGAGCTATGGGGACAAAACTGGAGCAATGGGCGCTTGGAGCAAAGGTGCTTTAACAACCGCTTTTATGAGATGGTTACCGCATCTTATTGATACCCTCCCTGAAGATCAAGATGGTATCCTCAAAAAATTGAAGGACGCAGCTTCGAGCATGAACATGATGTTTTCCTGTTTGTTTAGCTCACCTGCTTTCATGGATCGAAATGAATGCGTATATGCAGCATCGCTGGGTATGACTTTTTTGAAAGTTTACAACGAAATGGCGTGGGTTTGCTTTCAAGCCCGGAAACCCTATCTTTTTCCGATGTACCCCAAACTACATTATTTGCACCATGCTTTCCTCAAAATGGACCTTGATTCACGTTCTGTTGGGTTTTCTGAAAATCCTTTGTTGACTGCATGTCAACAAGACGAAGACGCAATTGGGAGGACATCTCGTTTATCGCGAAGAGTAAGCATTAGGATGACCATGACACGAACATTACAGCGTTATTTGATCCAAGCCCACACAGTTTGGGTAAAAGCTGGCATGATCCATGTGTGATCTCGCAAGTGGTGGTGTTTCACGGTGGAAAAGGGCGTGGTGGTTCAGGTAAAATCAGGTGATATCTCCCAGCATGAAGGTCAGTTTACATCAGTTTACATTATGATACACCATAACAAATAAGGCATCCAAAAAAAACCAGGTTTTCAAGAAATACCAGGTATATGAATAATACCCACCCAGGATCTAGGTAACCTGAAAAAGGGTAGGTATCTGAGGCTCTAGGTAGGTATGCTGCATGCTGGTTAGTCCTTCGTTGCAGGAAATGGTATGTGATGCAAACTGCAATACTGACCTGACTTTTTACTCACAACGTTCATATCAAATCCCTTTGATCAGGACCTTCAGAACAAACGCTCTTCCGTTTTAACAATGCCTGGAACGGATGTCTTCTCGCTTGCTACACTGAGGAAGTGACAGAATACAATCATCTACAGATACATATTCATCTACAGTCTACAGTACCTAATATAAATCAACCAAATCCGTATTAGTATTATCTAAGAATATATCACCCGTTGTATGTGCAGGTATGTACCGCAACAATGTAAACAAAAAAACGCTATTCGGAAACAAGTTTCTCTTGCGGGAAATGCTCCGCAAATACAAGTGACACGAACGATCTTCTGCCTTCATGCGGGGTCGTTCATAGCATCTGCGGAGAGTTGCGTGCTCCTTGGTGTGAAATCATGGAAGAGGAGTTGGCCGATGTAACTGCCAGCCTTTCAAAAGCTGGATTCCAGGTTACTGATGGTTTTCTGGTTTCTGCAGATGGATGGAAACTAATATTTTAGATTAAATATCAATTTCATTATGAACATGTGTCCTCATCAAACAACGTATCGATACCCCCAGGTGCTTTTATTACACTTAATTCTGTGACACAGTTTAGTGAAATACATGTGAAATGCAACGGTTCAAGGAACTCAAGTGTACCTGTGCATGCATTCTCATCCTACTGTATCGGTCTCGCATGGGCTAGGACAGTGTTGCATCTCAATTTTTACGGGTATGTACTGGTTCATTGTCAAAAAAAGCATCTTGCGGACTTGTGCATCCGCATAAGCGACCCAGTCTCAATTGCCAGTAGCCCTCAAGCAGACCTATATGATGTTGGTTGTATCAAACCTTTGCCAATGATTTTCAAACCTGGCCAAGTTTCTGTCATTTGCTGGCGTCGCCTTTTCCTCTGTAGGGAACGTTCCTGTTGCCTCCGTTTCTTTTCCAACATCGCCAACCTCTTCTTTTCTTCTCTGGCCTTGCCACATCGAAAGAGTGGAATCACTGCTGTGTAGATGTTTGGGCTGGCCCAACTCATAGCTACTTTTGGAAAAAGGATTCAAGAGATTGAAAAAAAGGTACAATAACATGTTTGAAGCCTTTCCACAATCTATCTCACTGCGTTCAATCACAGCTTCAGAGCAGAAAACAAATCATGAGCACCTGCTGAAAGACCCTGACCAAAACGACTGAATGATAACAGAAACTGAGTCGGAGCGACGTCCATATATCTTTGACAGGGGGTTCTTGTGCAAGCGTGCCTCCACGATCTCCAGACTCCATTTCCATCATTCCCTCAACTTATTTTTGCCCGAGTTCCTTATGCCAATATGGCAATATGGTAATGATATGACAATGTTCCAACCACACATAAATCATCATAAATCATAAAACACAATGACATTTTGAAGGGATGTCCCATAATCCATCATACCCCTACATTCACATCTTCTATCCTTTCACCTATCCACCGGTCACCTGCCGTTTGAGCATCATGTTCTCGTAGGCCAGCTGTTCCTTCTCTGCACGGCGCATCATCGTCTCATTGAAGCGGCGCCACAGTTCCTCCCGGAAGGGTGCTCGCTGGTGGTACATCCTGAGACGGTTGGTTTTTTCACCAAGAAATCGATCTGGAACTCTGAAAGTTGATCCCCTAATTCTTCCAAAGAGTCGGAAGAAAATGTGACAAAGTGACAAAATATGATACCTTATATACCTTATATACCTTGTATACCTTATATACCTTATATACTTTATATACCTTATATACCTTATATACCTTATATACCTTATATACCTTTTATACCCTCATCTAAAATATATAATTTTGTACAAAGTTTCAAAGGCCAAAGGTGAAAAGACGAGCAACCGATCCAGCTTGGCTCCCCAATCCTGAATTCGTGAACTTGCTGCAAAGCAGGGTATAAACGAAACGGCTCAATTATATTGTATAATACAGTAGCATAGACAAGAAAACAATAAAACACCTCTTAAATGGCTGCAAGTGAGCATCCGGAGCATCCGGCCGATTTTGACCTCGTCTTTCTTTGGCGTCCAGAAATGTCTTGCGAATGTGATGCCACCGTTCCTCTACTTCATGTTCCGGTAACGCGGTGACGATTCCATGGCGTCCAGCGCCATGAAAGATTTTGGCGGTGCCACGCGCATCTTGAAAAAGGGCCACCACCTGACGAATGGAAGCATGAAAATGTCTGACAAATCTTTGGAAATTCTTTTTGCTGCCTATCCCTAGCCAGTCCATACAATATATAGAACAAAATGGATTTCCCAAAGCAATGGTGAGGGTGTCTCACCCATGTGCTTCAATTTTACATGCAAACCCTCCATGTTGAAAAAGACCTTTCGTTACCCAAAGACGCTTTTGAATAGAGAAACTCTTGCGTCAATATTGCCCTTCATCTATTTGTCTAGAATTCCAACTCCACTTCGGCTTAGACTTCCGACTTCAGGGAAGCTATCGAACTATCAAGTTCTTTCCAGTTTCAAGCAAAACATGCAGAAAGATCTGGAAAGTTACCTTTGTGGATGTTGGTGAAACTGAAAATCGAAAAATGTGGCATTGAACCACAATCGGTCTGATGCCCTGCCTCATCAAATTCAACCAGATTCCGCACGCGGTAGCCTTGTTTTTCCCAAAAAAGTGAAGGCTGGTTCTTAGTGGTTGGAGTCCTGTTACAAAAACTATGATGTATGATCATCTAAGGGGGTCTTGTCATCGCGAAATCTCGTGAAAATGTGCCAATTCGCTGAAAAAACGGAGTTCTCACACTCTGGTGTTGGATGAATTAGGAACCAAACAAAATGACAGTGAGAATTGAGACGACATATGGATGAAGGGAGCAAACTGCATATTATGAGAATCAACACATGCTACTGCTACTGTAAGAGACATGGCAAGATTGCAAAGGATATATCGCAACTTCAAGATCTGCTTGCTTGTATTGAGAATCCATGAGAATGCCTATCACCTGTCTGAAATTGATGCAAGCTGCATGGGGTCATCAACGGCACGCCAATCCACATTTTGGTGTCAATCACAAAGTAAAAGCGTAGCCTTTGTGACCTGCGTCCAAGACATGAGTATCCACTGGGACAACACTGCTGGACCCTACGAGAAAAGATTCCAAAGAATCCACAATCAACGAGCCTTCAAAATGCAAACTAGTGGCAAGTTCTCTTCGGAAACGCCATGTTCCACAGACACGTCGTGGATACTCTGCAAGATCTTGTCCTATTCCAACAGATCAACAGCGGTCAGTTGGTCACGGAAGATTGCTCCGCAGGAAAGGGGGAAAACGATCAGTGCCACTTCATTCAAGCCTAAATCAATATGTCAACACCTGGGAATCACCCATGCGTGTTTAAGAACACATTTGTATGCTTTCTCCTTAATTCGATTGCTGCCATTCTGCCGCACACTCTCTGCAATTGCCACCTCGCTGCAGTTCACTCGAATTGGAAGTGGCAGTGGTACCCCAAGCAGAGGGTATCAACACAACTTAGCCGCTTCTCGATCGCGCATCAACAAATTGATATCATGGGATGAGGGTCAGATCATCAGAAAGATAAAACATGTGCAAGAAACGATTGGATCTCCAGGTTGCTGCAGGTTCTTCTCCCTTCCACCAAGTTGCAATCAGCATATGAAGATCAATCGCTTCTTCCAGGGACCGAACGCACACTGCTTTGATCCGCAAGCCATCTACCGCCACAGTGGCGCAATAGAATAATCTGTCATCATTTCCTGAATCGTCAAACAGCCAGAGACTCGAGTGCTACCATGTGATATCAACCAATCATACCTGCTTTTGACCTATCCGTTTGGTGATGAAAGCTAGCAAAGATTCCAAATGAGATAAGATAGCCCTTTAGTCGTAAAATGAATTTTGCTATCTTGAATTGTGCATGCTTGATCTTAACTCTATACAGTATGCTCAAACCCTTGGAACTCTTCAAAACTACAGTACGTCTCTATACGTCTCACCAAATTTCAATACTGTCTTGCAGTTCAGCTGCTCCTGCAGCCCCGGCGAAATTGATCAAACCTCACCTTGTGAATTCCTCCTGTGATGCGTCTCACATTCGGTTGTGGCCGTGGCACTGGAGCTCTTTCCTTGGCATTTTGGGGATGACATTCGGCTTGATGAAGTTGGAGACTGGTCAGTCAGGATGGTTATAGGAGTACTTTCTCTACCATGTTTCTGTTGGATACATTTGGATATATATTTTTTTCTCCTGCAAAAAGTACACAGTAAGATGGATTGTTGGCTTCCAAGTTTGATTGTTTCTGGCAAGGTGCTCGCACACGGCGCCGCCGCGGCCGCGGTGCCACCGTGGGACCCTGCTCCACATGGCTTGGAAGTGAAAGAACCTGATTCGACGTGGGGATGATATGGTGGTGAATATGTGGTGACTATGGTGATATGGATTTTTTGTTATCCCTCCACCACATCACCCATATCACCGCATATCACCATGTGATGCGAGGTCTTTATACTTTTTCTTCCCAAAGCTGTGGAAACACGCATTGTCATCGTATGGCTACAGCTATCTGTAGCTATAGAAGCTGCAAGAAAATTCCACTGTACTAGAATTTGCCCTATGTATTATGATATGGTCATTAGATATGTTGAACTCCATGCATTTCTGCGCCTCTGGGTCAGCCAAATGATCTGCTGCTACCGAAGACGTCACATTTTCTGGCACTTCAGGCACTTCACGTGGTGATTTCCTCATTGGAGGTACATTGTCTCCCATGCCAACCGACGCAAAAAAAAAAAAAACACAGCAAACAAAAAATGATTTAAAAAAATTGGAAAATTGGCCATCAAATCCAATATAGTCAAAGCGACAAAAAGCAAAAAGAACATGTCTGTTTTTGGTATTTATGTCCTGCCATTTTTGCCTGACAAGAGTCTCAGTAGCCAAATCTTTGCCATCTGCCTGAGCTTCACGCTGTTGCTGCATAAAAATCTCCAGCTCTAGTCGTTGTCGTTGGGATAGACGATGTGTGAAGATGTTGCGCCGTTCCTCGGTGTTCCGGCTTAGATCGTAAGATGCGAAGTCATGCGAAGTTCATGTAAATGTATCTGATTTATATTGATTTATATTGATTTGTATTGATTATTGATTTGTATTGATTTATATTGATTTGTTATATCTTCTATTGTGCCTTGATGTTGACAATGTCAAAATTTCAATCCATGTTGAATTCTTCAACTTGCCAAAGCCTTAACTAGCATGGTACAAGCAATGGACAATCATCTTGTGTGGATTCAAAGCTGGTGATAACCGTTAAGAATAAACAGGCAACCAACAACAAAAATGCTGGCTGAGCATCAACTGCTGGGATACACTTCAGCAATTCCACAATCTTTGCAAGTCTCCTTCGATGTATTTCTGCCCTCGTGGATCTGGGACTTCCTTAGGCGCGCGGACGGCAGAAAGCGCAGACTTTCCGTCCGTTGACTTGATGGAATTGACCAAATGAGTTAGGAAATTCCAATCGCCAAGAAACATGGAAACTTGCAACAATTCATTAGGCTGTATATATATATATATATATATAGAGAGAGAGAGATATATACAGATAAATATATGTATTATTCCATGTAGCTGTATACTTCTGCAATCTCACTCCTCATCTTGTCTGATTGAATTTGAGTGTCTCTGCAACCATGCTTGACTACTCTTCACAGGAATACTTACCTCTGGAAGCTGGTGATTGAGGAGCCAGAAGCCTTGCATAGTCCAAATGCTTGCTTTCCATCTTGGGCGAAGGAGAATTGGAGCATCTCCAGTGAGTGCTTTAAAAAAAAAGTGTAAGGTCGCCCCTGCCCCAATCGAAATCCAAATGACCCTCTCAGGTTTTTACCTTTAACTTGCAGGCAAGTCTCTCTCCTTTTTCTTGCGCATTCCTTCCAGAGACAAAGACTTGAGCTTTGGAGAGGCACGGGATGGATTGGCATGTTTCTCGGTTTTCTCCTTCCTTTTGCGCTTGCCTCGGCTTGCGGTCTTGTGGAACTGGCTCGTGTTGTGGAAGACATTGGCATTTTGTTGGTAACCAATTGAAGTATAGTCGCCAAACAACAAAACTGAAAGATGACTAGAAGATACTGAAATTATATACCAGCAGAATACAGCAGAATCCAGAATCCAGTAGAAGCAGCAAACTGCTTACGCTTTCTGTCAAAGCAGCAAAGCGTAAAGCTTTTCACCTTCAAGGAATCAAACACTTACCAAGTGCTAAGCACAAATGGTGACATGGTGTGCAACAACAATCCATTTTCACCAAAAAATCAGGCTGCGATCAAATGACAAGTCTTAGGCAATTTCCCAGTCTGTTTCTCAGACTCCTTGGTCCTTTTCCTTGGTTTCTTGGGAGTGCTGGCTGCCTTGGCAGCCGTGGCTTGCTCTGCCTCCGGCCCCGGCGGTGCCGGTGGTGCCTTCTCGGAGCGGACCTCCGCAGCTGCCGAGGCCGAGAGGCGCAGCTTGGCATCGGTGAGCTGCTCAAAGGCAGCAATCCTTGGAGTCAAAGTTTGGATGTTTTTTGGAATCTTTTAAAGTGTTGATTTTTTGATTTTTTTCAAGTATTGTTCATCATCCAAAGCAACATCTGCATCGATGTTTTAAGAAGGTTTTCTACTACATTGCTCTCTCCGAAATAGCAACAGAACTCATGCAGTAGCAATAATCATGTGGTCCCAACAAAAAAATCACGCAAACGGCCACCTCCCTTTTTTGAGGGGGGCACCAAAAAATAAAAAAGTACAGGATTTCTTGGGTGTCAAGTTGATCTGCTTATCAGTTCAAAGCTTGATCCCTTGAATCCAAGGATCACACGTTGGAAGGCTGCAGCTGTGCCACCCTTATCTGGATGAACCTCTAAGGCACGTCGCTTGTAAGCAGCTCGAATCTCTGTCAGTGTAGCATCCACCTCAACACCCAAGATCCTTACAGTCGAAATGGGAGAGTTCCTCTTGGAGAACTCAGGAGGTGAGTTGAAAGTTGAAACAAACATTCTCTTGCCCCTTTTCAGATTCACAAATAAAGACTCCGGTGACTGCAGGCATGTGTTGTCATGTTGTTTTTTGCGTCCTTTCCAGCATTTTCACAAGGAATATGAGCTCCACTTTCAAAAATCCACTTCCATCATCTGCCACCTGGTTGCTGGTACAACTGAAGGCTATTCTGTTGCACCACTCCACGTGGCATCCGAAGATTCCAGTGATGCTACCAGGCAATTCCACCATCAAAATCCTTCCCCTAAGCTCACAATTCACCTTAAGCAGCTCCTTGGTAAAGTTTACATTTACCCTGACACGTCCCGCCAATTCCCTGTAAGGAGGACAGTGACTTTGTGAAGTGAAATGCAAAATGATGTCTTAGCTAGCAGATTTTTGCACTGGGCCTGAGCATGGCGGCATGTCTACTAAGTTGTGAATATGTGGAATCATCTGAAGATTGTTGAAAGTATGCCATGTATCTTTTGTATTTGGGGGGTTGAAAATATCTGAATCATTGAACTGGCTTGATTCACGAAGTGGAAGCTGATGCGCCACGTTTCACAGACTTGGCCCGCACTCTTGAATCAAAAAAGCTACAAGTGGAGATCACACATCCTTGCACTTGAGTTCAGTGTGCTGCAAATCCTGCGTGATTTGAATTTCAGACACCAACTCACATGAATTGACTGTCATCTCCTTACACCTCAACCCAAAATATCCTCCAAACTCCAAACAGAATGCTGGACATGAAGTATCTAATGAATTGGCACTTGACACCATCAAGAGCTATCCAGACTATTTGGACCCTCATTCTCACCTTTGACAAAAAAATCCTGCCTCTCATGCAGCAGCCTCACCCGAAGCGGATGCAGCTGACTCTGCTGGTGCTGCCGCAGCTTTGGCGACCTTGGATGGGATTTGTCCATCCAAAATCCTACAGAAAATTTGAGCTGTTGAATTCGATGTTGTGGGATTTTGGAAATTTGGATTCGGATTTTGGATCTGGAGGGAGTACAGGGAACGTACCACTAGGCAAAGAATAGTTCCACCCTCGATTTAAACATCCACCGCTCAACAAAAAAACAGTCCCCCTTTAATTTAAAAACTCCCTCCTCGACAAAAAAAATGTTCCCTCTCAATTTAGAAAAATTCCTCCTCCAAAGAAATGATTTCCCACCTCAATTTAAAAATCCGCCCTCAACAAAGAACCATTTCGTTTTTGTCGTTGTCATTCTCGTTGTTATTGTCCTTCTTCTTCTTCTTCTTCTTCGCTTCTTCTTCTTCTTTTTCTTCTTCTTCTACCTTTTCTATGCCTTCTTCTCTTTCTTCTTATTCCTGCAACAACACCAATTACATTTACAATCCGCCTTCGGCCCTGCCGGAGAGCGGGCTAGCTGTTCAGTTTTACAACTGGTTTCAAAAAGTGTTTGATAGCTGGGCCTGGTTGGGGGGGGGACGATGCCTTGTAGAAAATTACTGGCTTTTGATGCTCGACAGAAGTGTGTCATGCTGCTCATTCCTGCTACAGAGTCAAGGGTGCTTCACATGGACATCAGATCAAAGAATTACATAACAAAAATCCTGAATAGTCATACTGTGAACCATAATGACAACATCTACAAGGTAAAGATTATAATGACCTTGAATTCATCCCTTTCCATCCCCAACTCAGTACTCTGGGCCCCCCAACAGATGCACGCTTTGGTGCCGCCTTCGGCGCAGCCCCTTCAGCCTCGACCTATAAGGGGGGTCCAATTTCATGTTCCAAACCAACCATGGATGCATGGATGCTAAAGCTTGAACATGTTTCAACTAATGGAAAACAATGGCAACTAATGAAAGATGGTCAGTCTCATTAGTTCAAACTATCTGCATCCCGCCTCGCCATCCTTCTTCTTGCCCCTGGCAATGTGATCTTTCAGCTCTTGTACAAAGACAACATGGGAGCCATTGGGACAGTGACTCTGTTCCACATGTACGAGTTTCTGGAAACACACAACATCATCTTCATATCTTCGTTCATAAAACCCATGGCTCAAATCCTTAACCACCTGGAAGCTATATAGAAACCGTATAGAAAAGCATCCTCAGGAACAAAACTACCTGCCATGTGTCAAATGGTTGTTCAGCCGTCAATATCATCAAGGG
>CAXHKT010000076.1:0-40000 GCA_964017195.1 Siderastrea radians
ATTATTACAAACGAGCGGATCCGTTCGGATAGTTCGCAGTTGTTTTTTAGATGTTACTACTATTTTTCCTCCGCTGTCTTTTTTGTTCAGTGTATATCAGTGGGTTATCAGGAGCAGGATGTGGTTGCATGGTAGAGAGCGTCACCATTAAATGGGTAACAGGCATCTCAAAATTAAAGAATAACGGGGAGACCACGATTGTCAGGTTTAGAAGAAGTAGTCCCGCATTTGAAAAGAAATATGCTATCATAAGTCTGGGAAATCGTGCTTTTTTTTCGTAATAATAGAATGAATGTAGAATTAAGAATACTTACATAATTAAAGAGAAACAGACGTTGGGCTAGTTTTTACGTGTATAAGGTGCGTTTCTTTGGGAAAATCCAAATCCGGATTCTTGCATCCAAAAACGGATTTTGCGTTTCTTTACCTAAATCCGAAAATGGGTTAATCAGGGATTAGTGATCTGAAGAATCCATACTCCGAGTGGATACATCAGATTAAATCTAAATCCGGATTTTCAGGATTCATGATCCGTGCGTTTCTTTGGGGGACGGATCCGAAAATAATACATCTGTCAAGCGGTCTTCCATGCAAATTTACTGGTCTCGCCATATTTTCTCTCGATCTTGCGTGACAAAACATTCGATCGTGAAAAAGAAAACCCAGCTGATTATTCCGTTCCGTCTATTGGAAAAGTTTCCTTCAAAAGTACAGACAGAAGCATTGACACGTCAGGATAATTTCATTTGTGCACCATTTCTGTAATTCAGGGACCAGATTTTGCTAATTGTAACGCAAATAGCTAGTTCACTTGAACTACTGCAGATACTGTCCCTGTTTATAAATAATTTGTATTCCATTCTAGTTGAATTCTAGGGCAGTACGAGAGAAGTATCGTTCTGATATATATATTGCGTGCCTCCAGCCTGTCTTGTCATGACAAAATAATCCTTTTTCGGATTTTGCGTTTCTTTGGTGTCAACTTTTTGTGATTCATAGGCGTGACAGTTTTATCCTGAGAGCGTCAAGATTTTTCGTAGGGGACCGATAATATCCGAAGATAGCCGACGATTTCCGAAGAAGTGTGAAGATTTCCGAAGACGTTCCGAAGACGTTTAGACTTATGGCCAGTAAATCGATGCTTTGACTATTTAAGATTACACGGAGCTCGTCTCGATGAGTATGACCATGTCTCCAGTGACTTTCCCTACCAAAACCCGAGATTTCGCCAAAGTATGATCAATATTTTCTCGCATTGGTTCGAGTTTATTTAAATACTTTATAATATTTTTCAAAATGAGTTGGTTAAGGCTGTAGTGGCTCAAACGTTTCCACCAGGCGTGAGAAATGGGATCGCAGTTTTTGATCCGCAGGCGTGACAATCACGCCTTAGGCGTGACACTTGGCAGGTATACAATTATACTTTCGTGTCAGAAATCATGCCAACATTGCACCTATGTAAACATTCTACTAATTGAATTATGAAAATCAAATGTAAATAGCTTTTCGTGCCAGGAAAAGCTGACGAATTTGATCGTTCTGAAAGGCTAAGCGAAAGAAAGCACAAAACATTTTTTTTTGCAGCTAAATCAGAAGGATTTCAAGAATCCTTCTGGTGATCATCAATGAACAAACATCATTTGGGAAGTTCAGAATAACGAGTTAAATCGTCACTGAGTTCAATGTCATAACCACGAATACATTCAACTGTGGGAACTACGAAATTAAACTGACATGAACTACAGAAACCAAAACACTTCGATAGCGGCCGATTCTGGAGAGCTCAATAACGGGAAAGAGTCAGGACTCTTCTGGCAATGATGCATGGAATTTTTAATTAAATGCGAGTACGGGGGAAATCCTGACTGGCCGACAATTCCGAGCAACATAATTTTCAGCTCAAAGTAAACCGCATAAAACTCAAATTGAAAGCTGTAAACAAAGCCTTGAACATCTGTAAGATGTGGATGATTTTTGATAGTTTATAACTTAAACCCGTACCAAATGAAAACGTACACAATTTATTAATTATGACCAATTATCTCCCCCAGTCCAACTTATGCATAAAGAAATGTTTGCACTTGTAGATCAGAAACATCAACACACAAAGACTTCTTTGCAATCTTTTCGACAGCAACTAAATTTAACAACCAATTTCTTTCCTCGTCCAGCTGTTCCTAACCCGCTGGCGAACGCCAACCTACACTGAAGACCAACGGGTTCTTACACGCACCTGAGTAAACATTTCCTTCCGATTCCTTCCTGCGTTGTCTTTGCAAATCAAAATCTACGGTATTTTCGAGGATCCAAACACTCCAATTAATTCTTCATCCACAGAGAGAGCGCAAAACTTGGTTAAGAGCCCGTCAAAACTTGCCTATTTATACACTTCGAAGGATTCTACTTTGAATGGCTTTGTGGGCTTGTCGCCAAAGAGTTAACGTAACTCCACACGACGCCAGGACAGCCCCAAGAGTTCTCAGTTGCTATAGCCACTGCGAACTAAAAACGTCCGTTTTTCCTCTAGTAGTTTATACATTCAATTACAATATTAATCATACCCGTTCTGCATGGGAGAGAAACTGCTGGGTTAAATGTCTCCGGTACCCTTCACTGACTCCTTGACATCCATCGGAAACTCTAAGAAGCATACTCCACACCTTAATGAAGAAACGACAACAAATTGTGGTCAAATTCACGACCTTTTACGGTGAAACCTCTATCAAGCACCATTTCTCTCTATGAAGCACCCACCCTCTCCCCTTCTCACTATTCAGTGGTAACATCAACATAATGAGTGAATTCTTTCAAAAGAAATGTTAAGGAACTGTAGAACAGAAATATTGTTCCGTCAGTGTGCGTAAAAACAACTCTGTCCTGACTCTACTTCGGTTTTTTGCTCAATCAGCACTTTCGAAAAACTTAACATATATCACCCTGGTGGTTGGCTCTGATTATTTTGGGGGTTCACTTGACATCTATCAAAATGAACGAAGGGGGGGGGGGGGCGCCGTTCAGTTGCGCCGAACAGATACGAGGATGTGTCAAATTTGAAGCCATTAACTCTAAGAAGCATACTCCACACCTTAATGAAGAAACGACAGCAAATTATTGTCAAATTCTCGAACGTTTAGGGTGAAACCTCTAGCAAGCACCATTTCTCTCTATTAAGCACCGCCCCCTCTCCCCTTCTCACTATTCAGTGGTAAAATAAACATGAGTAGTATAAATCTACTAGCGTTCTATCACTAATGCTGTTCTCTGATTGGCTACGCCACTCACTATCTATTCTGTTGTAGATAGTGAGTAGAGTGTTTTCTGCGCGGGGTGTGACCTATTTATATCATTTTTCAATAAAAACATGTAGTGTCTGCAGTTAAGTTTTGAACGTCTAGTAGATTTGTACTAAAACAATTAGATTATTCGCTCTCGATTTCTATGCGTGATAGTTGATGAAGCCGAAGGCCGAATCAACTATCACGCGATAGAAATCTCGAGCTCATAATCAAATTGTTAATGAGTGAACCGTTTAAAAAGAAATATCACGAAACGGTACGGACATTTTGTTTCCGTCGGTAAGCGAAATCGTTTAGTTACGTTAGAAATGCAGTCGTATTGGTAAAAACAACTCTGTCCTTACTCTGTTGCAGTTTTTTGCTCAATCAAAAATTTTGAACCTGTTTTAAGGACCGGTCATTATATATCGCCTTGGTGGTGCGCTCGGATTATCTTGAATGTCCACTTGATAGCGAAATGAACGAACAGAGGGACCACTCAGACAGATAGAGGGATGTGACAAATTTGAAGTCATCGATTCTCATCGTGTAGAAAGATGTTCAGTTTCTTACAGGAAATTTATGTCCATTTTACCTGATTAATTTCATAGCGCGTGGCACTTTTAGATGTACTTTCAGCCATTTCACAGGACCCAGATATAAGCATTTCATGGGACAACACGTCCGGTCCACCCCTATAAACGGCCTGAGATCATGCATTTGCCTTTATCTTTCTCGTGCACTCTACCTTCCGCTAGTTTTTGCCATCGCAAACATTTAAGATCGGGTGCAAACATGGTGCCAAAAACAGTATTGGTTAGTTCCAATGTCAAATGATGAAATATCAGTTCTACAGTATTTGCGAATTATAAACTGACGCTATCTCAGAAAAGAGCTACTGATTGAAATTGAAGGGCGTTTTTAGTTTTCCAAACTAAACTTTTCAGACAAATGCATGAAATGCTTAAACTAGTGTAGTAGGAAAACTGAAAAGCATCGCCGGACAGAGAAGGGCATTATTGGTGTGCTGAGAATACAAGGAATTATGATGTCCATTTGGAGGGGTGCAGAAACAAATGACAGTTGCTTGAGAAGGATATTTTAAGCTGGTTTCATACCAAATCCTCCGACGTCCTCCAGCCCACAAACTATGACTGGTCTCTTAGGTTCGTCGGAAATTTGTTAATTAAAAGAAGTCCATCCCCTATTTAGACTCCGTTATGCTACTCTAATGGGTACAATATTTTTTTATCTATTAGTCGACTAACGTTCTGCATTTTCACATATTCCTGTGTTTGGATTCAAAAATCCCGGCAAAGCAATAAACAAACCACGGAGTTATTGCTAATTCAATTTAAACTTTAAAACGTACCTGCAGTTCCCTTAAAAGGGATTCTCTCTGGTAATACTCTTGCATCTGAAGATAAAAATCTAAACGAAGTTTGTTTCCAACCTTCTCTTGAAGTTGGCGTATGGCGCTTTCCTTCACGGATTCTACTTCTTGAGTTTTGTTTTCCTCGCCATTTTTCCAATTTTGGATGCTTAAAAATACCAGCTTAATGGCGAGACAGATAAGAGTAATGTCAAATCGGAAAGTGAGCCTTTCTATGAACATCTCGGCCAGCTTCAAACTTGCAGAAACTGTAAAAACTGTAATCTCTGTTGGGGAACTGTTGAGAGAAATCGTCAAATTTTAGTTTCACTTGCAACTGATTCTCTTTTGAAAACTTTGCAAAATTCATTAATAATTCATAAGAATTATGACCAATCAATACGCAGTCGGAGGGTTTGAAAAGGTAGCAGGGAAAGGAAGGGGTTGACGAATTATGAATTAGTAGAATTATCAATAGGATTCATTTTTATCAAGATCTCTAACTCCCCTAATTAGTATGCTTAACTTTAATAAAGACGAGTCCTGTAAATTTGTACAAAGTTTATTAATCAATCACTAGTTTGACATATCAATCACTACTTTTATATAACAAACAATAATAAACTGCAAGAAGGCAATATCGCCCCTTCGTCTTCAATTATTTCTTCGCGGGTGTTCATTTTGCACCTCTGGGCTATTCCACACTTCGTTGCATCCTTCATCTCCGCGTCTAAAACTTTACGAAACGTCGCGAACCTGTTATAATAAAATGATACAATTTAGAACCCAATTTAAATTTTTTGCACCGAGACACCGTCCACACTACCCATTCAAAACACGTAACAATTTACTTGCCTCTTGTCAGCTTTGTTGAGAACGTTGAATGCATCCTCTCCTCCCGTCTCACTCAAATGACGGTTAATCGCAAAAAATTAACAAATAAAGCGAATTGGGCGGATAACGCTCTCCATTTTGCTTGGCCACTTCACAAACGAACTTGCTCAACAGAAAGTTTAGCGTATTTGCCGACATGTGCTCTAGTGAAACGGTCAGATCTTGAACATCTTCACATTTCAGATCGGCCACTCCAACAACTTCTAACATTGCACATGTATTTTGCCGTCGCTGCTGCCATTCCTCGAAGACTTTTCTACCCCATTTAGTGCTGTATTATGTTGCTTTCGGAGTGGCTTCCGACACTAGACTGGTCTCTTCTTCTTTACTCTTTGGAGAGCGAAGCCGACCAGCCATGTTTCTACTACAAAAGCTCTATGAAAATAAATTGCTAAATTCAATGCTGAATATTTCAACTCCTATGGGACAACTCCACGCCCACGTGATTAACATGACAAACACGATCTATAGTCACGGTTTCGTTTCACAAGTAAGATAAAATATTCCCGTCCGACCTTTATGGGCTTTAAAACGGCTCGCCGTTTTAAATGCCCATAAGGGTCTCCCGCTGATATTTTATCTATTACGTAGAGTTGAAAATACATTAGAGACCGTCGTTTTAAATCTTTGGACGTACGAGCACACTCCTACACCCACGGGGGTACACGGGGTTGGGGTGGTTTGATGGACCCTTGGGTCTTGCCGAGTTAATCAAAATTGCAAATCGTCCAAAAAACAGCCCAAATTGCAAATTGTTCACGCTAGACAGGTAGAATGTGGTGTAGTTATTCACTTTGCTGATTTGTGTCGACATTTTAGTCTTTTTCCACCGACGAAAGGTGAAAACATGCATCTTTGTTCAAAAATGGCTTGACAACATGGTATTCATGACGTCATAACTCGTAACCATAGCAAGCGATTCTCACCAACTTTGCCACAATGTGTGCAATGAATACGCACACAGCTACTGACAATGGCAGTTTCTTATTAAACTTCCCAATAAACAAGAAAGTGGAGAAAAACGTTATCCTCTCCTTGTATGTCCGAGGGTTAACCCTATTTTGCCTGGGCTTTTTCTCAGTTTCTGAGCCTGAGGGCCCCCTCCCCCCCCCCCTTTATAGATCTCGAAAAGTATACACGCCATTGTGCTGAAACTTGGCACGTTTTAGCACGTCAATAGCTTCACAGATTGGGTTTATGATGTGTCGATTATGACGTTTCATGGACGTTTCACGGACGTTTCATGGACGTTTCACGTTGCTATGGAAGCGTCAATCATCATAGACACGTCATCGACACAGGAAAATTTTCTCTGATCAATTTCAGGAAAAGTCACGGATTTGGTGATTATTCGTCTAGCCGTTTAAGAGTTACAATTCGTTAAAGTCAGCGCGGACACAATGTGCCCCCCCCCCCTCCCAAGCTAAATAGGGTTAAGAGCATTAGGAGTCAACACCACTCTCAGTCCCATATTGGTTTGAGTAAAAAATTATCATTTTGAGTAAAAAAAATAACGGAATTTTAACAAATATACTTTATAATTTAGTCAGGAAGCTGCGCACGCAATATGCTTTAAAAGAGTGTAATGCAATTTTTGTCCGCGCGCCGTTTTTAGACCGTTAGAGATCTCGTTTGTTTCTCAGATCACAAGAGAAGTTACACTATTAAAGTTACAGCTATGCTGCAAAATCAAAAGAAGGCTTAAAGTGGTGCGCCTTTTTATTTAAGGAATTCTTACACTCTTTAAAAGGAATTTGGAACAAACAAAACACCACGTTGGCGCAGTCGCGTAAGATCCGTAAAGTCGTTGGCGCACTGGTAAGCAAAGAATATCATTTGTTTCTTTGCAAATGGAAGCTCATTTCTCTACAATTAAAGTAAAGCTACACAAATAAAAAACCAAAACCGCTTCGTTCCGTTAGAAGGCATGCAAGGAAGCGTAAAAACATGGTTTAGGCTTTTTTACTTGTTAAATGGAAGATGGAACAAATAAAGATAACATAAATCAGGTAAGTTAATTGCGTTAGCTCACCTTTTTGTTTCATTTTCAGTCTCTAGAATGCTAACCATTGCTTGTACACAATGCTCCACACTGTTTGACTAGGAATAGAAGAGGAAAAGGCACAATGGCAGAAGTCAAACGTCGTACAGTGAAACAAAAGTATACCAAGATGCTACTATCGAATCAAGAAACAGCTGCAAAAGACTTCTTTGACTATAGTTTACTTTAAAGGGATTTAAAAAATTGATCCTAGTCATGTTAGTTAGTTTCTGACATCTGAACACCTGACGTTAGTGAATTATGGATCAGCGTCATCGTTTTTTACAATGATTTCCAAACCTTTTCTTTGTTCACCGGTCCACGAGGAAAGAATGTGACCAAAGCGACGCACAGATCGGAAATGTGGAATATTCTTGTGGAAACAATCTCCCTCAGCTGCCAAACAGGAATGGCATGGAGAAAAGTTCTCTTCAACAAGCGGTCAACTTCAAAAGCTGAAGCAAGGCGAGGAAACACTTCGGTAAAGTCTCTGCGGGAGAAAAAGAATTAAATTGTTTTATTGGTTCACATGTTTGCTGAGTAAATCACAGGCTCAGCAACTAGCAGAAAGTCAAGGGGTGTTCATTTGAATACAAGTAGAGGAACAGTGACTTTCAAATAATGAAGCGTCACTAAGTTATTTAAAGAAGTCTCTCAGGGAAAAGAGCACTGTGAATTAAATAAGTTTGCATTATCAGAACTGTGGAAAACCAAGAATCTACGATCTAAGCTCTCACTGTTTGTTAGATCGCTGAAAATCTGCGATGCTGAGATTCTGGACTCCCCACCATTCTACGCTTTGTGGCCATCCACCTATCTCTGGATCTTTGAAGGGTTTAGAGTCTCCTCGTAAGAAATGTAGCAGTGGTACAGCCAGAAGCCACTCGGGGTTAGATGTCCAGGCTTCCTTCATTAATTGATTACAAAGGCTCTCAATGGCAGTGGCGGCAAACCTAAAAAAACAAGTCAGTATATCACCTCATTTAAGGACGTTCGCACCCAAAATCTTCCCATGCTCAGTTTTTTAAAAAACTTTTGCTGCAGTTAGATAATGGCCAAATCATGTCAGAAAAGCAAAAGAAAAATTGGGGGATCACCGTGCTCGTTTAGGAGAAAAAGTGAAAACGTGGTGTTTCTAGAAGCTTTGGTCATGTAAGGCGATATCGGCTTCAATGTTACCAGCAAAAAAGTTAACTGGAGAACTCTAGATAACGTCGACGTGTTGATTTCAACGCAAATAGGCCTATTTAGTAAAATGTTTGCGGCTGATGTCATTCCTCCAAGTATAGTTAGATACTTGTAAGCCATGCATACCCTCATTCGTAGAAAAAATTTTCGATTGCCTTTGAATAGAAATAGCAATACAATTTTTGATAAATTAAGAATTAGACCTTTCTAAGAATACACTGAAACAAAATTTTTTGGAACCTCTGAATAAATGGCTCTGACCCCTCAATACCCACCCCTCAAGCCTCTCTGTTTCCTCCCCAACCCCCGCCCCCCAACCCCCCGTCGCAAGATTAGGGGCCGTTCACATGATACCGGAATGACTTTCATTCCAGAACGAGTTCATTCCATCCCCATATATTTCTCTGTATCTGTTTACATGATACCGAGACGAAATTTTGTTCTCGCACAACTCATTCCGGAATGAGTTCATTCCGGTTTTCAATCCCAATGAAATTCCCGTTCTGGTATGACATTTCATTCTGGTATCATGTAAACTGAAAAACTCCGTTCCGAGATGAAAACGCAAACCGTGTAGTCTGGGGCCAGTGGCGCATGCATATTGTTTTCAAGATGGCGGACAGAACGGTCGTTTTCAAGACGGCTGAGCCGGTCGATTTTGTCATGTGAATGCAGTACGAACTTCATTCTGGAACGAAACTCATTCCGGAATGAAACTCATTCTGGTGTCATGTGAACAGCCCCTTAGTCTTTCAATAGGATGAAGGCGAAACAATTTTATTGTCAAACTTTTTTCTTTCTTTCCGGTACTGTTTGTCTATCCTGTACGTATTCTACTGTTTCTCTTACACATGTATAAAAAAGCTGACTTGTAAGTTTCGCAAGTCATATTACTGCAATGGAATTTGCTGTGGTGAAGTATATTATAATGTTATGCTAATGTAAACAAAAAATAAACAAAAAATAAAGTTAAGTGAGGAAGTGATCTACTGAAAGAAGAATTGGGGTGACCGTGCATCTAAGAGAGTTAAATCTGTGTTTAAGTACACAATGCCCACCGGCGCTATAGTCGTCTACATTTCTTCCTCAGCGAGCGCTCGATGTATGACGTGGCCTAGCGCTACGAGGTGATTTGGCTGCGCAGTAAGAATGCGCATAAACTATTAGCGCGAACGTTCTTAAATAAATAAATTAGAAACCCAACTAAAACCGCTGAGTAAATCAAGAATACGACAAAAAGAAATGAGGTCGAAAACAAGTTGAGAACAGATAGAAAAGAAGTGAAAGAGGGAGAAGCTATTGGTGGGAGTAGGTGAGGGGGAAGCAGACGGAAAGGTGACGGATCAGAAAATGAGAAGAGTTGAAAAAAGGAACGTATGAGTAAGCTCGGTCACACCGTTATAGCTCACATGACCATTCAACTCTAAGCTAATTGAAGCGATTGGTGGGAAGTTGCCGGTAAGGCAGCAAAAGAGGGGGGCAGTAATCTCCTCAGTAGCAAGAAGGTCACCACAGCAACCTGGCCAGGGCCCACCTCCCATTTCTTGGAGAAGAGAGGAGGACCCTCTGGACAGAATGGACATGGGACCTTCACATCCTAAAGATACCCCAAGCAGCAAAATCCTGGAAAACATACATGTACTCAGACAGCGAATCACAGAGGTTAACAGGTGCACTGCAAAACGACAGGAGCGGGGTTACTGGTGCAAAAGTCCGTATGTAAAGCTGACGAGCGTTACTCTGCCATTGTCCAATAACTTGGATAAGATCGTCTGCAATGAAAATGCGAGCAGCAACGCTTGCAGCTCCAATCCTAAATTTGTGACTGGTGAAGGTCCCAGTGATGTCCACAGCTAAAAAATATATTTGCCCCAACGTGAGAGGAAAGCACGGGGAGACGGCTAACCGTTAGAGCGTATGAAGGAAGGACCAGGTAAGGTTCCTCACAAAAAAAGGTAAGACAAGCCGACTGACAAGGCACAGAGAAGAGGGAAGTCCCTCATTCGACGAATAAATGTACCACCTGGTCAGATAACTTTGACAGCGTGATGAAGATGGGTGACTATGAAACGAAACTGCTTTTTGGTGAACCACTGATAAGTTTACAATACGTGTAAAAAGATGAGAAGCCCAGACAGCCAGTCATTAGGTAAACAGGCCGTCTGATTTGTCGAATAAACTTCAATTTCAAGTGCAAGCATGCATGGAAGTGATGGGACCAATAAACATGAAAGGGTGAAGAAAAAACACAAACTTTAACAAACGGAAGACGCCACCGACAAATTTTGTTGACGCCGAGAGGAATTGGGAGTACCAGTTGTCATGTAGTCATCAAGATAATGCAACAGATCTCCGATCTATAATTGAATATTAATTGAATATTAAGATATAGTTAAAGGCATAGGGAGCAAACTGTACACCAAGGGCAGACCAAGGTCGACCACCGACGCTTGTTTCCCTTACGTAAAGTTGTAAACGGTCGATGCATCATTGGTAACCAAGCTTTTCATAGTGGTCGATGTCATTTCTGCCCTAGTTAATGTCTGGATTAGGACGAAATGAAGTTTTTATTATCAGATAAAATCAGGCCTAAATAAAACGATTAGGCTAGACCTAAGTTAGATTCACGCTTAAGTTAGGGATAGGGATAGGGTCACCTGTTATAGATGTATCGTCTAAGAAAAGCAAATAATATAATTAAATTTTCATGGATTCGCTGGATCCACATAGTGGTGAAGGAGGGATGTTAGCATGCAGGAGGTTCCGGGTTCGAGTCTAGGTATATGTAGTTAATTACATTTTTTTTTCTAATAGAAAAAATTTCCATGACTGGTGAAAAATTTTCTTAGTGTCACTAAAATGGCATCGACCGTTGACGAAAAGGAAATTTGGACCACCGACATTCCTCCACATTTCTTGCCAACAAAAAACCGACCACTTGGGTGAAAGGCAACGGAACGATAAACTGATTCATCATCGAAAGATAGAAATAAGGGATAAGCAAACTGTCTGTACCACGCTGCGCCATCGGGACGGGAAATATGCGGCTAAAACCACTGCGTAAATGGAAAAGACCTCCAGCCACGTAGTGATGTCGTCGATTTTCTGTTTAGGACACCGGTTTGACAAGGTCAAAACAATCCCATCTGCTCCGCTTGCCCAATTGGGTACGGATGAAAAGTCCGGCCCAAAATGAAAGGCGTTTGAACAGGAATAGAAAGGGCAATACGAAGAAGTGAAGAAAAAAGTGGGAGAAGAGAATGTAGAAACAAATGAAGGAACATTAATCGAGAGACGCTCTGTGAAAGGGGTATTTGGGTAGCCGTTGATGGAACTTACACGGCATTTAAGACAAGAAGAGCAGTACGAATTGGTCAAACACAATTTGCTGTCTCAGTATGGAGTGGTGGAAAGGAAGATGAGGAAATGGCCACCAACCGCTGGATAGGAAGAAATTTAATGGTACAGCAGCAAAAGGGACCATTGCCATGCTGGAGGAAGACGCTGCAACAATGTCACTCGGTGAGGTGGAAGTTGTGTCCAGGAACGAACTGGAACTATTTCTTACAAACAAGGTGCTTGGTTTCTAACGAAACTGTGGTGCTGCGTCGGTGGGAAAGTGAAACACAAAACTTTGGATTTATCAACTGAGTTGATTTGGTAAATTGATCACAATAAAGAAAGTGAAAGCTCTTTCAATTTCTTTAAGGTGACCCAATTACCTTGTCAACTCAGTTGATAAATCCAAAGTTTTGTAGAACTATTTCTTGTTTGTCGAGGCATTGATAGAGCGATACAGCGAACAACAAAGGCACGACGCAACGAACAGCAGATTAACTTTGGCTGGATCTCAGTGTCATTCTGGGGTCAATTCAGTAAAGAAACTACACTTGTAGTTTTTACACGTGTAATTTACGCGTGTAAAGTGCAGCTTGTAAATACAAGAATTCAATAAAAGAGTTTTCTACTCTGGAACTTACACGTGTAGCACGAGTCAGATACAAGAGTAAATAACAATTGTAGCCTTACAAATGTAAACTCCGCTGGAATGCACTTGTAGGTTACAAGTGTGCAATCAAATCTCTGCTAATGTATTCTCTAATCGCAGATTTATTAATTCCAGAAAATGAGCAAAAGCGTCCACAGACATACGAAACTTCTCCCGAAAATTCTCTTGGATTTTCCATATCAAACAATCGTCTTTCTTCAAAATTTCTAGGCCGCTGAATAAATCCATGTCTTAATAGTTCTTTAAGTTCTTCTTCGCTAGACGAGGACATAATTGAAGTTTTGAAATACTCTTTCTACAAGTCGTATGTTAAGCTTACAAGTGACTTACCACTTGTAGTTTGCACTTGTAGTTTACAAGTTGGACGTTTGTAAAAATACAAGTCGGACTCCTGTAAAAGTTTTGAATTGGATAAGTACCAAATTCCACAAGTGTAGCGGTACACCTGTAATTACAAGTAGGAGACTTGTAACAAGGACTTGTAACGATGTTTATTGAACTCATTTTTGAGTGCGCTTGTAAAAACAACTGTCCAGCTTGTAAACTACAAGAGTAAACGTTTTATTGAATTGACCCCTGGAGTCATTCTGGCTCATCCCGGTGTAATTCGGATACCATTCTGGATCATCCTGGTCTCATTCTGGTGTCATTCTGATTCAACCCGGTGTCATTCCGATATCATTCTGGCTCGTCCCGGTGTCATTACGGTGCCATTCTGGCTCATCCTTATGCCATTCTAGTGCCATTCTGGCTCTTCTTCCTTCCAGTACCATTCTGTCTCACTCGAGTGTCATTCTAGTGCACTTCTCTCTCATTCTGGTGTAATTTTGGTTCATCCTGGTGTCACTCCGGTGCCATTCTGGCCCATGCCAGGTCATCCTGGTGCAATTCTGGCTCGCCCAGGTGTCATTCTGGTGCCATTCTACCTCATCTCGGTGTCATTCAAGTTTTATTCTTACTCATCCCGGTGTCATTCTGGTTCATCCAGGTGTCACTCTGATGCCATTCTAGCTCATCCTGGTGTCACCACTCTTTCTCACTCTGGTGTTATTCTGGTACCATTATCTCTCATTCTGGTGTTATTCCAGTGTCATTCCTGTGCCATTCTGGCTGTTTATGGTGTCATTCTGGCACCACTCCAACTCATTCCGGTGCCATTCTGGTACCATTCTCTCTCATTTCGGTGTCATTCTGATTCATCCTGGTGTCATTCCGATGCTACTCTGGCTCATTTCGCTGTCATTCCACTATTATTTTGGCTCTTCCCGGTGCTAAGTTGGTACCATTCCCTCTCATTCCAGTGTCATTCCTGTGTCATTCTGGTATCATCTCGGGGTCATACCGATGCCATTCTGGCTCTTCGTGGTATCATTCCTGCACCACTCCGGCTCATTCCGGTGCCATTCTGGTTCATCCTAGTCTCATTCCGGTGTCACTCTATCTCACTTCGGTGTCTGGTATTATTCTGGCTCATCCCAGTGTTATTTCGGTACCATTCTGGCTCACGCCAGTATTATTCCAGTACCATTCTGGCTCATCCACGTGTCATTCTGGCTCATCCCGGCGTCATTCAAGTACCATGTTGGCTCATGCTGGTGTCATTCTGGTACCACTTTGGCTTATCCCAGGCATCATTTCGACACCATTCTGACTCATACCGGTGTGATCCCGGGACCATTCTGGTCACAGTGCCATCCTGGTACTGCTGTGGCTCATTTCGGTTTTATTCTGGTACCATTCTGGCTCATCTCAGTATCATTCCAGTACCATTCTGACTCATACCGGTACATTCCAGTACCATTCTGATCAGGGTGCCATTCTGGAACCATTCTGGCTCATTCCGGTATCATTCTGGCTCATCCCAGTGTCATTCCGGCACCATTCTGGCTCATCCAGGTATCACTCCCTTACCATTCTGGCTCATTGCGTTGTCATTCTGCTATCATTGTCTCACTCCATTTCATTCGGGTTAATTCCAGTTTCGTACTAGATCATTCAGGACTTGGATGTAATACATTCTATCAAATGTAACCATTAATTTCAATGCTACTTGTTGATAACTTACTAAACACTACATTTCGACTATGTTTCTACTCAGATTTGACGATAAAATTAAATTCGGTAATGTGAGAAGTAAATGACACAAATAAGAGGATATCGAATTTTCTTTCATATGTAATGTAAATAAGAAAATTTTTACCACATCTTATCAGTTTCTCGTTCTCTGATTGGTCGAGAGCCGTGAGAGATGAGAGTCCATACCACGGCTCGCGTCAAGAATGCTTGTTGCGAATGATTATGATCGATTTATTGTAGACTCGCGCCGAGTAAAAAAAACTTTTTTTGTAGTGAAATTGTTAATTTTACTGAAAACTTAGCCACTATAATTGTTAATTAAGAAAGAAAGAAAACAGTGAGAAAATAGAAAGCAGGGGAACAAGAATCGGTCACATGACTGAACGAAAAAGGCGCCAAAACCTTGCGAAGTGTTGGGCAGCGTCTATTTCCAAAGCTGAATGAATCAATGAAACTGCTCCGAAGTGAACGAAGTGGCACAAGTTTTTGGGAAAACATCTAATTATTGGCTCTGAAACATCGTACGTATTTGATCTTTCTTGAAACGTTGCTGTAATCATCGTTCAAAGCGGATGAGGCTGTACAATTTTCACCATACTATCTACCGAACAAGTTGGTAATCCGTTCGCACCACGGCGCCATCATATGCATGTGCCTGTTTGATCGAACTGAAGATAGAATTTGATCTTGTACAGGTAATTTCTATGCAGCTCAGAAACAAGATTACTGTTGTGAGGAACGTTAGAATTCACCATCTTAGTTTGTTAAACGCAAAGCTCAAAACGCAGTTATTCTCAGTTTAGAGGTTGCGAAAAGGAATGGTAAAAAAAACACTCAACCAACTGGGAAAGCAATTATACTCCTTTTACATGGCATCCGATTTGTATCCGAACATTTGGAGCTTTTGGAACACAGAGCTACAACGAGTGCAGGTAGACCAGTGTCAGTTTTGCGTAGTTTGTCGCCCTTCCTTCCTTCTTGGTAGTTTGTTCAGTACTTGTTTAGATTTATAATTGCTTCTTGATTTTCGTACTGACTCGCAATGAATGTGTGACAGTTTTTATTCAATGCTTCTGTCCTGTTTTACTGTGTTTATTTTATTTATTGTCTTGATATTTCGGAGTAGAAGGATCGAAACCTACCATTCAGTAAAATTTTAATGATCGACGAGACGATGAAAGAAATTATAAATAAGCTTGATTGTAAAAACAACACTAAATGCTTAATTTTCTATTTTTTCATCATAAGTTACAAATTGAGAAACAAAGCTTGCATCATTTATATATTATTTACCGGCCGGGAGGTTCGTATAGAGGAAATCTGTGCCCGAGGTATTGATTGTGGCCTTAGGCGTACTCAAGACAAGGGTACATATTTTCCTTATATGGAACGACCTTAGCTATTAAATAAAATACTTTTTTCCTACATTTGCAAGTGTTCAATATTGAAAGGTCGATTTCCAAAACCTGATTGTTACGGGAAGAAGTCTTATCGAGCCAAGTGTCTTAAAACTGGAATGCAAAAGTAATTAAAACCACTGAAAAAGTAAGCTTAAGTATTATCTAAAAATCTAAAAACTAACATACCACGGGAGCTGATGTTTTTAGAACACAAATGCACATGGAGATTCATACCAACATAAAAAAAGGATCACGGAGAAACAAAACTCACTGTTTCCTGTGGGGCCAGTCATTAAGTGTTTTCTTATACCTCCCAACTCAAAAAATAGTACAAATTACATACGTGAGAAAGGAGTTGAGATCCGTCTTGTTTAGTTCTTTAAAGCTTTGTTGTAAGTTTTGTTGTAAGTTTGCTTTGTTGTAAGGTTTTAACAGTATTTTGGGTTGCTTTGTTTGTGGATTTCGAGCTTTTATCCCGTCAATTCAATTCAATTTCTTCTTCTGTTCGGACTTGAAAGCGTTTCGCGGCCATGACAGAGAAAAAATTATATTCTTCACGCGGCTGGACACAAATTGCCGCGGTTTCAAGGCGCACGACCTGAACACGTGGGAGTCGAAAGTTCAAGTTGTTGTTTTCCTAGGGAGTTAGTGAGTTTTGTTCGCCCTAGGGAGTTACACTGTTTTGACCCATGGCACGTGACACGTTCTTATCCAATCAAAAAAGGGGTTGGAGTTGGGAGGTATAACAATGTAATTTGAGTTTTAATAAAAATGCAAAAACAAAATCCTAGTGAAAAGTCGCATTTTCTCCATTGGCGTTTTACAAATCGCCGTAAAAGAAGGAAAAAACTGACAAATAAAATCATTTAAAGTAGGCATTATAGACAAAATGTGTCACCTTGATTGGATCGCAATTGAACTTAACCAGCGTGTAAACTAACATCACCACCAAACTCAGGACTCGCAATTCTTGATTACAACTTGACGCAACATTTAAACAAGTATTCGCCTTTTTGAGGAATAACAGGGCTAAATGTTCGCATCTTTGCACCACAAATAAAATCATTTCGCGAGTTAAACTGGGGTTTACTGTTTTTAACTCGTTGGATTTGCGCTGTAAACCTCGTTACAGACCGTATGGGGGTTCCAGATGGGTAAAGCCGGGACGCTGGAGCTCGCATCATTAGCCAATCATGTTTAAGGACTTAGAATTTTTGAATCGCTGGGATACTTTAAAAAAACAAATTAGCCATTGATATTTTCTCATAACATAATTCTTTCATCGCGACTGCAGTTACTGCTCTCATCTGCTCTGTTGTGCTGTGCTCTGCTCGCAATCGGCAGTAGTGATGTCTCATACCGGACTGCTGACATTGTATTTTTCTTCTGAAACATGACCTCTGCGATACCTCTGCACCTGTATCGCAGAGGTCACGGGTTCGATTCCCGTTCAAGCCTGAATTTTTTCAGGTTTCTTCGTTTCAACTGCTTAGGTTGAAACACCTTCACTGCGATGATCTACGTATAATTCTATCTTTATCCGCAGTTCAAATATATGAATTTCATATATTAATGTTCAAACATACTTTTGTCAACAAGAGCGACACCACCAACAACATTTTGATGACAAAATTCATAATCGAAAGACATATTCATTTTTTCACCTTGATTCGAATTGTAAGTCGAACTTGAGTCGTGCAACGAGTAACCTTGTTGGTGTTTCCCTTTCCTTTCTTTTTTTGCCTTTCTTATCAGTTGTATTACAAAGAGAGGATAAACAACTCGTTACGACAATACTCACTGTCTAAGAGCGGGACTAAATTCAGCCAGAACTGCCTCGTAAACAGAACATCTTTTCTCAGTTGGGTCGGCTTCAAGTGCTACGCAACTCAGCAATGAGATAACCTCCTCTCTTTTCAAGTTGATGGCGTACTTCTTCACCAGGACAATGATGGCTAGAGATGAGACTATTGCGGACACATGGACCCTCGATCCTACGTTACATTTAGCCAAGACAGCAATGTTTGCATCCACCTTTGGTTTCAAATGGTCAATTAACGCCTGAAAATCAGTCCAAGTTACATAAGTACGGTAAGTAACAGGAACTTTTTGCGACAACTTTCTTATGCGATTTTGCAAAAGTAATATTAAGCGACACAAAATTTGCGAGTATTTAAGAAATTCTTGAACTTTTCTTGTAACAAAAAGGGCTTTTTATTTCATTCGCGACATTAAATTTTCGCGATGTGAATTTAAAGCCCATTTGCACTTGGCATGGCTCAGATATACATTGTACACGTACGAAAACAAAATAATTGCTTCTACTCGGATAGATTATGCAATGCGAAGGTTTTTGCCCTGTCCGTCCTCGGGCCCTCTTAAAGGGCAATCCAAACGAGGGCAAAAAGTATTTAATAAACGATAACCGAGCCGCACCAACTTTTTCCTAACGGGTCTTAATCCCTTTAGTCAACTGCTACCTGTAGGCAAGTCCATTGACGTCATGTTTTAATTAAGCTGAAAGTTGAAAAGTTGACAACACGTGAAAGTTCCCAAGAAAATTGTAAAAGGGACCCTTTTGCCCTGTCCGTCCTCGGGCCCTCTTAAAGGGCAATCCAAACGAGGGCAAAAAGTATTTAATAAACGATAACCGAGCCGTGCCAACTTTTTCCTAACGGGTCTTAATCCCTTTAGTCACCTGCTACCTGTAGGCAAGTCCATTGACGTCATTTTTTAATTAAGCTGAAAGTTGAAAAGTTGACAACACGTGAAAGTTCCCAAGAAAATTGTAAAAGGGTCCGCATGCTTTCTTACAGGAGAATCCAATCATGATGACCAAACACATGGGCCTGATAACCGTACCAAAGTGTCATTTTAAAATTTACAGTAGCTAAAAAAAAGGATGTGTAGAGGAGCTATTCTTAACACAGTTTTTGTTACGCGTACCATTTATAGCCGAGACGTGTCACAAATCTGATGTCGCCAAAAATTCCCTGCAAGAAGGTAGTTTTTAATGCCGCGAGCAAGTTAGCACTTCGAAATCGAAAAATTTAAAACAACTTAATACCAAATATCCCCTGCATTCGAACCTGACCTAATATGTCGTTCATCCAAACATAGTATCTGTACCAGTTGGAGTACCCGTTACAATTTTTATTACTTTTCCCTACGCTTAAACAATCTCAAGAACCCAATAGGAGGAACAATTGATTAATGTACCTTTCGGGCATCAAAATTGTTGGGTTCCCTTGGCCGATAGTTACCAGATTCTTCTGTCCAAACTTTAGACAGGGACCTGACTACGTTTTCCAATTTTACAAGTGCCTTTGTAGCGTTCATTTTTTGGGCAGCGTCGTCGACAATTAATCCTTCCCACTTTGGCAGGAAACAAAGCAAAGCCCTTGTGCGATACTCCGAAGTTTTGTCCCTTGAGAAGTAACCTTTGAATCTGTCAAAAAAGCTTTGATCGCCGTACACGTAAGCCACTCCGTCATACTGATTCCAAGTGACTGTGAGAAAAAATTGCGAGAAAAATACCATTACATTTACTGTTAGTAAGCCCTGACCAAACAAGAACACACGTTTACCCGTATTTAAATCAATTTTAAGAGCGCCACAAGGAAAAGAGGAAAATTCTGAAAGAACTATTAACTACAAAGCGTCAGCGTTTTTGAAAAATGTCACTATATAACGACGTCTCCCATAGAATAATTATCCTTCATAATGGAGTGGCAACGGAATCGTCGCCCTGAACCTCTCCAAAGTGACATTACATATTACCAACAGTTCACCATAAACCTAGTGAGTCAGTCCGTCGATTCTGAGGAAAGAAATCTCTAACTTACAAGATCACCAGGTGACCAGCCCTTAACTCAAATAAGGATTGAGAGGTATATACTCACCACCGGGTTCAATGCATTTGTCTGGTATTTTTAGTGCCCGATTGACAATGCTGTAGTACTGCGGAAACTCGGGTAATTCTTCCCAGTGCACAACTCCCTTCTTAACCACAACGTACTTGTAGCAAGTGCCTTTGCGAGCCAGATCGATGTTTATTGTGAACTGACCACGAAAAAGAAGAAGTTTGTCTTTATCTTTGCCTTTGTCGATTCTAAATTGGGAGAGAAAATAAGTATTGTGAGAACCTCATCAGATTTTTTCATTTCACCGAAAGGCTCACTATAATATCCTTATGACTGAATTGTAACAGCTCACCACAGAAATTAAAGGATAAACCTTTTGGGGTTTTGACAGTTAAGATGAGCTGTGCAAAACATTTGTTTTAGGCACACTTGTTTGATGAAGGTTCTAAAACTGAATAGCTTTTAGGGTAGAAAGTCTTACACTCAAGCGAAGAAAACCGTGAACACTGAAAATATTTCTGGAATGTTTATTGTGTTTTGACCAATCACATGCGAGACCTTGTAACCGCAGAAAACAAGTGGGTTTCTCAGTCACGGAATCGAGTTGGTTCTCCATTTGTTTTGAAAGACCTTCATCTTAACTTACAAGAATTTAAATTGTTATTTCTTTTTATCTGAGAGCCACATGCGCTACGGGAGCGAAAAACGTGTGAGTGATCTTTGGCTTGTTGCGGCTGCATTGTAGCAACGACCGCGGACTGTCAAAAGCGGCGTTCGTTATTCTTCAACAGCCTGGTGTACCGTTGCTAAATTTGAAAATATGTCATTTTCAAAATGTGCAACTACACGTTGTATGATGCAAGCCCGGCTCGAAGGCACGGATGATTCGGCCTAAATAAATCGGATCAGCTGTGCTGTCAATGGGCGAATTTGGAGAGAGAATATTGCAGTTTTTACTTCAAGGTGAAATAACTGCCGCTTGAGTTGGTTTTATTTGAAATGTCGGCAACACTGATCGTTGCGTCGGTTTGTCGAAAATTTTATTCGCCAAAAGCGCTCAAACCTATTTTCGCTTGCATAGTGCGTGGGGCTCTCAGATAGAAAGGAATAGCACTTCCAATTTCTGTAAGGGGCTGTTTACATGGAGGGAGGAAGATCCTAGCGCTAGGAAGATCCTAGAAGGCGAATCATCCTAGCGCCACATGTTTTCTGTATTCAGTTTAGATGCAAAATGTTGTACTTGGCCCTAGTGCTAGGATCTTTCTAGCACTAGGATCTTCCTAGCCGTGAGATAGGAAGATCCGAGCGCTAGGAAGATCCTAGCACCATGTAAACTCCCTTCGCTCGGAAGATCCTTGTACTAGGGACAGAAAAACAAATATGGCGGCAGCCAGGCGTTCAGCTGCTAAAGAACGATTCCCAGCAACCACCCCGACCGAAATTTTTGTATGTAAACCAAACGAAAATTTGTTTCGCCTTCTAGGATCTTCCTAGTGCTAGGAACTTCCTCCCTCCATGTAAACAGCCCCTAAGATAAACTGGTGAAGATTAAACCTTGTCGTCTTTGGCATGTACTTAAACCCGGAACGCCGGAACGCCAGAACGCCGGAACGCCGGAATACTTAAACCAGGAACTCCGGAATACTGAAACCCAGAATGCCGGAATACTTAAACCCGGAACGCCGGAATAATAAAACCCGGAACGCCGGAATACTTCAACCCGAAACGCCGGAATACTTCAACCCAGAACGCGGGAATACTTAAACCCGGAATGCCGGAATACTTCAGCTCCAAATGACGATTTAATAAACACAAGATCGCTGAAAAGACGAACAATTGAGGTTAAACCACGCTCCGTTATTAACGTTATCTTCTGACCCCCACCAAAACCATTCTCCTCACTATCCCCACCCCCAACCCCCTGCCTTACGTTTTCCCGCCAACCATAATTATTATAATTTATTAATTCCTGGGCTTTTTCGCGCTGCCATCGACATGGAGGACTCTCCAGCAAGGTAAGCGTGTGTAGCTGAAATTTTCTGGTAAATCAAAAGCTACTTGATTCGAACTCTCGCGGTATGTCGACGCCATGTTTCTTTAATCTGTTGTCCACTATTTTGATTTAGCAGCGTTTTCCCCTAAGTGAAAGATTAACGATCTATGTGTCTTCACAAGCTCACAAAAAAAAGACAAACTAACAGCCAAGGCTCTTGGTGCATGTGTTTTTGAGACAGTTTACTCGTCACTAAGAGCATTTAGACTACTTGGGTATTTTCAGTATTGCTGTCATTACGTGAAGCCACACCCTGTGCCTGACATTTGTCAACCGAGTTATAAATACCCCTTATTAGCCGAGTTCGAGGTCCGTACTGTGAGTTACGGACCGAGTTTTTTCAGCTCGAAAACTAAATGAGTTTTTTCAGTTCGGAAATGAAACGCGCGAATTTCATTGGCTGCTCGTCGAAGTTCAACGTGAACTGATGTCGCTGAATGAAAACGTCATGGCTTTATTTCTCTGAAAAAAAACATTTTCTATTTCGTCCGGAACGTACCCGAAAAAGCAAGGTTAATTTAGTTGGAAAGCGTTCTTCGTTACTGACAGGGACAAACAAGAAGAAATCGTGGAGTGTTGAAGTCGTGTTTGTCAAGGTGGAAATATGGCGGCATTCAGCCAAGAACAAGTGAATGATGAAACTTTTAAATAACAAAGAAAGTACTTCCACCTGTCCTTGGCTCTCAGTTTGTCTCAAGCAGGTTGTTTTTCGAGCAAACTATATGCTGGAAGCTGAATATCAACGAGTTGCGTAGGAAATTACGAGTTTTAGTCGGGCTTTACAAACGCCGGCTGAGCTAGCGAGGGTGGACTTTTGAAAAACGCAATTTACATGGATCTCTCAGCAAGAACAAGACTGTTTTGGAGGAATCAAGGTACTTAAGGTTAACAGTTTTGTTTCCCTGAAAGGAAATAAATAGAGCGGTGAGTTGCAAGTTTCAAGCTTAATTCGGATCAAAATTTAAGCTTATGTAGACCGGTTAACGATAAAACTATTTGCGAGTTGTTTTGAAGTTGAGTTTTTTTCCAATTTAAAGAGAACTGTTACTGAGGGAGCAATTGCTTGGAAATGTTTCGCTTCTAGTTTTCACGGTCTTTGCAAATTAATTTAAAGGTCGTTTTAGCTCCTTTTTTGAGCATGTTTTGACTTACCGGTTGCAATATAAACTTACGGGCTCTCAAGTTGAAATTATAAATGCTTTTAGCTTCGCAATTTTTAAGTGAAAGCTTTCAGAGAGTTTGTAAACTAAAAAGATTTTAATCTTGCTTTTACTCGTTTTTATGTATCGTGTCTAAGAGATTAGCTACTATTTCTTCAATGTATAAAACTACCGCCGCAAAATGTCCAAAATGGATTCAAGGCCTTTCAAATTTTATGGTCCGTACAGTAAAATACGGCCCGCAAAATTGACCAATCGCAGAGCGCGTACTAACTGAGAGATATAATAAATACATCTTATTCGATGGTTTAACAGATAATACGTGCGGATATTTTGCGAGTTGCGTAGTATTAAATATGAGCAATGAGCAAAATGTCCGCCCGTATTATATGTTAATCCATCGAATAAGAAATTTATTATTCCACTTGAAAAATCACGTTGAAATTTGGTTTTTCCAGTCCTTCGGCCAGACAACCTGTGAAACCTGGATTTTGCAGTGCAATACACAATTTTACTGTGTAATACCGTGGCATATTTTGCACGTTCTCTTGACCTTTTATGGTAAAATGGCGCAAGAGTGGAATAATAAAACTGGTTAAGATTTCCTTTACTTCACATGGAAAAGGGACCTTTTCCGCGTGAAGCAAGGGAAACAGGAGACGTCTGCGCGCAGGCTAGTTAGGATTCAATGTCTTACCTCTTTTTTTTTCTGGGCTTTGGCTGGGACTAAAGAGAAGGGAATAACGGCACATGGATCGTTAAATCTTTTACTTAGGGGCAGAGAAATGCTGGTAAATCAAAATAGTGGAGAACATACCGCGAGAGTTCGAATCAAGTAGCTTTTGATTTACCAGAAAATTTCAGCTACACACGCTTACCTTGCTGGAGAGTCCTCCATGTCGATGGAAGTGCGAAAAAGCCCAGCAATTAATAATAAATTATAATAATTATGGTTGGCGAGAAAACGTAAGGCAGGGGGTTGGGGTGGGGATAGTGAGGAGAATGGTTTTGGTGGGGGTCAGAAGGTAACGTTAATAATGTAGCGTGGTTTAACCTCAATTGTTCGTCTTTTCAGCGATCTTGTGTTTATTAAATCGTCATTTGGAGTTGAAGTATTCCGGCATTACGGGTTTAAGTATTTTGGCGTTCCGCGGGTTTAAGGGTTGAAGTATTCCGGCGTTAAGGGTTTTAGTATTCCGGCGTTCCGGGTGTAAGTATTCCGGCGTTCCGGGTTTTAGTATTCCGGCGTTCCGGGTTTAAGTATTCCGCCGTTCTGGCGTCCTGGCGTTCCGGCATTCCGGCGTTCCGGGTTTAAGTACATGCCGTCGTCTTTCGAAACAACTCGATTCCGTGACTGAGAACCCATTCGTTTTCTGCGGTTACAAGGTCTCGCATGTGATTGGTCAAAACACACATTGCAGGGATATTTTCAGTGTTCACGGTTTTCTTAATTTGAGTGTAACAGCCTAGGCTTGGTCAGACTAGTTTCGGCCCATCGTATGTTTTGAGCACTAAAGACTGGCTACAGTATTCGATAAGAAAATAAGACAATTCAACGTACTCAGCCACCATCCAATTTACTGTCTAATGAAGTTGGTCTGATCGCTCAAAAGTCACTTGCCTGCACGTCCAGTATGTTCTGATTGGGTTGCTATTGCTTTTCTTTTTTATTGTTTACATTTTCACGCGAAGGCCTACTGTTCTCAAATCCGATAGGATGGTTCATCGTTTCGCACGCATTAAAATTAATACGTGCAAGTGCTTACACTAACGCAGTTTTCATTTAACATGCAACATGATTTTATTCAGAACTACTTTGTTTACTCTCTGATTGCAAAAACTAACAAATGCCACGGTCTTAAAAGAATTCTCAACAGTGCAATGCCAAAAGGTCAAAACATCCAAGTTAAAACTTTACACAAAATAACGAACACTCACTCTATTTCTGTCATGTCGACACAATTTTGTCTAAAGTTTCCCAATTCTTCTGCATGTGCTCGTATAAACAAAGTTTCCTCCGTCATTTTGAAATTTGATGCCAGTAAAACGTGAAACACCACCGTTACCCCGGCTTCTGGTGGAACCTGCTGAAGAATTGGAAGTGGTTGCGGTCTGTAACAAGATCGGGAAAAAAGTTAGCAAATCGTAACAGAAGGCAAAATGAAAGGTTTGAAGAGAGCGCGTCCATTTGCTTGTAGCAATTGCAAAGATACACTTACATCAAAGCTACAAAACACAATTGACTTAATTTAATCATTAACCCTTAAACTGCACTCACTAGCTAGAGGAAGAGGAAGAGGAAGAGGAGGAGGAGGAGGAGGAGGAGGAAGAGGAAGAGGAAGAGGAAGAGGAAGAGGAAGAGGAAGAGGAAGAGGAAGAGGAAGAGGAAGAGGAAGAGGAAGAGGAAGAGGAAGAGGAAGAGGAAGAGGAAGAGGAAGAGGAAGAGGAAGAGGAAGAGGAAGAGGAAGAGGAAGAGGAAGAGGAAGAGGAAGAGGAAGAGGAAGAGGAGGAGGAGGAGGAGGAGGAGATCGTTTCCCAAAATTCTGTTCCTTTTTATCGAAGCAACTTGTTTTCAGATTTCCACAACAACACTATTCCGTTGTAATTGATATTCGAGGAAATGTCTAAAAAACTATCGATTTGTCATGATGTTTCCCGAAACAATCTCTCCTCGGCACTGCAATCGCTAGTATTTTGCGCGCAGGGTCCAACTGGTTAGGAACAGCAAATATAGGAACTAAGTGTTCCTATGTTTGTTGGGCAACATTGGGATCGCCATGAACCAACGGATCTGGGTATCCTGTGTAAGGGAAACGGATATTTTTACAAGTTGTCATAATTTATATAAATTCGACGGAAACTACGGATTTCACGGAGTAGACGGATTTCTTTATGCTAATCATAAGATGATAATGAAATTCATGAAATCCGTCTTGACCGTCAATACCGTCGAATCCGTTCACTTTCACCAAGTCTTTTAACGAGGGGATATGTAATGACCACCCCTCCCCTTCATATTTTTTAACGGACATCGAGCTTGAAACATTTTTCTCTTAATTCAACGGATTCTACGGATTTCACGGAGTAAGCGGATTCCTTGATGCTAATTTTTAAATGACATTACAATCAGATTGAATTATTATTATAGTAATTATTATCTTTATTATAATAATAATAATAATGATAATAATAATAATAATAATAATAATATTATTATTATTATTATTATTATTCATTATTCATTATTCAATAATAATAATAATAATAATAATATTATTATTATTATCATTATTATTATTATTATTATAATAAAGATAATAATAATAATAATAATAATAATAATAAGATAATAATAATTATCTTTATTATAATAATAATAATAATGATAATAATAATAATAATAATAATAATATTATTATTATTATTATTATTATTATTCATTATTCATTATTCAATAATAATAATAATAATAATAATATTATTATTATTATCATTATTATTATTATTATTATAATAAAGATAATAATTATTATAATAATAATTCAATCTGATTGTAATGTCATTTAAAAATTAGCATCAAGGAATCCGCTTACTCCGTGAAATCCGTAGAATCCGTTGAATTAAGAGAAAAATGTTTAAAGCTCGTTGTCCGTTAAAAAATATGAAGGGGAGGGGTGGTCAATACATTTTCCCTCGTTAAAAGACTTGGTGAAAGTGAACGGATTCGACGGTATTGACGGTCAAGACGGATTTCATGAATTTCATTATCATCTTATGATTAGCATAAAGAAATCCGTCTACTCCGTGAAATCCGTAGTTTCCGTCGAATAAAGAGAAAACTGTTCGTCGCTATATACCCGTCTTCAATCAAGTGCAGCATTTGTTGATTTAGGTCATACAGAGAATGCAAGTTACGTATCTCGACATCATAATAGTCAATTTATTACTTGCGTGGTTCTACAAGGGAATTTTCGCTGAACCGTTAAAGGAATGGAATTTAAGGTATTAGACCTTACAAACAACAGCAGTATCACTGTGTGCAACATTAGATGTCAATGGAATCAGTTAATTATCGTGCCATCATATATGCTCAATTGTTGCTTTACGTGGTCCTAAACAGGAATTTTTACTGAGACGTTAAAGGAATGACAATTTAAGGTATTAGACCTTACAAACAACAGCATCATCACATTGATTGTTTACCTTACGTAATCCTCCAAAGGATGCGAGGCAGTGGTATTCGGCTAAGACTTAATAAACAATAACTGTCTCACATTGACTGTTTACCTTAATACGTAATCCACAGTAGTGGTATTCGGTAAGACAAAAGACGCTTGAAGTAAGTCCGTGCGAGCGTAAACTCCAGGCAAGATCTTACTGGTCAGAAATACCGTGGCCCTCCAAGCATCCATAACTTAAGTAAACTCTATAAAAAGAAAGCGGTCAAGTTCGTATTACTCATTCACAAGCAGGATGCCATAAGAGGACCAGAGTATAGCGATGTAAGTACGCCAATATATTTTCCTAATTTGAAGACCCCTTTCTTTTCAAACCATTATTGAACAACATTTTATGCGTAAAATCTTTCAGGCGAAATGGCCCGAAATCCTGCACGGCAGCTTAACAGTAAGTCCATCAGAGACGCCATTTTGTCATACATTGTCCCTTCAGTGGAAAAGAAATTCTGCATTGTAAGCGGAAAATGCACATGGCGAGTCACAGGAAACGAAGAACTAGCAGAAGCGTGGAAGCTAATTAGTCAAAAAAGACACCAGTGTGATGCAGCTCTAAGCAAGCTCACCAACGTTGGATTCTATTTTTCGGCGATTGCCTCATGCGAACCGAAAGCAAAATCGGGCAAGAAAAAGGCTTCAGAAGAGGACGAAGAGGAAGCGGTTGTACAGCCCTCACAAAATCAGTCAGGGCATTCCTGTATCGATATAGCTGTGGAAAAAAGGCGTCTACCAGCAATTTCGTACTGGATAGCCTTCGAGTCAACCAATGGTTCTCAAGTAAGTGTCGTGCCGCTGAGGAAGGCCTGGTTTGAGTGTGACGTTGAGGTAGATGTAAAGGTTCTAAAAGGAAAACAGCTACAAAACATTGCAAAAACACTGTGCACCGTATGCAAAGATCACAGCTCCACCTACATGGCTAAAATCGCTCAGCTGTCCTATGAATACGTTGAAAGGGAAGTGCTACTTGAAATCGAAGACCAGCTATTTGAACCTGAAGAGCGAGATTACTTTGTCCTCCAGTTTTACCTGGCCAAGCAAGTTTACTGGCAAGACCTGAGAGAGGGCGTGGCGGCCTTGCAGAGGGCAGGATTGCAACTACAACTTAATAATACTCCCGGGAATGAGGAATTGGTCAAAGGTATCAGCATGGCACCAGAAATCACGGCAAACCCTATTACCCAGTTGATAAACGACGTGGAGAGGGTGATGCGCAAGAACAAGTACGGGCTGTGCAAAGGTGAGGTGTTGAAACTGGCGCCGGGTTCACGTTATACGTTTCAACCGAAGACTACCGTTGATGAGTTCATTGGCACTTTAGAAGGACACCCGAAGTTAAGAGCTGCTCTCGTTCAGCACGCCGAGCGGATAAAAGAAAAGCTTAAAAAGCCAGACACTCAAGTCATCCAGCAGCTTGAGATCGATCATGACCTGATAGAAGTGAGTGACGGCTGGTGTCTCTCGTTGTCACAACGACAGTTTGTACACGCCCCTATACAAGCAGCCGACGAAGGGAAAATTTCACCCCGTGCATTCGTGCAGTATGACCACCAAAAACGCCCTGAGCCTAAATTCTTCAAAGAGATCCTGGAGAATAGCCTTACCGACGACAAGATACGAGCGTTTTGCAGTGACTACTTGGGGCTTTTGCGCTTCCAACAAAAGAAACACAAAGAAAAGGTAAGGCATTTTGAGAAACTCCGTGACATGACAAACCGATTTTTTTTTTGGTCATATAGCAAATGATATCTTTTCCTTTGTTGTCTGGTGGTGAAAAGGGATTGTTCGAACTGTCTTGGCCCATGGCCCATTATGACACTAAACATTAATGCGTGATTAATGTATTTTTCCCTAGGTTCCCTGCCTAATCGGTGCGGCAGACAGTGGGAAAACCAGCTTGTTTGCTCCGATCTTGGGCGTTGTTCCAGCCAACCGGATTGCAAGAGTGACAAAGCAGAGAGCGTTCAACAAGGCGATGATAAACAAAGACACACAGTGTATCTTTATTGACGAGGCGTGCGTTTCCACCATGGATGTAGATGATTGGAAGTTATTAACACAAGGGGGGTGGACTGCCATAGACACAAAATACTCGACTGCCCTTGGATTTGTGAACCGCTGCCCGATGATCATCGCTTGTCAAGAAGAAATGCAATTTCCAGAGGCTGACCGTGAAGCGATGGACTCGCGCCTAAACAAGTATGTATTCAAACCACTGCCAACCAAGGACCCATCTGCATACGCATGGCTCAAGAACCACCCCATTGATGTTATCCTGTGGGCCATGGAAATGGCAGACCAGCCTTGCATAACCCCGCAAAGCAACGATGATGCACAAGGCCTTTCTAAAGAGGAAAAGGCGGCGCTGCTTTCATGCGAACTGGACGACTCACAAGATACGGCAGAGGACGTTGATCAAGTGGATGAGGAGGAACAGCCAGTGCCAGGTCCGTTAGCAGAGGCGTTGCGAATGGCTCAGCAAAACTATGATGCAAACTCCATACAGTACCAAATAGTGACGGAGAGGTTGAGTAATGTCGAAGCATGGACCAGAGAGAGCATTGCAAGGGCAGAAATTCAGTGGCAAGAACGAGTAGACGGTTTGGTTCATCGCGGTGTTCCTATCGACGTAGCCAAGTTGCTCCCGAAGTATGGCCAGCCGGTACCTGAAACCGTGCTCCGACACATAAGGCGAGTGGACGAGCAAGACGCAAGAGAACAAGCATTACAAAGGGAAGTGCAGGCAAAAGAGGCGTTTGACAATGCTTGGGTAAAGAAAATGGAGTTTGAGTTGAGCAACATGACGAAGCGTCTGGAGGTAGTCGCCCGTAGTGAGATTCCCGACCTCAAAAGCTACATCGAGATTCTCGTGTACAAGCTCAAAATGCATCATGAAAATGCCGGCAACCTAAAGTGCGCCACAATCGTAGAAGAGAGACGAAAGGCATGCATAGAATGGGGTCTCATAGAACAGAAACACGCCTATTTAGTGACGAGTGCCTTTGAGCCCTTGCCCTTGTGCGAAACGGAGGACGAAGAGGATCCCGAAAAAGACGATGAACTGGGTAAGCCACCGGGGATATGTTGTGTGTCGCAAACAATTTTCTTTCAGCCCGTGTTATGTTACTAATTGTGTTACTGTTCAATTTGTGAGTGCGTTGAAATTTTTGCTTTTCGCCTGCGCTGTTTGTCTAAACAAATCGTGTTTTTTTTCTTTTTTCCATTATACAGAACACGCGCCGGGTACCGAGGATGAAGGCGATCTGCATCAGCCACCGATGATGAGCAGCGAGAAAGAAATGGGTGAGTCCCGTTAATGTCATGCCAAACAATTTCTCGATTTTCTAACCTTTCATAGAAGTCCCTGTGTTAAATTGTTTTAATTTGTTGTCATTTGATTATCATCAGAACTATCGGAGTCTCTTTTCTCAAGTGGGTTCGCCGAAGGGGACGTGGTGGAAACGCCTTCAAGTCAGTCTGTTTTCACAGCTGATGGTTTACTGCGCAAGTCGCCTACCAGAAAAAGACGAGCGCCGTTCGAGGACTACACGTCGTCGCAGGCCTGGGGTGGGCTCAAAGTTCGCTCCCAACCAATTAAAAAGGCGATGAAAACAAGGCCTTCAAACAAGCTGCCCCGGGGACAAACTCAAATCAGAAAGTTTTTCCATAAAGCAATGTAAACTGAAATGTGACTGTAACGAATTAAAGTAAATTGAGCATAGCATTGAATACGTTTAATTGAGTTGTTCTTACATACAGTGAGATATCAAAGTCCTATCATGTCGTAGTATTCCACGGGGTCTCCAATTCACTGATTCCAGTACTGTAAGCTCCTCTTCTACGATATCTGTTTTTGGCACCGGTGTAGGATCTGCGTCGATGCTGCATTAAGCGTTGCTTAGAGCCCGATCATGTCACAATGTTCCAAGGGCCTCCAGTTAACCGATTCCAGAACATTTAGCTCTTCCTCTATGATTACATGCCTCGGTACCGGTGTTGAGATAACGTCCATAAACGAGGAATTTCTTGCAATGTCACTGCTTTCCAGTTTAATGGCTATGAATAGGCACGCCAAGATTAGCTCCCCAAGTGTAGCCCTTTCCCTTTGCGTTGTTCTGTTCAAATGCCTCCAAAGAAGGCTTTCTGCCAACATGGCCGTCGATTTTGGAAAACCAAATTGCTCGCAAATGCCATGAATAAACTCTCCAGCAAACTTGATGTCTTGCAACGACAAAGCGGGATGTTTATCTACAATGGTGTCCATGATCTTAGGGGGTCTGTGTTCAGCAGGAAAAGAGGCCCGGCTTATAAGGTGTGCTCTCTAAATAGTGACACGCAACATTCCGAAATGCTTTGGGAAATGCACACACAAAGAAGGCCTTTTGGATTGGCACATAAGCAAGCGCGGTTGCCAGGGCCTCATTTTAAATTCCAGTTCTATAGTAGCAGTAAGTTTTTAGCTAGCGCGGTTCCTTGCAAAACTTGGCCACCGCTCGTTTCTTCAGTGAGTCAGAAGACCTTCCTTTCTGGAAATGAAACTCGGAATCCCTCAGAATGGCCGTCCACTGACCATAGCCGTACCTTTTGAGACCGGCCTTGAGATACCTGTCCTCGTCCGGTGTGAACAAGAGGGCTTTTTTTCTATTGCATGTACTACCGATGTTCGCCACTTTGAAAGCGCGCTGGCGTGTACGCCTTGGCATTTCAACCAAATTGGACTCGCGTTTTAGTGGCAACGCCTCTTCTGCACTTTCTACTTCTTCTGTAGAGCCGCTGGACAGCTGGTGCGCATCCTGTTCTTGAGAGGAGGCGGACGAGATGTCTGACAGTCTTGAAATCACATCTTCTTCCAGCTTTGTCCCCTTGTCGCCATGTAGTTTATCCAAGCATTGGCGGGCCTTTGTTGCGACCTCTCTGGATCGTTGCTTTTGATAATGCACTCTTGCTACAACCGAGCTGTGTTTCTGGTCCTCGGAAATTGTGTCTTGCTCTTTAGGACTAAGTTGATTGGAGCTTGCTGTCTCGACGATCTGTCGGTAGCGCGTGGGATGAACGTACTTTCCGATGGAATCAAAAACCAATTTACTCATCAGCTCTCCGATCTTGTTGTGCTGCCCTCCATTTCTAGTCACAAGCACGTAGTCGCAAACTGGTTTCTGCAGAGGGCGAATGTGATGTATATATCCATCCAAAACTTTCATATTAGTGTCGGTTAAAAGGAGAGAGTCAAATCCGTATTTACCTGCCGTTTTAAACATTTTCTGGTCTATGAATCCCCCGCTTGTTTTCGCTGCACGAACCATCTCAACTGTGAGGTATTGGTACGTCATGGGTCGGGAGCCCTTCACCTTTATGAACAAGTAGACGGCTAGAAATTTGGTGGCAAACGACAAATCCCCCGAGCAAACACTACCTGGATTGTCCCTGCATTTCTTAAGCACTTCTTCATATCGAGGCAGGTAATGAGACACAACTTCCAGTAGTTCGTCGAGCGATGCCCAGTGACCCTTGGCTTCCAAAACATCAATGTCCAAATCGCTGGTCCACTGCAATCTCATCATCTTAGACACTGTTCGCCGAACTCTTTTCAAGTAAGTCTCGGTCACAGTTAATCCTCTAGCCACTGTATCTGACAATCCTTCGCTCACTTTTCGGAATTGCACTAGCTCCCCAATAGCGTCCAGGTATCCTAAACGTCCAGCATGTCCAAGATTCCACGATTCCTGCATCGTATCAGCAAATTTAAAGAGAAGGTTAGGAGAGCATAAGCTATAGTCGACATTTTTCCAAGTCAGTTCGTCTTCGTCTTCACAGCAAAATTGGAGAAACTTAAGGCATTTGCTGACAATTTGTGGAGCTTTGCGATCGCTCTTGCCCCCGCCACTCCCTGTGAGCCAAGAAAGGAATTCTTTAGCGATTGCACCTGATGGTTCAAAGGTTGGAATCGGTTTGCTCGCGCTGGTGGGCTTGGATTTTTTTGTCCTTTCATTACAATCATTTGCTTGACTAGCCTCAATTTCTGCATTGCTTGGTTTCTGATCAAAGTAAAAGAACCAACCGTGTTTTCGAGTTACGTGTTTCCTGCAGCCTCTCTGAGTCCCAAATCCATCGTGATCGCACGCCAGTACTGGACAGTGAAAAAGACCATCGGATTCATCTTTCTCCAAGTGAAGTCTTTTCGGTCTTGTCAAAGCATTTGTAACTTTAGCCCAGTCAACTTGCTTGAACGTTTTACTCATCTTTCTTGGGTGGAGAGTTGGCGAGAAATGAGCATACACTTACCTGCCAGTTGTTTTATACGATCCGTGCGTCCCTAGAGTACGGAACTCCTTATTGACCAATAGTAAAGCGAATATGCTAAGCTTGTTCAAACGTGCCCTGGACATGTTGTAGCCCCTTTGGGAACCCAAGTGCATTTTGTCCAATAGAAAGGCGAAGGCGAGCTTAATCCAAAAAGCGTGCTCAAACTTGCCCTAGCATGTTTAGGCAGAATGAAGTTCAATGCAATATCCCCCCTCCCCAAGCACTCCAGTGGCTTTCAAGTAAATGGGACTTCTTTGTTTCCATTAATCATCAAACGAACAGACCGTTCCTTTTAATATCGGAACACTTTGTTCCAATTAAGGATGTGTAGGACCAAAATGTTCTTTTAATGAAAAGGAACCTTTTGTTCCAAAGGAACCTTTTGTTCTTAATTGTGTTGAGGTGGAACAAAATGTTCCTATTACTATAGGAACAATATGATCCCATTTGTTTATATAGGAACAAAACGTGACCTTTTATTTAGGGCCACATTGTTCCTAATTCCTTTTTGTTTGGGAACTACACGTTCCTAATTTCCAAACAAAGGAACTTCACGTTCCCCTTTTGTTAGGTCCAATTAAGACATGCGAACGAAATGTTCCTAACTGAGATGGAATAAGGAACAAGGAGTTCCTTGTTGAGCTATGTAAACTCGGTAGATAGGAACAGGTGTTCCCAATTGTCTTAAAGAAGAACTTAACTGGAAATAGGAACTGAGTAATATAGGAACTGTTGGTTCCTTAATCCTGTTAATAGGAACAATGGTTCCGATTAAATTTCATTATTGGGAACGATACGTTCCCTTTATGTGAAAAGGAACGAAATTATTAGGAACTCAAGTTCCTAATTACTCAATAAAGGCCCAACAGATTTGCCCGATTAGGAACAATGCGTTCCTTTGTCATTACAAGGGACCTTTTCGTTCCTAATCAGTAATTTTTTGTTCCGAATAGTGCAAAATGCGTTCCTTTGTACAATTTAAGAGCTGTTCCTTTGTTTCAGAAAAGGAACAGCTGGTTTGTTCCTAATTCAATTACAGGAACAAAGGAACAAAAATAGAGGAACGGACCCCTTTTATTCGGCCGATCGGAGCGCTCGTTTAACTCGGTTTTCATCCAAATAAACCATCAATTTAAGCGATTTATTAGTTAAACTAGTTTTTGTCGAAGTTTTGCAGTAAAACTCAAAGCACGTTGACAGAATTTTGCGGTTCTCTCAATTTGGGAAACGTATAAGATCGTTTCCCAAAATTTCAGTTCCTGATTTTAAAAACCCTAAAATAGTTCTGACTACCGCGCAAATCTCTCCATAACTACGTTTCCAAATAGGTTTATGTAGGGCACTGCTAAAACTTACGTTTTACCGGCTTTTGCCAAAAATATACCTCAAATGGGAAGGTTTATGTTCCAAAGCGTTCCTTATAAGAGGAACAGCTACAAAAAAGGCACACTTGTTCCTAAAACAGTGTTAAAAGATGATGGCCTTAAATTTATATCAGCAAAACAAGGGTTTTCCCAGAGCTATCTTATTCCATGATACAAAAGTGAGTCCCTTTGTCCCCGGCATATCCGTGATCTCCGTTGAATGTATACAATCGTGCAAATCAGAACAAACTAAATAGGAAATAGATCACAGACACAAATGGCGAAACACTCACGCTCAATGAAAAGAGTAAAAAGGAATATCAACTTAAACAAGCTCCAACTACTATTCCCCGCTATCTCCGTTTTATCCGTCATACTAAAGAAATAATTAAACTTTTAGTCAGATCTCAGTGTCAAAATATCTCAAGTAAAACGGGGATAACGGATACAACGGGGACAGAACTTACAGTTCATCAGATCAGCTTCAAGGAATATAAAATAATATAAAGTACAACGGAGACAACGGACACGGCGGGGACACAACTTACAGTATATGTATAGGAATATATTAACAATACTACTACTACTACTACTACAACTACTACTACTACTACTAATTATTATTATTATTATTATTATTATTAGTAGTAGTAGTAGTAGTAGTAGTAGTAGTAGTAGTAGTAGTAGTAGTAGTAGTAGTAGTAGTAGTAGTAGTAGTAGTAGTAGTAGTAGTAGTAGTAGTAGTAGTAGTAGTAGTAGTAGTAGTAGTAGTAGTAGTAGTAGTAGTAGTAGTAGTAGTAGTATTCTTAATATATTCCTATATATATACTGTAAGTTGTGTCCCCGCCGTGTCCGTTGTCTCCGTTGTACTTTATATTATTTTATATTCCTTGAAGCTGATCTGATGTGCTGTAAGTTCTGTCCCCGTTGTATCCGTTATCCCCGATTTACTTGAGATCTTTTGACTACTGAGATCTGAGTGAAAATGCAATTATTTCTTTAGTGAAACGGATAAAACGGAAACAACGGGGAACAGCACTGAGAGATATTTTGATTACTGTGAACCCACTGTAAATACGCATTCATTCATTCATTCATTCATTCATTCATTCATTCATTCATTCATTCATTCATTCATTCATTCATTCATTCATTCATTCATTCATTCATTCATTCATTCATTCATTCATTCATTCATTCATTCATTCATTCATTCATTCATTCATTCATTCATTCATTCATTCATTCATTCATTCATTCATTCATTCATTCATTCATTCATTCATTCATTCATTCATTCATTCATTCATTCATTCATTCATTCATTCATTCATTCATTCATTCATTCATTCATTCATTCATTCATTCATTCATTCATTCATTCATTCATTCATTCATTCATTCATTCATTCATTCATTCATTCATTCATTCATTCATTCATTCATTCATTCATTCATTCATTCATTCATTCATTCATTCATTCATTCATTCATTCATTCATTCATTCATTCATTCATTCATTCATTCATTCATTCATTCATTCATTCATTCATTCATTCATTCATTCATTCATTCATTCATTCATTCATTCATTCATTCATTCATTCATTCATTCATTCATTCATTCATTCATTCATTCATTCATTCATTCATTCATTCATTCATTCATTCATTCATTCATTCATTCATTCATTCATTCATTCATTCATTCATTCATTCATTCATTCATTCATTCATTCATTCATTCATTCATTCATTCATTCATTCATTCATTCATTCATTCATTCATTCATTCATTCATTCATTCATTCATTCATTCATTCATTCATTCATTCATTCATTCATTCATTCATTCATTCATTCATTCATTCATTCATTCATTCATTCATTCATTCATTCATTCATTCATTCATTCATTCATTCATTCATTCATTCATTCATTCATTCATTCATTCATTCATTCATTCATTCATTCATTCATTCATTCATTCATTCATTCATTCATTCATTCATTCATTCACTCATTCACTCATTCATTGATTCATTTATTCATTCATTCAAGTTAACGTGCGTTATCTAAATAGTGTGACGGATACGCCGAGAAAAGCTATTAATTACAACTGTGCTGCACAAAAGAATAATCCTTTCAATTAGCTCGCTAGTATTTTAAAAATATCGTTAAGCTTTTTGTTGATTCTGGAAATGCTTGTTCGCTAAAAAAAGTGTTAAGGTGACATGTTTTTAAGGCATTGATCATATGCCGGTATGAATGTTTAGTTTGCGCTTCATTGTTTTCCAGATTCTTTATTACACTTTTTGCCAAGGAGAAGCAGTCATGTAACCACTGTAAATTGCTCGGGCATTTTGTTTTTGACTTGATTGTATCGAAAACAAAAAAAAAATCACACACAGGAAGTTTAAAAATGTACCTCGTCGGGGCATTTTTTACCACTAACCGCCTATTTTTGCCCGTAATTTATCGAAAAGAAAAGATCAAACTGAGGAACGTAAACAATGAAGCTAGTATGCTATAAAAGAAGTCTGAAACGTTGCTTCGTTCTCATTTCACTCGATGACAGTGATGGCCACAGCACCAGCAAGGCAACTCAATAATAAGGTATGTACTAGATTTCATATTCCTTCTTCGTAGCTTTAAGACAAGTTAAGGAAGAAAAGTTGCTCTCGGTTCTTTTAGTGAACGAATTTACAAAGTTCAGCTTAAAACGTAGCAATTAACAGGAACGAAATGCTATATTGCTTAGGCTTTTCTAACCAGTTAATCTAATAGGCATTGTAGTCTAAATATTTCCTACAGATTATTCGTCAATTTTAGTGATTCTGTGCTGACTAGTTTACTGTTTCCTTGTAATTATTTTAGGGAATCAGGAGTGTTGTGCTTAGCAAGGTCTTGCCAGCTGTCCAGGGAACTTGTTCTCTTTTGGCAGCTAAATTATCTTACAGCAAACATGAGGGAATGTCTTGTGACGATCTGTGGCTAAACATATGCCAGAAACGTGATGAATGTGACGAAAAGATAAAGAAAATGAAAGGAGTAGCATTTTTCTTCTCCGCTGTCGCCCATGTATGACGAGAGTGATTGGTCAGACAAATGTCATCAATTGAATCCGTTTTCTGTGAAATGAAACATTGAACTCAGTGTTTTTGCCTTTCGTAAAATTGAAATCGTATTTTTCAAGTCGAGAGTGATGCTAATAAATAATAAATAAGCGAACTACATGTAAGGAAAGGAAAGGAAAACGTCAACCTTGATTAAAAGAAAGTCACTTTTTGAATGCAACTTTGCTTACTTTACTTCGACTATCTCTTACTCGATAAAGGGTGCATCGGCTCGGTCCCATATTTTATTAGACGAGTTTTGGCAGATTAGTTTGTTTCTAAACATTATGTCAAGCTATAGCTGCATTTTCATTCCAGGCCTTTTCTTGAGAGAGTCCGCCGTTCTTCCGTCTTGAAATTTGAGATCGGGATCCCTCAGAATTGCCGTCCACTGCCCAAACCCGTGCCGATCGATTCCCTTCTTGAGAAAATCGTCCTCGTCTGCCGTGAATTTCAACACCCGACGATAATTTCTTTGAACTCGCAATTGGTTTGTGGGCGGGGAATCCTTTTCTTTAGGGGGCGCGCTCTTTGTTTCTGCTGTTTTGACTGGAGCTGCAAGACTTGAAGTTGAGCCGTTAAACCTCGTTTGCACTTCCCTATCCACCTCCGAGCCTTTCGTGCCTTGTAGCTTTTGTAGACACTCGTGAGCTTTGACAGCAACTTCGCGCGATCTTTGCTTTTGATAGTGAACTTTTGCAACGGCAGAACTGTGTTTTTGGTCTTCTGACAAAATTTGTTGCTCCTTGCTTGTGAGCAGATTGAGGCTTTGCGTCTCGACAATTTGACGATAGCGCGTCGGATGAATGAACTTTCCGATTGCATCAAACACCAGTTTACTCATGACGTCGCCCAATTTGCTGTGCTGTCCTCCATTTCTCGTGACCAGAATGAACTCGCACTGGGGTTTTAGCAATGGCCTTACGAAATTTACGTAGCTATCGAGCACCTGCATGCTTGCATCGGTCAGAATTAAGGAGTCAAATCCATATTTCCTAGCAGTCTTGAACTTTTTCTGGTCGATGAATCCCCCGTTCTCCTTAGCTGCTCTGACCATGTCCACTGTCAAATACTGTTAAGTCATAGGCCGAGATCCCTTCACCTTGATGAACAAATACACTGCGACAAATTTCGTGGCAAATGTTAAGTCCGAAGGATTAACTTGACCTGGAATAGTTTTGCACGTCTTCACAGTGTTCTCGTAACGAGGCAAATGAAATGTCACCACTTCTAACAGTTCTTCCATGGTTGCCCAGTGCCCCCTAGCATCCAAAGTTTCAATGTCTAGATCTTGTGTCCACTGCAGTCTCATCATCTTTGCCACCGTCTTGCGCGCTCGTTTAAGGTACAACTCCGTTGAGGACAAATTTCGAAGAACTGTGTCTGATGCGCCGTTTATTTTTCTGAAGTCGATTAATTCGGAGATCGCATCAATGTAGCCCAATCGGCCACCGTGTCCGAGTTCGCATGCATCTTGCAAGTGGTCGATAAACTTGAACAACAGACTATGAGAGCACAGGCTAAAGTCCAGCACTTCAAAACTCAATTCATCTTCATCTTCGCAGCAAAATTTGAGAAATTTAAAGCATCTCTTGGCTATCTGCTGAGCTGCACGATCTTTCTTGCAACCCCCACCACTTCCAGTCAACCAT
>CAXHKT010000076.1:45000-70986 GCA_964017195.1 Siderastrea radians
AGGCCTACAGAAAGCTTGGTATAACGTCTGTAAAACCAGAGACATTTGTGATAAAGCAATCTGTGGTAAGAATTTGCTTCTCAATTTCCTGTCTTTCCTTTCAATTCTTGAAGAAGGTCTCGTTGCTTAAGAATGATCGTTTTTTTTTTCCACAGGAGTAAGAAACGTAGCATTTTTCTTTGGAGCTATAAGTGCCCAAAGCCCTAAAAAAAGACGAGGAAAAAAGGGAGCAACCACAGAGGAATACAAAAGTGATGAAAGCAATGATGAAGCACTGACATCCAGTCAAGTAGCAAGCACAGCAAGTCAAAATTGGATATCTAACCATCCGACAATCATCAATGAGAAATTATGCCCATGCATCAATTACTGGATAGCTTTAACTACGCCAAATGGTGCAGCGGCAAACCCCATCGTAATTCACCGTGCGCTCTTGGAATGCGGCGTGGAGACTGTGGCACAACAGGTATGTGAATGTTCATTTTAACATCGTTTCTCCAAAGTATTGTGTATTCGGATAAATAGCATATTTGAAACGTAGGCCTTGTTTTCTGTCCGTTTTAATAGCTTATTGCTGAATACCATTCGAACACCACCTTAACAACAACCACGGTGAGAAAATCCTGCGAAAAAAACGGAACTCCATGATATCGAAATGAGTTGTGTTAAAGTTGGACCATTCAGAGTCACTATTCAATATTTCGAGACATTTGCAAACAGAAAACACAATACACTTAATCTTCTAACAGTGCCACAAAACCAAAGTAATGGATTTGCTGCTATTCTATTCTCAGGTACCCTGCTATGAAGGCAAGGAGTCGGCTGCCATGAAAGAATTGTTCAAGGTTTTAAAAGATCACAAAAACCCCATGATTCAGGAATTAGTAAACTCTTCGTATGAACACTGCTTCCGAACTGAAATGGATAGTCTGCTGGGCGAAGGAGACTTGATGGACTCGCAAGATTGTGGAACAGAGAAGGTGACCAGAGTGTGGCTCACAAATTTGAATTTCGGCTCCACGTTGAAGTTGTCCGTCACTAAGCTTCAAGACGCGAAGTTAGACATCGATATGTTTGGTTTTGAAGAGGACAACGCACAAAGTGCAGACGAAGAAGCAAGACTGTCGGATAAATTGACTGTGCTCGTCAACGACGTAGGATTGGCAATGAAGAAAATGGAGTATGCTCTATTTCGCGGAAAAATCTACAAGAAAGTTCCCATGGCCATGTACACTTACGCTTACAAGTGCGAAGTCCGAGTTTTCATAGATAGCCTTGCAGCGAACGAGTTCTTTAAGGCAAGACTACTAAAGGACATGAGAAAGATAATTGACATACTCTCTGACCCAGACTGCGAGGTGGTACGTCCAATCTCCATCGACTACAATCTAATCGAGGTTAATGGCGGACACTGCTGGTCCATTAAAGAAAGGCACTTTGTAAAGAACCCAATTCCTGACGCGAAGATAGGCATCATCTCTCCGAGAGCTTTCACGACGTACGAGCCAGCTAAAGAGCCTGACCCCAAATACTTCAAAGAAATTTTAGAAAACAGCCTCTCAGAAGTGGAAATTGGTGAGTTTTGCGAGGATTTCCTAAAGCTTCTCAACTTCAACAAAAAGTGCCACAAGGACAAAGTTCCATGTCTCATTGGTGATGCAAATAGCGGCAAAACCAGCCTATTCCATCTCATCCTCGGGCTTGTACACCACACAAACATTGCAACAATCACCAAGCAAAGGGTATTCAACAAGGCCATGATCTCGAAATCCACTGAAGTGATCTTCATAGATGAGGCTTCGACGTCCACAATGGACGTCGACGACTGGAAAATCTTAACCCAGGGGGGATATACTGCATGCGATGTGAAGTATCAAACAGCAAAGTCGTTCATCAACCGCTGCCCCATGTTGTTAACGGCACAAAACAAATTGGAGTTCAAGCCTGAAGATCAGCCCGCGATGGATCGTAGGCTTCGAAACTACAACTTCAAGAGTCTCCCGGCTCCCAAGAAAAGAGCCTCGACATGGCTACGAAGACACCCGATGGAGTGCATTGTGTGGGCGGCCGCACAAGCCAGGAGGTGCACGGCATCGGCTACTGAGGACGAGCTAAGTGACGAGGATAGCGTGGAGGATGGTGTATTGGGAGCAACAGAAAAGGAAGAGCTTCGCACGTTGAGCTTGAACAAAGTGCTAGACGAGTGTGATCGCCCAGCTGTCGGAATGGGTGCTCAGGGTGCAACGGAAAACACTCAGGATGATTCAGACGCAAGTCAGGGCGACCAGACCGTCAGTGCTTTGAGGAGAGTTGTGGAGCAGTGCGCTCAGGAGTCACTCCGCCACCGCCAAGTTTCCGCCATGTTGCATGCGCGACTCAGCGAGCGAGAGAGACGGAGGCAGGCAGAGGAGATGGTGTACCGACGAAGGCAGGAAAATCTCGTGTCGAAGGGCGTCACAAGCGAACATGTGGCCCTGCTTCCGAGGGATGCATCTGAACCCATGCCTACGCAAATTGAAGACGACTTGGCCGCCTTCAAGCAGCACACCCTTCGAGAAGAGTTGAAGACAAGGCGAGAAAGAGCACTTGCCGCGTTTCAAACACCCTGGTTAGTAGAAACCGAGCGGGAACTTCACAAGCTCACCAGGACACTAGAGCGGTCAGCCCTGAATCAGGAGAGAAGGGCGTCCATGGAGGCCTACCGCGAGGTGTTGCGAGATAAGCTGAGACAATTTCACCAGAATTATGGTACGGCCGGTTGCCAGTTTGCCTTGGAGCAGAGGAAGCGATCGTGCGTTGCTCCGGGCCTCCTGAAAAAAGAACAAAGGCGTCTCGTCACCAGCCTCTTCCATGTCCTGCCGACCGAGGACGAGTTCGGCGAATCTTCCCGATCGGAAGATCACGGAGATGACAGCACCACCTACGAAGAATCAGTGGATTCCATACCTTCAGCTACCGACAAACCGGCAGTCCCCTCAGTGCAAGGTGCTACCTCGGAGAACGAGAATAGCAGTGACGGAGACATCTTCATAACGCCATTGCCAAGCCTGCAAACACCCAGTACAGCTCCTCCCGGTTGTTCAAAGTTTGCCCAGAAGAGACGAAGGCCCGCGTTCCCTGACGGAAAGGGAGCGAAGAAACCGTGCAAAAATAGCATCTTGAAGTACTTTTGCTCTAGTCAAAAGTAGCCTAAGCAAAGAAATGACACTTAACGCTATGAAGGCTTTTGCCTATTAATTCATTGTGAAGACTCGACAGTATAATAGTATTCTGTGTGAAACACTAATGGCTTCTAGGTCACTTTCGTTCATGCATTAGTAGTAGTGGTAGTATCTTGAAATTAACAAGATCCTCATTAAAATCTCAAGTGGTTCTCAAGTTAAATCATTGTCCCTTTTGTGCGCATGTCAATCGCAGCCCAGCCCTTTTTTTAAAGAGGCTTCTGTTCTTCCCCGAGTCAACAATAAAAAAAATCCACTTTTCATGTTGTCATAAATAGTGAACAAAGCACATAGGCGACAAAAAACAATGGCTGCATTGTGCAAGTTCAAACTTGCCCCAACCTGCCCCAACTTGCCGAAACCTGCCCCAACTTGCCCGTGTTTGCTCAGGCATGCCTCTGCTTGCCCAGTGTTCATTATTCTTAAATACATTTACAAATTCAATGTGAGGAATGGCGTTGCTGCGATTATGTTCAACCTTTCCCGGACAAGTCTATAAGCGCCTCGAAAAGTCTTTTACAATCTGCTATTGACTCTGCTTCGTGATGTTTGAAACATAAAACACTACACCAAACGTTTTGCCAATTAAAAAGCGATAAAACCGTAGATGGCAAGAAAAGAAGATTGTTTTCTGTTGAACAAGATGTACAAAGAAACTGTCATTTCTAAATAGGAACCATTTTACATAAATCGGAACTAATGGTTAGGAACAAACTGTTCCACGTGCCAATAAAAAGGAACATTTCATTCAAAACGGAACCATTAATGGGAACAATTGTCCCTCAAGTGAATAAAAAGGAACCAATTTTTAAAGCAGGAACAGTGTTAGAAAGGAACAAACGTTCCCTTACAAAAAAAGGAACATAATTAATTGTTCACAAAGCCCCTAATATAGGCATTAGTAGTCCATCACTATGTGGGTTCCTACACTAAAGAGCAATCATGTCCGCGTGTTCTAATGGCCTCCAATTTACTGACTCTAGCACACGGAGTTCTTCCTCTATGATGACATCCCTCGAAACCGGGGTTGCAATAGCGTCCATAAACAAGGAATTTCTTGCAATGTCGCTGCTTTCTAGTTTAATGGCTATGAAAAGGCATGCCAAGATGAGCTCCCTCAGAGTAGCCCTTTGCCTTTGCGTTGTTCTGTTTAAATGCCTCCAAAAAAGGCTTTCTGCCAACATGGCCGTCGATTTTGGAAAACCAAATGGCTCGCAAATGCCATGAATAAACTCTCCAGCAAACTTGATGTCTTGCAACGACAAAGCGGGATGTTTATCTACAATGGTCTCCATGATCTTAGCGGGTGTGTGTTCAGCAGGAAAAGAGGCCCGGCTTTTAAAGTCTGCGCGCTAAATAGTGACACGCAACATCCCGAAATGCTTTGGGAAACACACACGCAAAGAAGGCCTGTTTGATTGGCACATAAGCAAGCAAGCGCGGTTCCCAGGGCGCCATTTGAAATTCCAGTTCTGTAGTAGCAGTAAGTTTTTAGCTAGCGCGTGTCTTTGCAAAACTTGGTCGCCGCTCGTTTCTTCAGTGAGTCAGAAGACCTTCCTTTCTGGAAATGAAATTCGGAATCCCTTAGAATGGCTGTCCACTGACCATAGCCGTACCTTTTGAGACCGGCCTTGAGATACCTGTCTTCGTCCTGGGTGAAAGGGCTTTTTTTCTATTGCATGTACGACCGATGTTCGCCACTTTGAAAGCGCGCTGGCGTGTAAGTCTTGGAATTTCACCCAAATTGGATTCCCGTTTTAGTGGCAACGCCTCCTCTGCACTTTCGACTTCTTCTGTAGAACCGCTGGACAGATGGTGCGCATCATGTTCTTGAGAGGAGGCGGACGAGATGTCTGACAGTCTTGAAATTACATCTTCTTCCAACTTTGTCCCCTTGTCGCCATGTAGTTTATCCAAGCATTGGCGGGCCTTTGTTGCGACCTCTCTGGATCGTTGCTTTTGATAATGCACTCTTGCTACAACCGAGCTGTGTTTTTGATCCTCTGAAACTGCGTCTTGTTCTCTTGCACTGAGCTGGTTGGAACTTGCCGTCTCGACGATTTGGCGGTAGCGCGTTGGGTGAACATATTTTCCAATGGCATCAAAAACCAGTTTACTCATCAGCTCTCCAAGCTTGTTGTGCTGTCCCCCATTTCTCGTCACGAGTATGTAGTCGCAAACTGGTTTCTGCAGAGGGCGAATGTGATGTATATATCCATCCAAAACTTTCATGTTAGTGTCGGTTAAAAGGAGGGAGTCAAATCCGTATTTACCTGCCGTTTTAAACATTTTCTGGTCAATGAATCCCCCGTTTGTTTTCGCTGCACGAACCATGTCAACAGTGAGGTACTGGTACGTCATGGGTCGGGAGCCCTTTACCTTAATGAACAAGTACACTGCTAGAAATTTGGTGGCAAACGACAAATCCCCCGAGCAAACACTACCTGGATTGTCCCTGCATTTCTTAAGCACTTCTTCATATCGAGCCAGGTAATGAGACACAACTTCCAGTAGTTCGTCGAGTGATGCCCAGTGACCCTTGGCTTCCAAAACATCAATGTCCAGATCGCTGGTCCACTGTAATCTCATCATCTTAGACACTGTTCGCCGAACTCTTTTCAAGTACGTCTCGGTGACAGTTAATCCTCTAGCCACTGTATCTGACAATCCTTCGCTGACTTTTCTGAATTGCACTAGCTCCCCAATGGCGTCCAGGTATCCTAAACGTCCAGCATGTCCAAGATTCCATGTGTCCTGCATCATATCAGCAAATTTAAAGAGGAGGTTAGGAGAGCATAAGCTATAGTCGACATTTTTCCAAGTCAGTTCGTCTTCGTCTTCACAACAAAATCTGAGAAACTTAAGGCTTTTGCTGACAATTTGCGGAGCTTTGCGATCGCTCTTGCCCCCGCCACTCCCGGTGAGCCAAGAAAGGAATTCTTTAGCGATTGCACCCGATGGTTCAAAGGTTGGAATCGGTTTGCTCGCGCTGGTGGGCTTGGATTTTTTTGGGCTTTCATTACAGTCGCTAACTTGACTAGCCTCAATTTCTGCATTGCTTGGTTTCTGATCAAAGTAAAAGAACCAACGGTGTTTTCGAGTTACGTGTTTCCTGCAGCCGCTTTGAGTCCCAAATCCATCGTGATCGCACGCCTGTATTAGGCAGTGAAAAAGACCATCGGATTCATCTTTCTCCAAGTGAAGTCTTTTCGGTTTGGTCAAAGCATTTGCAACTTTAGCCCAGTCAACTTGCTTGCACTTTTTACTCATCTTTCTTGGGAGGAGAGTCAGCGAGAAATGAGCATACACTTACCTGCCAGTTGTTTTATACGATCCTTGTGTCCCTAGAGTACGAAACTCCCGATTGACCAATAGCAAGGCAAATATACTAACCTTGTTCAAACGTGCCCTGAACATGTTGTAGTTACTTTGGGAACCCAAGTGCATCTTGTCCAATAGAAAGGCGAAGGCGAGCATAATCCAAAAAGCGTGCTCAAACTTGCCCTAGCATGTTTAGGCGGAATGAAGTTCAATGCGATATGCCCCCCCCCCCGCCCCAAGCACTCCAATTGCTTTCAAGTAAATGGGACTTCTTTGTTCCTAATGTTCCTTTAATGAAAAGGATCGTTTTGTTCCAAAGGAACTTTTTGTTCTTAATTGTGTTGAAGTGGAACAAAATGTTCCTATTACTATAGGAACAATATGATCCCATTTGTTCATATAGGAACAAAACGTCCCTTTAATGAAAAGGACCGTTTTGTTCCAAAGGAACTTTTTGTTCTTAATTGTGTTGAAGTGGAACAAAATGTTCCTATTACTATAGGAACAATATGATCCCATTTGTTCATATAGGAACAAAACGTTCCTTTAATGAAAAGGACCGTTTTGTTCCAAAGGAACTTTTTGTTCTTAATTGTGTTGAAGTGGAACAAAATGTTCCTATTACTATAGGAACAATATGATCCCATTTGTTCATATAGGAACAAAACGTGACCTTTTATTTAGGGCCACCTTGTTCCTAATTCCTTTTTATTTGGGAACTGCACGTTCCTAATTTCCAAACAAAGGAACTTCACGTTCCCCTTTTGTTAGGTCCAATTAAGACATGGGAACGAAATGTTCCTAACTGGGATGCGATTAGGAACAAACAGTTCCTTGTTGAGCTATGTAAGCTCAGTAGATGGGAACAGGTGTTCCCAATTACCTTAAAGGAGAACTTAACTGGAAATAGGAACTAAGTAATATAGGAACTGTTGGTTCCTTAATCCTGTTAATAGGAACAACGGTTCCGATTAGATTTCATTATTGGGAACAATACGTTCCCTTTATGTGAAAAGGAATGAAATTATTAGGAACTCAGGTTCCTAATTACTCAAGAAAGGCCCAACTGATTTGCCAGATTAGGAACAATGCGTTCCTTTGTTATTACAAGGGGCCTTTTGGTTCCTAATCAGTATTTTTTTGTTCCGAATAGTGCAAAATTCTTTCCTTTGTACGGTTTAAGAGCTGTTCCTTTGTTTCAGAAAAGGAACAGCTGGTTTGTTCCTAATTCAATTATAGGAACAAAGGAACAAAAATAGAGGAACGGACCCCTTTTATTCGGCCGATCGTAGCGCTCGTGCAACTCGGTTTTCATCCACATAAACCATCAATTTAAGCGATTTATAAGTTCAAGTAGTTCTGGTCGAAGTTTTGCAACAAAACTCAAAGCACGTTAACAGAATTTTGCGGTTCTCTCATTTTGGGAAACGTATAGGATCGTTTCCCAAAAATTCAGTTCCCCTTTTTTGAAGCCTTAAAATAACACTCAGTACTGCGAAAATCTTTCTGAAACTATATCTCTTGGTAGTCTTATACAGGAAAAAGCTAAAAAGTACATTCTCAGATCTTTTGCTAAGAACTACGTATAAATCTGGACGATTTTCCGCAAAAGCGTTCCTCGTAAGGGGAACGGCCATGGAAAGGCACGCTTGTTCCTATACTGTAGCCTTAAATTTATATCAGCAAACAAGGGTTTACCCAGAGCGATTTTGTTTCATGATATCTACGTGAGTTTGTCTCCGGCATATCCGTTATATCCGTTGAGTTTATACAATCAGTGTTGGATTGCAAAAACTGATTGTATTAAAGCAAAGGTTGATCACGATCTTTGGTGGTTCACCGTTAAATCCGTAGAATCCATCTTTTCCGTGTGTGAGGAAAAGATCTTTGAAATGGAAAAGAAATGCATTAAGCATTGACTGCTAGTGAAATTCATACACGTTAAAACTCTTAAAAAGAGTACCGGAGAATACGAATTTCACGGAATTCCCGGAGACATGAATGTTTAATAAGATAACTTGCAGTCCTGACTGACTGCTAACTGAAAACGACTCTTAAAAGAGTAGCGGAAAATAAGGATTTCACGGATTTCACGGAGATATCAATATTTAATATTATTCAAAGTTAATTTAATACAATACTTCTATTTTTTACTGTAAGTATCTTTATACTATTATTAATATATAAATATATAGATATAATTGTATTAAGATACTTAAGTAAAAAAGAGAAGTATTATATCAAATTAATTTTGAATAATACTAAATATTTATATTCCCGGGAAATCCGTGAAATCCGTATTTTCCGCTACTCTTTTAAGAGTCTTTTTCAGTTAGCAGTCAGTCAGGACTGCAAGTTATCTTATTAAACATTCATGTCTCCGGGAAATCCGTGCAATCCGTATTTTCCGCTACTCTTTTAAGAGTCTTTTTCAGTTAGCAGTCAGTCAGGACTGCAAGTTATCTTATTAAACATTCATGTCTCCGGGAAATCCGTGCAATCCGTATTTTCCGCTACTCTTTTAAGAGTCTTTTTCAGTTAGCAGTCAGTCAGGACTGCAAGTTATCTTATTAAACATTCATGTCTCCGGGAAATCCGCGAAATCCGTCTTTTCCGCTACTCTTTTTAAGAGTTTTACTGTCTATGAATTTCACCAGCAGTCAATGCTTAATGCATTTCTTTTCCATTTCAAAGAACTTTTCACCACACACGGAAAAGATGAATTTTACGGATTTTGTGGAGCCATGGAGCTTCAAGTTCATACATTTTCATACACTTTTTGTTTTCGTTACAGACAATTGTTTTTACAGATTTCCCAGAGACATGAAGCTTCGGTTGAGTTTAAGTTCCACCTTGAGCATTACAGAAACCTCTTTTAAAAAAGGTCCGTTGTGAAAAGGCATGAGAAAGACAATCATTTCTTGCATTTCATTACCAAGTTTGCTCCTAAATGGTGACACTAAATGCATCACATCTTTTCGGTCGTTCCTTTGAACCATTGTTTGAGAAAAGGCACCGGCTGCTACCTCGACTGAATGACAGTTTTGATTGCATTGTTTGAGCGTCCGAGAAAACAAGTCAGAGAACAAGTCTAATGATCCTATCGTTATTGTATTTCACCAAAAAGGGTAGGTTTTTTGCTTCGATTTTTCCTGGGGAGCACTATCATAATGAGGCGATTGCATTTTTTGCGTTGAACTTGCCCTCTAAATTACATCAGAGCGTCCTTATTGTCCTGCGCTAACAACAGCGACTCATGCTTTAAAGAAACGTGCAAAAAAAGGAACGCCCTTTATAACGCTCATTTCATAGTTACATCATCTCCGGCACGTCCTCGTCAACAAATTTGACTTCAAAACATGACAAACAAACTAATGAATCATCTTTCACAGTTATTCATCAGCACGTCGAAAACATAGCCAACAAAAGCCTAAACTTTCAAATTTATTCGTCAAAATTTCACAGCGCTGATCCACTATATAAACACCGCACCCATGCCACAACATTTGTGCTACGAAAGAAGAATGCAGCGAACAAGACAACCATGTCGACAGCTCAACAGTGAGCGTATAAAGAGTACGGCCTTGTGCTGCCTTACGCCAGTAATAAGCGGAAGCTGTAGCATTATCAGCGCTAAATGTGTTGGCAAAGTCAAAGATAAGCCCTTGCCAAAGGCGTGGGCAACTGTTTGCCGAAAACGAGATTTGTGCGACCGTGCAATATCAGGTTAGTATTTGTTGCAATACGCCGATTTCAGATGAGATTTCAAAGAACATTTTAGTGTAAAAAGTAAGAAAATAATTTAATTACCTGTGTTGCTGTGACTTCCAGTCCTGAATTCAACAGGGTTTTGTGTACAGAAATTGGGCTGGCCGGCGCGCCGTTTACTGTAGTCAACGCCACCCAGTATGCGATGGCAGGGCAGAGTGATTTGTTTACGTTCGTTAAGATTCCTTTCGATAACCCAAGCATTCCCTTAGCCGTGAACATATTAGTCAAAACTGAGAACTAAAAAAATGAAGAATAAGAGTAAGGAAAAGCCAAAGCCAAAGAGGTTTTGTCCAAAACGGTTTACTCGAAACTGGGAATCAAAAACAAACAGGCAATTAATGACCCTCTCTTGATTCATCTAATTTTTTGCTAGCATTTAAGATGTTTTCTCTTCTCAGTTGCTCTGAAAGAAAACCTAACAACGAAGACTGTACTTTTTTCTTGTGACACTGCTATTATCAACTTGAATTTTGTGACTGGGAATGATGAACTCAGTTTTCAATTGTTTCTGTTATTTTCTGATTGAAAATGTGCTTGTCCCAGAGAAAAGTCATGTCAAAGGTTTACATGTCCAAACTGAATTTCTACCTGTCCCGGATAATCGGACATGGGTTTTGGTGCACCCTGATTGCTGTTAATAATAGTAATGATGATAATAATAAACGATACAAGCGGTCAGTCAGTAAAGAAAAAGGAAACGTAGAACCGTGTTTGGTAAAATGCTTCAATTTGATATCCTTCAGGTATAGTTTCAAGAGGGAAAAGTATCCCCAGCCACAGCAGAACTCTACAAAGTGTTGAAAGATCACAAAAATCCTTTCATGCAAGACCTCGTTAGCTCGTCCTTCAAACACTGTTACCAAGACGAAGCGAGGAAGGCGGTCGGCCATGATGGCTTATGCACCCACTGCAAAGCGAGAACGGCACTGACGACGACGAAGAAGACGAACAGGAGATGTACATCACGCAAAAACACAAAACGCCTTCCTACATGCCTTCCTACGACACTTCATTCGACTTTCCGTGTCCACCGTCGCCCTTCTCGTTGTCCAGAACCCCGAGAAAAAGACCTCGCCTTGCCGAAAGCCAGTCGTCCATTGGACAGCAGAAGAAATAACCAGTTTTTTTCCTGTCGCAGCAACGCCCTCGAAATTAGTATTTTGTTCAAGTGACTATTTTCAGTCAGTGTTATTCGATGTAATTTGTTAACTGAAAGCGTAGAAGACAAACAGTATGGGAAAAAAAAAACACGAGCGTGAATATTAGTTGTTTCTTCGACATTGTGCGAGATGAAATCAAATGTATTTCTCAGTTGAAATGATGAATGTCATTTATGTTTTCTCAGAATGGTTTAGACAGTCCACAAGAATGAACCAGTAGAATTTGTCAGTTGCGATTTATTTTGTTATCTCGTCGATTGACAGTTAGCGTATCGATTAAGTAATGCATGTAAGGAAAGGAAAGGAAAAAGTCAACCTTGATTAAAAGAAAGTCACTTTTCGAGGGCAACTTTGCTTACTTTACTTCAACTATCTCTTACACGATAAAGGGTGCGTCGGGCCGGTCCCATATTTCATTAGACGAGTTTTGGCACATAAGTTTGTTTCTAAACATTATGTCAAGCTATAGCTGCATTTTCATTCCAGCCCTTTTCTTGAGAGAGTCCGCCGTTCTTCCGTCTTGAAATTTGAGATCGGGATCCCTCAGAATTGCCGTCCACTGCCCAAACCCGTGCCGATCGATTCCCTTCTTGAGAAAATCGTCCTTGTCTGCCGTGAATTTCAAAACCCGACGATAATTTCTTTGTACTCGCAATTGTTTTGTGGGCGGAGAATCCTTTTCTTTAGGGGGCGCGCTCTTTGTTTCTGCTGTTTCCACTGGAGCTGCAAGACTTGAAGTTGAGCCGCTAAACCTCGTTTGCACTTCCCTATCCACCTCCGAGCCTTTCGTGCCTTGTAGCTTTTGTAGACACTCGTGAGCTTTGACAGCAACTTCGCGCGATCTTTGCTTTTGATAGTGAACTTTTGCAACGGCAGAACTGTGGTTTGGTCTTCTGGCAAAATTTGTTGCTCTTTGCTTGTGAGCAGATTGAGGCTTTGCGTCTCGACAATTTGACGATAGCGCGTTGGATGAATGAACTTTCCGATTGCATCAAACACTAGTTTACTCATGACGTCGCCCAATTTGCTGTGCTGGCCTCCATCTCTCGTGACCAGAACGAACTCGCACTGGGGTTTTAGCAATGGCCTTAGGAAATTTATGTAGCTATCGAGCACCTGCATGTTTGCATCGGTCAGAATTAAGGAGTCAAATCCATATTTGCTAGCAGTCTTGAACTTTTTCTGGTCGATGAATCCCCCGTTCTCCTTAGCTGCTCTGACCATGTCCACTGTCAAATACTGATAAGTCATAGGCCGAGATCCCTTCACCTTGACGAACAAATACACTGCGACAAAGTTCGTGGCAAATGTTAGGTCCGAAGGATTAACTTGACCTGGAATAGTTCTGCACGTCTTCACAGTGTTCTCGTAACGAGGCAAATGAGATGTCATCACTTCTAACAGTTCTTCCATGGTTGCCCAGTGCCCCCTAGCATCCAAAGTTTCAATGTCTAGATCTTGTGTCCACTGCAGTCTCATCATCTTTGCCACCGTCTTGCGCGCTCGTTTAAGGTACAGCTCCGTTGAGGACAAATTTCGAAGAACTGTGTCTGATGCGCCGTTTATTTTTCTGAAGTCGATTAATTCGGAGAACGTATCAACGTAGCCCAATCGGCCACCGTGTCCGAGTTTACATTCATCTTGCAAGTAGTCGATAAACTTGAACAACAGACTATGAGAACACAGGCTAAAGTCCAGCACTTCAAAACTCACTTCCTCTTCATCTTCGCAGCAAAATTTGAGAAATTTAAAGCATCTCTTGGCTATCTGCTGAGCTGCACGATCTTTCTTGCAACCCCCACCACTTCCAGTCAACCATTTCGTGAATAACTCGCCAATTTGGCTGGAAACTGAAAACGAAGGCATTACCCTGGCAGTTTGTTTTGTGATTTCACCCGATGTATCATCATCGGCAAGTTCTTTCGTACTGGAATGTCGGGTTTTTCGTCAAAGAAAAAGAACCAACTGTGCTTGGTGTTCACATGTTTCCTGCAGCCACGTTGACTTTTAAATCCATCGTGATCGCTTGTATTGGACAGTGATACAAGCTATCTGTTTCTTCTTTTTCCAAGTGAAGCCGTTTTGGTTTTGGTGATGAGCCATCAATTTTCGACCAGTCAACCTTACCCTTTTTGTTCATGTCGGACATCTGAGTGATTCACACAATTTGTTCCACTTACATAAATAGTGAACAAAACACAAAGGCGACAAAAAAACAATGGCTGCATTGTGCAAATTTAAACTTCCCCCAACCTCCCTCAACTTGCCCCTGCTTGCTCAGGCATGTGTCTGCTTGCCACTGTTCATTATTCTTAAGTAAGTTTACAAATTTAAGGTGATATATGGCGTTGGTGCGATTATATTCAACCTTGCCCGGGCAAGTCTATAAGGGCCTCGAAAAGTCTTTAAGAATCTGCTATTGACTCTGCTTCGTGTTGTTTGAAACATAAAACACTACACCAAATGTTTTTGCCAATTAAAAAGCGATAAAATCATAGATGGCAAGAAAAGAAGAATGTTTCTGTTGAACCAGATGTACAAAGGAACTGTCATTTCTAAATAGGAACCATTTTACATAAATAGGAACTAATGGTTAGGAACAAACTGTTCCACGTCCCAATAAAAGGGAACATTTCGTTCAAAACGGAACCGTTAATGGCGACAATTGTTCCTCAAGTGAATAAAAAGGAACCAATTTTTCAAAGCAGGAACAATGTTAGAAAGGAACAAACGTTCCTTTACAAAAAAAGGAACGTAATTAATTGGGAACCAAAGTTCCTCGTGTCAGCATAAAGGAACAGCCACTCTAAAAGGGAACGCACTAATAGGAACAATTGTTCCTCAAGCGATTAAAAAGGACCAAAATGATAAAAGAGGAACAATACCATTGGGAACACCTGTTCCTAGGCCACTCATTTAGGAACAAAAAGTTCCTTTCAATGTTAAAAATTCGGAACAAAAGGTTCTTTTTAGCTCTAAATGAACACTTTGTTCCTATTTTTAACAGCAATTTGTTCCTTTTGATCTTAAAAGGACCACTCCAAAGAGGAACAATCATCTCTTAATCGGAACGTTCCCAAAGCAAAAATGGGAACAGTGCTAAAAAATAAAAGTAAGTTAAAAAGCCACTTAAAGGATGAATTAAACATGCCAAAGCATCTTATGACTCTCTATACTGAACAGATACAACAGCCAAAGTTTGATTGATAAAATCATGCTAGAACATGTTCAAATTTGGAAGTAAAAATTTTGGGAAACGTAGAAGAAGAAGAAGACGACGACAAAAGAGAGGGAATTCCAAGCAAAAAGGAACGTTGTTGTTAACAATCAAACAGTTGTTTCCTTTCTCTTTGTTTGTTTGTTTGTTTGTTTGTTTGTTTTATTCTGTTGTTGTTGTAGTTGTTGTTGTTGTTTTCTACTCACGTGGAAGGTGGGTCCCCTGCTTTGCCTTTGTCCTTTTTCTCTTTCTTTTGACCTTTTTTGCTTTTCTTATTCCCCGTCATGTCCTGCTGTTGCGTATCACTCTTTTTATACCAAGTCCCAGTCTCCTTTCCATCCACCTGGCAAAATAACAAGATAATGAACAACAAATAAAACGTTTGACCTTCAACAGAGTACCTATAAGATGCAAGTTAGTTCAAGTACTAAACAGTGATCGTTTTACTAATTCCTGTACCTCATTAAAACAAGAAATGTGCTGCAGCACAATTTCAACACAAATCGATAACTAGTTCCTTTTTGCATACGCCTGAAATCATACTTCCGTAAACATAAAAAAATGTTCTTGCTGCCGCTGTTGTTATTATTGTTGTTGTTTCGTAATGTTTCATGTTGTGTATCCATTTGCCACTTTCAAAGTTTACCATTACCTCTTTGATTTTCCCGCCACTGACGTCACTTAAAGGATGGCGTGACACAGTTTCAGTTTTCCCTCCGGTTCCCAGTGAGGAAGGTATAGTCGATTGCTGGTTTCTTTTGTAGGCAGTCTGCTGTCTAGTAACAGGCCCACTTGGTTCTGTAGCTGAACTCTACAAGGACATCAATATATGATATTGAACGAACTACAACCTTTTCTTCAGTTGTACATTAATTTTCGATTTACTATCATAAGCAACAATGCCTTTGCTCTGATGTTACATTTTCTGGCTAAAGCAACGTTCCCTGACTGACCAATCAATGCAAAAGTGTTTTGTTTTTTTTTAACCAAAACCCATTCTTTTACTTGCGTTTTCTGCCCGGCCCTGATTGCCAATTGCAGGTCTTTGTTTCCATTTCTGATTCTATGGTTGGTTTCGTTATTTTGCGTTCATCTGGTGACTGGATTACAAAACCACTGTAGAAAAAACAGAGAAAATAGGAAGGAGTGGGCCTCCGTATGACTTACTTGAGATGTTCTGCTGTCCCCTTTATCAGACACTGAACCTTGAAGACCACGAGTTTCGAGTTGTTTCTGCTGGGGCTCGGACGATGATGAGTTGGCAACTACAGTAGCTCCACTACTGAGGGTACGAGAGGCTGCTGAATCACAGGAAGAACCTTGTTTATTTTCAACCACAATATTTTCATCTGTCTGCTGTTGCTGTTCATTGGATGTTTCCTGTCGATTGTCTGACGGTTTCTTCAACGTTGCGTCTTCTCGAATTGTATCTGTATACTGCATCTCAGAAGTATTCCGGCCGCTTTCCTCAAGATTAGCAGGGCCTCTCACTTCTTGACATACGTTTTCCGCTTTGGCAGTACCGCTAGACGTGGCAACAGTGGACTCACTTGCTTCATCACCCTCACCATGTCCCTCCTCGGTATTCGGCGCTCCCTGTCCTTCCAGTGCGTCTGCCTGATTCCCACTGGTTCCACTGCGTGCATCTGGCTCCTTTTGGTCTGCTGCACTTATAGCACTTACTCCTCCATCCTGACCTTGAGAGGAATTGCCAGTAGGAGTACCTTTGGAGTGTTGATCACTTTCCATTGGCCTAGCTTTTTCTTCGATTGTTTCGTTGTGGCCATGCTCGGTGTCAGGCTGAAGTGTAGTTCCAGAAACACGACTGGTGGAGAATTGTTCATCCTGTCTTTCTGCGGTGGCAACTTCCTGTTGCTGGTTTTCACCTTAATTTGAAAGAGATACAAGCATCCCATTACATCTAAAATGTTTTAGCACTAATATAACCATCATCTTTACGCTATCACACCCGTCCCACTCCAAAAAATCTTAATCCAATACGTTTTCCAGATTCACGTTCACGTAATTCCGCTAAAGATAAACGGTACGATGTACACACAAACTAAAATCATGTGGTAAAGTAAGGGGAAAATTAAGACGATTTCCGCTCAACGTTCGAGCAGTAAGTGCAAAAATTAAGTTACCACAAAAATACTTGCAGCACTGTCACATTTTGAGAACAGATAAGAAGAACTTGTCGTTACTTTTGCTCCCAAGCTGACCCCGCGAGAGAAAATTGGATTTGAAGTTATCCATATTTCAATTAAAAAGACCCTTCATGTCAGTTCAAAACAAAATGGCGCCCGTTTTTGCATACTTTTACGAGATTTGAAATTAATTTTCTTGAGAATGCTTGAGAATTTCATCGCGGGGTCACTTGGGCAAGTGAACTAGAGTGAGATGTTTCAAATAGCATTTAAAATGTTACCGTGCTATGAGTAGTTTTTTAGTAAATATTTTTTGCACTTATTGCTAGAACGTTGAGCGGAATCCGTCTTAAGCCCCAAATTGTAAGATACGAACGAGGTTTACTGTAACACTTCTCAGCCTAACTGAGAGGAGTGACAGTATAAGAAGATGGCTGTTTTTGTTAAGGTGATTCCCTGGAAAAAGAATCTGTCATAGATTTGTAATGAAACTTGGCACAAATATTCAACAGGTCACGTAGGCTCTAAAATTGTAATAAAAGTGGGTTAATACAGTGTTTAAACGCATTTTCAGGTAATAACCGCGCGAAGCCAGTGTGCTCAATATTTCCACTACAGATTGATATTTCATGAATAAGTTGACTTTTAATTATACATATGTACAGTCATCTGTGTCGTACAAAACATGCCCGAAAATCTTCAAATTTAGTCGACACTCAAAAAGTTGATGGTGACGACAGAAGCTTGATGCGCGGTCCTCTACCCTAAACGGCTTTTTTTTCGTAAGATTTGTTTAAACTGTGCAAAATCTGATCATAGATTTTTGCCAACTTTTATATATTGCGTTGGGAACATCGTTCTGATTGAATTTGTACAATAAAAAATGCGGGTCACTGTGCTCAATTAGCAGAAAACGACATTTATTTCTCTGAACAAGTCAGTTTTTATAGAAGTAATTAAAATTAATTAGATCTTTTCGACTCACCAAAGGTGAAATCCTACGTAATATTTGTTGAAAGGGCAAATCATTCCTTCCGCTCACAAATCGGAAAAATACATTTGAGTTTTAGTGGTTCAGATCGATACGAATGTGTAAGTGGATTTTTCTGTTTCTGGAACGCCTGAGTACATGTGAATTTACATTTTCCTGGCATATAATGTTCAATTCAGTAAAGTTGAATGGAAATGTTGCTTACATTTTTCCGGTGCCAAATAAATAAAAGGTGTCAGCGTAATTTTCTTCCGTGTATTCCCAGGTGTATTTCATTTGGCTCGTATATAGATCCCCCTTTATTTTGATTCCAGTACATTCAAGGTAATTCCATTCAATTGTTTTGCGCATCCTTTCTACACATCATTTTTTACGTGATTAGCGCGCACACGAGCGCGGGCACGTTCGGAACTCGGTAGGTTAGTATTGCTAATCAAGCAAATGAGTTGCATTTCTTTATGATCAAGTCTGGCGAGACACCGGCTATTTCTAGGCCGGGAGATATCTTCCTCGAAGAAACAAATACCTTTTCTCTCAAACTTGTGCGTATCACGTACGCACTGAAATTGGAGAAACTGAATAATTCCCCGCGAAAGTTCCGAATCACTGATTGGAAGGCTTGCGTATTATGTCTGTCATGACCAGAAAATCCTTCACAGGGGTTGAATCTGTATGCAAATCTTCAAAGCAATTCTTGTCCAATTTCAGTTTTTCGCAACATTGCTTCCTTTAAACAAATTGATTAAGCAGAGAATTCATCATACAGCGTGTGTCGAGAATTGGGGAATTTCGCTTTAGTTTTAAAGTTATAGGCTCCAACGCCAAAAGTATGGAAAAGGAATTGATCTCAAAAATCCCAGACATAGTTTTTTAGGCGAGCGGCTGCTTAATAACTACTGAATATTCCGTATTATTATTCAACTGCATTCAGTAGAGTACAAATAACACCCAAAATGAGTACAAATATCCGACGGTATTTGTACTCCAGAAGACCGGTTTGACAGGTTTTCTACAAATGCCGCGTCAGGCATTAGGCTTACAAGGTGAACGATGAAAAAATGGCCGAAACAGTCGTTTTCCGGCAGAAAACAATGAATGCTTACCAAGTTTTGAGGTTTTTAACGAAAACGAGATCCTAGAGACAAGCAATGACCTAGACGACAGTGAAATTTCTTTATTTATTGAAGAAAATCGAAACGTATTAAAATACAACAGAAAAGACAAAAACTGACCTAAGTCCGTTACAGAAACAAGGGCCATTGAAGAAATTCCCGCTGAGGAACTTAACAATCTTTAATGTCATTTGTTTGTCAAAGTCAGGAAACAGAACCCATCTTTCCTCAGGAGCTGTCTTCAACAAATGCATAATTGTTGTCGGTCAGAAATCTCCACCGCTATCTCTTCCAAAACGACCCGTGGTTAGTGATTCGGACGAAGATGACTGAGCTTGAAGTGCTGTTTAACTTTGTTTGACTTGACTTTCGAGTTCTGTTTGTTCTGTCGAGTTCTTTCTTTTCGTAGTTTTACTCGGTGACCAAGAACATTGTTGTTCATTTAACTGTAAACCCGAAAACAATTCAGTTTTGCCTTGTTCCATCTTTGTTTTCCTTGCAAGTTTGAAATAAAATCCCGACGCTTCGCTCGATTGACAGGTTTGACAAGTTTTCGTTTTTGACCAATCAACAGCAACCTCACGTCAAGCGCGCGAAACCTGACCCCGCTGGCGCGCTCACTCGCTGCTCAGAAGTCACGTTAGTTTGGCACACAACTCAGACAGTTTATAAGCCACTTTTCCCTTTTGTAGCTAAGTTGAATAATAAATCCCTTATTAGACGGTTGAGTGTGTAGTATCGTGGGATATTTTTACTCGTCTCTTGTATTTTGACTCGCCCTACGGGCTCGCCAAAATACGGCGCGACTCGTAAAAATATCCCACGATACTACACACTAAACCGTCTAATAAGACATATGAATTTAACAGTAGCGCGGGTAATTCACATTTGCGACAATCGGCGGTAAATTCTACTTTAACGTGTCGTCGCGTCCACAGTTTTTCCTCGATAAACAAAATTCTCATTTTACAGGTTTCTTCATTCTGTAAGCTTTAAACTGATATATAGGTTGGGGTACTTTGCTCTAAAACTGAGCGAATACGGGGCTTTGCCGTAACAAGGACAAAAAGGTTAACCTTAAGAGCTTCCTTTTGCAAAAAACTACAAGCGAAAAATTGAGAAAGAAGTTTATTCAGTTAGTGACACAGGCGACTCGGATGCTCTACCACTGAGCTACAGGAGACTCGTGGGAGCTAAGGCCATTAAACCCGACCTGGGCAATCGATAAAATCGATAACATTCGATAACAATGGATAAAATTAGTTGATTGTATCGGAAATCGATAGAAATCGATAAACGGATTTGATGTGAGAAATCTATATTGATCGTGATTGATATCGATAGTTATCGATTTATCGAACGGTTTTTTGATATCGATTTTTATTGATTGCCCAGGCCGGGCATCAAACTAGGTTAATGTGATAAACGTTCTGCATACCGCTAGGACTGAAATGTCGATAGGTGGCATATTCGCAGTGATGTAAATGAGATGGTGTATTTAAAGCCTAATGAATATATGAGAAAGATGTTTATTCAGTCAGTGACACAGGCGACTCGGAAAAAAATCCGCATCCGGACTCAAGTAACAAGGTCATTATGCAGGTTCGGGAGAACTCGGATTTTTTTTCCGAGTCGCCTGTGTCACTGACTGAATAAACATCTTTCTCATATATTCACCAGGCTTAAAATACACCATCACATTTACATCAAGCGAATAATTGCTTCTGATTTCTCCCACCATCTTTTTTAAACTGTTGTTGACAAGTGCTGCCATTTTTTTGGAAATGTTGATCAAAATGTGATATCAAAGTACACAATTACTTCATAAACGTTTTCGAAATGTTTTCGAAATGCATTTGTTGTCGTCTATACTTGAGTCAGTTCTTTTTTTAAAAAGAAAAAGGACCGTGCCAAGGTAGAAACAAATCCAAGATATCCTTCTATTATTGGTCCATAATATGAGTAATTCCCCCGTTGACTAAACTCACAGAATTACAATGGCAATCCAACTTGAAAGGGTGTATGCTTTGTTTTTGTTTTGTTGTTGTGGTTTTTGTTTTCTTTTTGAAGCAACTAGCAGTCATTTGGCGTCACTGCTAAGTTTTTATCCTTGTAACCTGTCAAATTACTGTTATTAGTACCTTAATAACATGCTTACTAGGTACTTCCTACTACACTTAATTTGTAATGGCTGTTGTGAGCTTGATAACTTTTGTTGTACGAATCCATAAACGGAGTTGGTAAAGGATTCCTTTAATATACAGATTTAGCCAAGGCTTAAAGCGGAGCTCCACTTTTTTTTTTTTTTTTGGCTGGAACTTATTCATTTTGTAAAGTAATTACCAAAAAAAAAATCATCGGCACGTAGTGCGCACAGGGCCGATGACGATTTGTAATGCCACCCTAATCCCTCAACCCTGCCACCCCCCCCCCCCAAAAAAATAAACTTGCGGTTAACCAACATAAAACTGGGTAACGAGCAGCGTGACTACGTGATAGTTAATTATAGCGTGACATTAAAATTACTTCAAAGACAACAAAAACAAAAACAAGCATTACTTAAACTTGAAGTCTGTCGAAACATGTTGCATACATAATTAAGGCGAAGATCAGTGGAAAGTTAACAATTTTAATTCAGAAATAACCCTTTAAGCCCTGATATAAAAATGCATATTCTCATTACTGATCTCCATACATTTCTCATAGAACTACTAAGGATAATATGTCTAAATATCAAGACATCTCATTCTCAGTGATCACTTCTTTTATTCTCGTCACTTGAATGTTCAAACAAGTGGTGATCGTGTGAAGAGAAATTTCATTTTCATCAGGGCTTAGGGCTTAAAGGGATAAAATGTAAGCTGTGAATATCCAATACAGAGTTCATGGACGGTCAACTTGCAATAGGTTGTTCTGTGTGATTTGCGTGACAGGCGACTCGCGTTTTTTTGTTTACATTTCTCGGAGTCTGCATTAAATCGGTTAAAACTAGTGTTTATAAACACAATTGGAAAAAATAGTTTTATTACCGTGTTTATTTCTCCTGTAATTGCCTGCGTTGTATCCAAGTCGGCTATAATAAGTTTGAATTCGTCTTTTTGCTTCGCGCAAAGCGTGGCTATTTGTTTACATTTCTAAATGCATGTGCGCTGGTAATAAACTCCCACGATAAAATCTATTTTGGGCATTTTTTGGGTCTCAGCTTATAGCCAAATAAATACGGAATGTCAAAATTTGTTTGCTTTGCCTTCGAACAGTACAAAAATATTGAAATTCAGCTCACTGATCAAAGCCTGCTCGCTTCCCAGTCTCAGGAAACATTTGTCTCGTATTTGAATTGACTCTGACACGCCGCTTGGAAATCCAAATATTAATGTCCTTCAAATTAACAAAGGAAAAATGGAAACAAGCGTCATATGCATGGGACATTCGCGAAGTTAGTCGAGTTGCGTTCAATGTGGCCCCAAGTCCGTCTTGTGTATAACTTCTGATGTGCTTGTTCGGGAAATTTTTGTCACGGCTAAGTAAACGCAAATAAAATCATGCCAAACCTCAAGTCACAAAACAATGCTTTCAAAGCAAAATTAAATATTCCTAGTTGCTCCTGATCAAATGCAAACACTTCCGCAATAGGGGTATGTGCCGCTGTCTATGGCACATACCCCTAGAGTTTTTAGAGAACATGTACAGCTCACCCCCACCCAAAAACTCACACAGTACCCCCTACCAAGCCGGGAAGCGATGCAAACACTTCAAAGTCCGGAGGAAGTGCTGATAACGTAAGGGTTTCAGTGTCCTGGTTGCACACCAGCACCCAACATCTCACAGCTCTGCTTTGTTTGAAGTCGGGACTTCAGCAAAATGCTGCGAATTCAAGCGATATGTACTTCGACTCGTTTCGATTTACGTGAGTTACTGAGTTTCGATAAGCATGGGTGTTTTTCCATGGGAAAATGTGTTCGGACCGTCGGAAAAAAAAAAAACAGAAGGTACTAGCTCTGCTATGTTTGGCGTAGGGACTGGTGCCAAATGCTGCGAACTCAAGAAATAAAGAGTAATGAAATGGCCCTAACTGAACCAACTCTGTATCAAGAGGAACGAGATGGCCATAACTGAACCAACTCTATCAAGAGTAAAGAAATGGCCCTAACTGAACCAACTCTATCAAGAGGAACAAGATGGCCCTAACTGAACCAACTCTATCAAGAGGAACGAGATGACCCTAACTGAAACAACTCTATCAAGAGGAACGAGATGGCCCTACCTGAACCAACTCTATCAAGAGGAACGAGATGGCCCTAACTGAACCAACTCTATCAAGAGTAAAGAAATGGCCCTAACTGAACAACCAACTCTGTATCAAGAGGACCGAGATGGCCATAACTGAACCAACTGTATCAAGAGGAACGAGATGGCCCTAACTGAACCAACTCTATCAAGAGTAAAGAAATGGCCATAACTGAACCAACTGTATCAAGAGGAACGAGATGGCCCTAACTGAACCAACTCTATTAAGAGCAAAGAAATGGCCATAACTGAACCAACTGTATCAAGAGGAACGAGATGGCCCTAACTGAACCAACTCTATCAAGAGTAAAGAACTGGCCCTCACTGAACCAACTCTATCAAGAGGAACGAGATGGCCCTAACTGAACCAAAGCTATCAAGAGGAAGGAGATGGCCCTAACTGAACCAACTCTATCAAGAGGAACGAAATGGTCGTAACTGAACTAAATCTATCAAGAGTAAAGAAATGGCCATAACTGAACCAACTCTATCAAGATTGAAGAAATGGCCCTAACTGAACCAACTCTATCAAGAGGAACGAGATCGCCATAACTGAACCAACTCTATCAAGAGGAACGGGATGGCCCTAACTGAACCAACTGGACTCAAGAAGCATAGCTCAATAAATATTCTAGTCCTTGTTTGAAAATATGCTTACACCCCCCTCCCCCCCCCCCCCCACTTACACACAGCCCCCAAACATAACATACCAAAATTGACACTCTTACAATGCAAATATGTCTGGGAATGCCCCTTGTACTACTATTGATGAAGGGCAGCAAAGTTAATTTATTCTGATATTTTAAGGCAGTAGAGAACCTTGTTGCTTGTGCAAAGCACTTCTTTAGTGACATGGCGGCCATCACGTGGTGCAGGTAGTTTAATTTAGGGGAAGTTCAACCACGTAGTAGCTATACATGTTTTTGCAGCTGAAAGTTTTCCTCCGATTTTAATAACCGACCACTTCAATGGAGAAAAGCAACGACAAGGGTTAGTGGTTTTACTCACGGTTTAACAGGGAAAACGTTTACCTCTGTCACGCAATCTACTGATATACCAGTATATTTTAAGTCAGGCTTTGTTTCATTTATCCAGGACCTTATGCAATAAAAAGCTTTTTTGCATTGCATAGATATGTGCATTGAGATGAATGGTCGAGAACAGAAGCTGTTATTGACGAAAACGCACAGAAAAATGTGGGAAAGAAAGACAACACAGCCTTCGATAGGTGCATTACAAAATTAGAATGCAACTGTAACAGCAGGGTGTAGCGCGGTTCTGTTACATGTCGTAGTTTTGACAAGGCGGAAGGGACGTTTTTACTTTCATTTTAAAAATATTTCTCATGTCATATGAATAAATTAAGAGCATTGCGGCATGATAAGAACCGTGTATGATAAAGAAGAATATAAAGAATTCAAAACAGTACTGATTCCCATGTCATGAACACAAAAATTCCCACATATTACTTCTGTCAGAGGGCAGACCAGAATTCAAGTTTATAGAATACAATTTACAAGAATTTTAATTCTAAAAGTTTCAGAATTACAAACATGAAAAAAGAGCCGGCGAAAACATAATGCCACATACAGTTGCATAAGCGTCAGACAAAACAACCAAATGTTCATTGCTCTACGACAAAAAGTAGACAGCGTATGACAAATCGAGAGCGAAATTCTACATTCTTGGCAACGAAAGCGAAACGTCATTGAGCTAGACGCCGAGGTCATGCATATATATATATATAGTTAAGTCTACCCAACCTAACATTTTTATCATGAACTAAAGGCTGCTGCCAACAACCGGATCCAACATCAATATCTCATACTTTAATTGTGAATTAGTACAATAAGAGAGGAATAAAAGTGACCTAATTCTTTTTAAAGCCCATAACAAAGGAAGCGTATTCCGATCGTCGCCCAACCGATATTACACGTTTGCAATCAGTTTTGATTTTACAAGAAATCTTCAAGGAAGACCTCGAAGAACACGACAGACAACTGAAATAAAATATGATTTACCTTGATTTTGTCCGTCACCTGTTCCAAAGCGCCTGTTGTTTACTTGTTTGCTTTTCTCTTCTGCTTTCTCTGCTGCGCCTTCCTCCTCCTTCTTCGGTATGTTTGATGCACGTGGAAGCGGAGAACCGCACTCCGGGCAACATTTAAACTTAGGAAGCAAATCTGTGTTTCCACAGTTGGGACACTGCATCGTTTTAGAGTCTCACGGGCGCATACTTATGATTAAAAGAGTTATCAAACAAACGTTATTTTGCGAGTGCAAGTGAGGTATAACCATCGCTACCGCTTTCGCTCACTTCTTGGAAATGAATAAAATCGGTCAATCAGCCTTTTGTATATCGGTGTCATGTTGATTTCTCAGAAATATACCGGAAGTGAGCCCGAAGGGCGGGGTCATGCTGTTTTAGGGGCACGGGAAAAAGACCCATCATCAGTTCTCAAAAATTACTGCACAGGCAGACCACCCTATGTGTTCGTAGTTAATAATTGTTGACAAAGGTCATGTTGAAATCAATGGCGCGTATAAGAAGATATATGGAGAAACAGTAGGTCGGCTTCGATTTACTACAAAATATAGAGTTTACTCTAAATTATTCAATAAAAGTTAAGATGAAATGTCAAATGAGTCTTGTGTCATGTTTTTTTGCCGCCGCGAGCCTTTTGAGGCGTTATTTTGCGAGATTATTTACGAACACATAGGGTGGTCTGCCTGTGATTACTGTACGCTTTAAAGATATT
>CAXHKT010000076.1:71186-129186 GCA_964017195.1 Siderastrea radians
CTTATCTAATTTAGTGCGAAACAAATCAACAGAAGGAAAATGTAAACCCAGAAATGTTCATTGTAATTTTGTACGTCACGAACATCGCGAAATCTGACCAGAGAATTCTTCACGCAAGTTAATCGTGATATTCCAAAACTTGGGCATAAAAAAACAGAAGTTCATTTCACTGGAGTCCAAATTTCCATTTTTTATGACAGGTGGCAGTAGAACTACAAATATGCCAATGGTCTGGCAAGCGGCTGCAATACTGTTGTCTCCTACGCATCCGTTAACGGGTGACGACGTAGGAGGCTTGAGTTCCCACGGCAGATGCAGATTTAAACAGGTATTATTTGGGTACATCAGTGTAAGTCGTTGTAACAAGAGTAGAAGCTAGGCAAGGTACGTAAAAAATACATGAAGTCGAGCTACAAGGAAACGAACTACAATGCTTTCTCAATTCAAGCGTTTTGAGTGAAGTTCAGTTCAGTTTTGAGTGAAGAAAGCAATTATGGGTGTTGAAATCACATAGAAAACAAAGCGTCTAGTGACTGTCACATAAAATCAGGTGTAACTTCACTGGCTGATTCAGTAATGCAATATTTTTTAATTTTTTTTTCCCTGGTGATAGGTTCTGTAGCCTCAGGTGGTAGGGGGAGCGAGAAAGTAGAGGGAAATGAGGGATCTACGGAGAAGAGAACTGGCTTGCGTCACATCGAACTTGCGAAAAATGTGTTTATTTTTGTTTCCAGGAAAACCAAGAAATAGGTTCAGGAGAAAGGGATTGTCCCTGAACTAGCTGAAGTCACTGTCGCGAGCACCATCGTAATTACAGGAGGGAGTTACTGCAGAGCCATGTTTGAAGAACGTCCCGGTGAAGGGACATTCCGTGACAGTCTTCGTTTCTCCCGGCGTTGTTGATTAGTAGACAAAAAGGCTCTAGGAACAGGAAGGAGATGAGACTAAAAATGTGAGGGTTCGGGTCCCTGAGACCAATTTTTAGCCGCTGCAACAGCACGTTTTTGTTGAAAATGACTCAGAAAAGCAAAATTAAAACAAAGGGTATTTTGCTCCTGCGGGGAAACTGAAAGAAAAGTGTGTCTTGCACGGTAATCAATTTTTTTTTGTGGGGCAGGGGGAGGCATCAACCAGAGCGACGCCGTCATTCTGGTTCCAGCTTTTCTAGAAAGAAGCATCGCAAACTATTCATCTCCCTTTCTCCATAACACCTGACTGGGATAATTTCATCTAATCCTAATAGACCCTAATCTCCTGAACTCAACTTTATAATCAATAGTATTATTTGTTGCTTATCTTGAGCTACCCTGTCCCACTTCCTATTTATGGGGACAAGAAATGGGTGAGTGCAAAAGATAAAATACCCAAAGGTAACTGGGTTGGTCTTTGATGGATATTATATTTGATGGCTATAGTGCACAGACGGCTAATATTTGATTTTTTTTTCAGTATTTTTCTTTTCCTATCAAACGTTCCTTGAATAATCCTCTGCCTTGTTCATCTACTATGACCACGTCTCGCTCTGAGAATGTCGCGTATTTTCTAATTTTTTCAGAAATTCTTCCGCTTTCGTTCTGTCCATTTTTCCCTCTTTCGTGAAGATTTCAAGAAGAGCCTCAGTAACATCCGAAGGCATTCTCTGCGAGTTTCTGTAAAAAGAAAAAAAGAAAAAACATGGTCAATCCTGAACGATGGAAACAACAGCCTTTCACTTTCAACCACTCGCTCTGACGAAAGGCAAACGCCCAAAACGTTGCACGTGTCCATCTTTCCATTTCCTTACGGAAGACAAACGTCCTGAATGATGAAAAAAAACCTGTTTCTTTCAAGCACTCGCTCTGTCGAAAGACCAGACCTCCATTTCTTTACAGTGGTCAATTTACCGTATCAACTCAGTTGATAAATCCAAATTTTTGTGTTTCACTTCCCCCACCTGCAAGGATCACCATTCTCCGTGATTCTTTGTGATCAATCCCAAGGAACAAACCATACTCTTTAGTAAGGGGTTTACTAATTAGAGCAGAGAAAGAAGACGCGATCGCAGAGTTTCAGGTCAGCAGCTTAGAGACCGTCAGGGATCATCTGCAATCGTTCAGAAACCAGCCATTTTACGTCCAATGCTTCAGAAAGTTTAAGACTAGACGAAACATGTCGTAAGAGAGGCGTACCCTGCTATATAACACCATCCTTGATTCATAGCCAGAAATTTCGGACAACATGGGTGCCAACATGGCGGCAAGCATGCGCAAAGCACGCAAACACGGATTAAATATGGCGGCATAACGTAAAGGGAATGAGGGAGCAATTTTAAACTTCCCTAATTTTTGTTGTTGTCGCTCAAATTGCGACTTTCCCCAGCTTTAAAATTGATAAAGCAATGTTCGAACTACATTTTTATCGAACAAAAAATGAAGGAAATATTATTCTAGCCACTGCCTTTTTTGATCGAAATATCACTAGAAACGGGCACAATATCCTCTTAAAACAGCGCTTACCTTTATGCTTTTCTTAGTGCACGGAGAGAAAATCCTTGCTGCGACATGTTTCCCCATCTTCCCATCCAAAAGATACGATGTTAAGCTCGCAAAACAAATGTTTTTCTCGCGAAAATACACCAGCTAAGGCACTGCCTTTTTGAGACGAAGATCAGGCTTTTTTGTAAGTACGACATTGAGGAAATGGAGCCATTAGTGAGGTAAAAATGCTCCTGAAACGGTTTGTTTTCCTTCTACTGAGAAGCTCCTTGGCAGCCATTTTGTTTCTTTCCCATACATAACGTACTTACCTACTAACATAAAGAAACCGCTGAATATGGACACCGACTGGATTTCGAAAAAAAGCGGGAAGGAATTGCGAGGAAAAAATTCATATGTGCATGGTGCATGCTATGTCTGAACTGATATAACACCAATTTAATCAAATCTGCAAGTTTACTGTAGCCTTTCCATCGAATAAGATATTCTTTCTGAAAAGGATTACAGTTGCAGATAAATAGAGCGTACGCTCAGAGCAGAGACAAATATTATATTTTGTCATTCAGACGACATCGAACAGTTATCAACAAACCGATTAAGAACAAAATCACAATATTTGCCTTTTTTTTTCATCCTACGATGACTAAATACCCTTTTGGCTATTTCCACTGGCCGATTTTTCAAAAGATCTGCATTGCTCACATAATTTAAGTCCTTGTAAAAGCTACTTACTCTTTCATTCGCTCTGGCCGCCATTTTGATTATGCTCCCGCGGTGCAAGCCGCTTGCCGTCACGAATTTCTGGCTATGTTGGAAGCCAGAAGATCCCAGACAAGAGCGCTGTTGCCCAGTAAACGATGTTGAACATAGACTTTATCCTCCTGCTGGAAAAAAAAACAGAAACAGTTGCCTAATGAGATGATTCATCTAATAATTCACAACAACCAGAGCAGTTGGTACATTAGTCCTCGCTTTTTGTTTGTCTCGAGTATTTAAACTGGAACCCTAGCTTGCCTAAGTACCCTAAAGTACCGCTGATATCCGAGTGTTGCGGGAATTAGAATGCTGTTCTGTTTTATAGGGGGTTTTATTTGCCAATAGTGGCAAATTTTTGTGTTCTTGCCGAATCATTTTTTGCGACTGAGAACCATTGCTATTTGTAAAGTGCCTCCACAAATCTGTCTTTCTTTCGGACATAAAACTTTAAACCAAAATATTTCGGTCGTTTTTTATTTATTTATTTATTTATTTATTTATTTTTTATTTATTTATTTTTTGTTCTTATTATGTCAATAAGTTGCCCAGTTAACACTAACAACATATAACATCGACATTAAGTGTTTTTCCGTTTGCGTAACGGTTTAGTTACGTCGTTGCGTCGCAAGTATGAACCAGGTTTACTGAGAGATCGAGAAATACAGTGACAAATCGAAACTTGAGTTGACAAGATTCATGGTGCATAAGTTCTCTACGGAACCTCAACGTAAAACCAGTTTATCTTCTCACTAACAGCTTTATCTTCTGAGTTTATAATCAAGGATTTTCACCTTGTTTTTTATACATTACACAGAAACATTTGAAGCACGCGTTGCGTTTGACTTTGCGAGATTATACCTGATCTCTAGAGAAAGCAGTAAACAGTTGTAAACTTCCATTTTCGACAAGAGGCTGCCACTCTTCTCTGAAAAAGAAGTCTTTGTCGCTATTTCAACAGTCAAAGAATAATACACAGTCTGCAAGAGTTAAGACACAAGGATGTCACTATCAAATAATTAATTGTTATGTAAATTGACCAACCAAGCTGTGTAGCATAACATGCAGCAATAATTCAGGAAAGAATATCAACTTACTTCCAGCCGCTTGACAGTGGTCACAAATAAAATCCAGTGCTGAAAACTGTCTCTGTAATTGTTAGCTGTGGAAAATCCACTATCAATGAAATTTAAAATTCCAGTGGCCATCCTTAGACGGTAAACTGTCTTTCACTGCTGAGGCCTCAGAGGCTGATGTTAAAATTGACTGCGTTTTATTTTTGTGCATACAGGGTTAAAGCAGATATATTATATTCTTTCACATCAAATAAACTCAACCAACTGAAAATTCTACAGGAAAGGAGCTAATGGCCAAGGTACATGTTTTACTGTACCAGTAAGGATACAAGGATTTTGGCCCTGCAGTGAGCACATAAACAAGACGTAACACTTATTTGAGATAGGGCAATGCAATAGCCCCATCTAACCCAGAGCACTTATTAAGAGAGGGTACTAGTTTGAATAGTTAGTGTGAATGTAAAAAACAACTGAAACAAGCCCCTGAATTGGCTTTGGAAATGAAATAAACTATTCCTTTAATTGTTTGCTAATCCACAACTCAGTGAAGAGGATCTCTTTAATATAGATCCAGTTCAGATGGCTAGCAAGATCACTTTTCATTGCTGATGACACTATCCAAGTAGTAAGTAACCTACACTGATCAGAAGTGTAAGCAAACTGTTCAATCTTGTTTGACAATCTTATTTTCCCAATATCTTTACAGGAAGTACATTTTAAGTTGTGATGAGCTATGCATTGCTAATAAAAGAGTAGTTATGAAAATGGGGGTGTTGAGCCATTTTTAAAATTTAAGACATTTTTTGAATCTTCAATCAAATCTTTTGTCAAATTTGACTGAAAAATTCCCAGTCAAATTTCCCGACCCCTATTTTTAAACACCGGCTGAATCTTCAGTTAAATTTTCCCGACCCCTTTTAAAACTTAACCAAATCTTCAGTCAAATTTACAGAAACAATTTATCCATAAGATTTCTCCGTGACCATAAGCATAACTTGTCACGCCATTTTCATGAATATATCTCTTGTCATCAAAGCAGCTGAGTGATATTTTATCCACCACATAGCTCCCAATTTGATGTCTTTCACTTTTAATTAATCTCATCGTGTGACGCATCTGCTTTTTGTTGAAAAGTACGTCATTGTATTTATCATGTTGCAACTGTTGTTTTATCACATTCTTTTTTATTCCCTTTGCTGTGCGACTTCCCTGTTCATTTTCTTTAATGTAAGAATACATTTTTGACTTCAAACCAACAAACTCCACGATTGGGATTCCTGCTGCTTCATCCTTGAATTTACCAATAACTTTCTTATTTGCATTATCATAAAACGGGCTATTCTTTGGATAATCACTGTTATCGAAAAGATGTTTGTCTTTCCAAAAATCTTGATAAACATTATCTTCTTCAATTTCATAGGTTAAACTGTCAGTATCTGTAAACAGCAACCGAGCTTTATCCCCATACTTATTTTTTATGTAATTGTAATGAAAATCATACATCATTGTTTTTGATAAGTCTAGGATGCACATTCCAACATATGCCGGTCTGTTCAATGTCAAAGTTGTTTTGGTTTTATGAACAGCGACTAGATCCTCATTAAATATTTTGCTGCTTATGAAACTCGGTTTACTAGCCCACCTTAACAAATCTTCTTCATCAGTTACAAGTTTGATGTCCTGTCGCTTTCTCAGATTCTCCATCGTCTTTCCGAACACTGAATTGTTCATCAACTTGAAAAAATCCTTTTCAAAAGAGTTCTTTGCCTCTGCTCTCTTTTTTGTGTTGAAATCGATGTAATCTTTCAACCATGGACTCTGATTGAATTTTAGAGCTCTATGAATCTTTGTTAGTTTCAACCCCAAAGACATATAGAGTTGTAAGTTGTGATAATGTAAAACATATCTCTCTTTATTAAACAACGTTGGCACCAACTTTTCAACCATTCCAACCTTTAATTCAAATTTTTCAGCAATTTCTCGACAATAAGGTGATAACATACCTTCAGTTACTTTAATTTTTTCAGGGGCCAGCGGATAGTCGTTGTGGAGATCATGCAACTCCTCTGGATATTCCAAATCGACCTCCAATATCAATCCTTTTTCAGACTTGTCATTATACTTGGATAAATCCACCTCTTCTTCAGTCAACCATTCAAACCCACCTGTCGGAAGATATTGACTCATTGCCCAACCATATAAATTGTTTGCATCAAGATACATGATGTATTTTGATGACTCCTTCGGATTGTAATGAGTCATATACTTGTTGTTTGCCTTTCCATATCGATTGGCGATGTAACTGATTCCACCACGCATACCTTTTTCAATGAATTGAAACATATCAACATCACTCATCAACTCCAATTCAGTTTCTGTCATTTTCAACATTGCATCCCAACTTAGACCGGGTGTTGTGAAATAATGAGCAGGATCCAATTGATAGTATTGTTGACATGCTTTACGGAAATTTTCAAAAACATCAGTCAACAATAAAATATCCGATTTGAGATATAAATCGTGATACTCTCCCATTGATGATAGACCAAAATCATTCCAAACATTCTGTGCATGTTGATACTCTTCATCTGTGATATGTTCATTATTCATAATACTGAAAAAATCTTCTTTCCTCGGCAACCTGCTGTCCTCAAACTTTTCAAAACTATTCATATAGTCATAAGGATAAACACCTTTCTTTATCATCAATCTCAATTGTTCACCTTCAAACTCTTTGGAGGTATATATTAAATTACCATGATTTAGTTTCATACATGATTTAGAACTATTTTTACAATTTATACATTCACCACATGAAAAGCTTGTTTTATGTTGCATTATATGATCTTCACTATCAACAATTCGTTTTATACAATTACCAGGGTTACACGCATCACATTTCCCACATTTAGTAATATTTTTAACAAGGTTTTCCAAACTACTGCTCATAAATTGAAAACTGTCGATGAATACAAGGTGCTGACCCAGCATGAAGGCCATGTATTTCTCCATATTACAGGGAATGACATTTATGCTCATCTCATGCTTCCTTCCTTTTTTATCAACATACACATTATTTTTCGCAATATCACCAATCTCTTGCATTATAAAGTGACTGTCATACCCCTTGAGATTGTGAAACACCACAGGTATCTTATTAGTCAATTGGAAATTTAGATTGCAACTTACATGTGCTGCGCCTCTGTATTTACCGGTGACATGACAGTGATCCCTTACTTTAACATTTCTTACTTTAACATTTTTAACATTTCTTACTCCAACATTTCTTACTCCAACATCATCTGTGTCATAAGATTTCTTGCAGATGTGGCATTGTTGGGCTCTTTGGAAACTTTCCTCATCCTCATCTGTCATTTCGAGAGGTTTTGTAAAGTGGGTTTTTACAACATCTTGACAGTATTCAACTTCAGCTAAAATATCCTTCATGAACTTCTGAATGGTCATTTCTCCTCTGTAAATTTTGATTGGTTTTGAAAAATTATCATCATAACAGCAAACAACTTTATAACCATATCCACAAGCCGTATGTTTTTGATATTGTTCGGTGTAGGATTTTTGGGGAGCTTTCTCATCAACTTTTTCGGTGATGGCTTCAAAATCAGCATAAATCACAAAAGGTGCCGGTAACTGTTTACGATAATTTGTGAATGCAATTTTTGATCCAGGTTCTGGCATTTTAATGGCTTGTTTCCCATTAATTACAACACAATCGACTGTGTGTTTTTCAAGATGCTCTTTTGAACTAAAACATTGAAGACAGAACATACAAAAGTGTTTTCTCTCTTTGTGTTTTGTTTGGTTATACATGAATTTATCGAAATCCTTTAATAAACAATAATGTTTCACCTCTCCTTCGGTTATTAAGAGCAGATTCAAACAAGAGTCGAACTTTTCTTTTGAAATGTAAATCGGATACTTTTGATTTTCCTCATAACCGTAGACATTAACACGAATATTATTCTGTTTCTCTATTTTATTGTATTGTTTCACAGAAACGGGAAACTCAATTCCTGAGTAATCCAATTTTTCTACATATTTTTTATCGCACTTTTTTATTCTCTCTGGATGTTTATTCTGTGGCAAGAGGCGACGAATGTGGCACCAACGAAAACATTCATTGTCATTATTTTTCATGTTTATAATCCCTTTAGCTGGGTGACGAAGCTCTTTGGGTAATGGAATATATGAAGAACCTCTGAGTGGTCTGTACTTTACAACATTGATGAAATGACCATCAACCGATTTAATAGTCCATGCTGAGCCTTTTGAAATCCATCGCTGAATCTTATTCACAATCTGTTGTTGTGTTAACTGCAACAAGTTTGCAATCTCTACCTCGTTGGTTACTGTTTGTGTCTTTGCATTAAAATAAGCTTCCTCTTCAATCAACTCATCTCCTTTCTGTTTTTCAAACGTAATCTTCAATATTTCATTGAATTTGAAACCTTTCATCTCTTTCAGAACCTTTAATAGATTGTTCTTAATCACTGAACGGGTGTTTTGAAGTTGAATTAATGGGTCTTGTCTGTTTGTGAGACCAATTTCATATGATCTTGTAAACCCTCGCATGGCTCGTTCTTTTTGTGTGAAAGTTGGTTCAGCCACTTTATTAATATTTTCCAACCACTTTCTCCATTTAATAATTTTTTCATTTTGCTCTTCAATAACTTTATCAGCATTTTTCAACCACTCTTCCCAATTAATAACGTTTTCAGTCGTTTTTTGAATCACATTTGGTTTGAGGATGGGGACGTTAATCTCAGGTGCTTTACCAAATAATCTAGGGCATTGTCTTGGTGCTGGTCTTGGTTTTGTGGCACTCTTACGAGGTGTTGGAACAGGTGGTCTTGGTTTTGTGGCACTCTTACGAGGTGTTGGAACAGGTGGTCTTGGTTTATAAGTCCTTGGTGTTGGAACTGGTTTGGTATCATCTACTGTGATGATTTCAGGCTTCCTTTTATTTTGATTCAAAAGCAATTTAATAAGTTTTGATTTGCTAAGTTTCTTCAAACTAGCTTTGTTCATTTCTGTTTGTGAATCCATCCTTCTTATTTTATTTTATTGTATAACAATATTTTTTAAAATTATTTTTCATTTCACATTTCACGAAATGAAAAAAGTTCAAGTAAAAGATAATCTTACCTTATTTCCATCCTTATCCACAAACTCATTTCCACAGTTTACGTAATAATGAATCGAACCGTATTTTTTACCCAACACTTTTGAACACTGATAGATGCTTTTGCATTTTGTAACAACCTGTGTGTCAACATTGGTAATCAACACCTCCTTTCCTGTTGGTTTGTATAACACTCCTTCATCAAGATTTAACACTTTTACCAGATCTATTTTTGAGAGCTTCTGTGCATTTTTGATTTTTTTTTCAACAGCCATTTTTCTAATTTCTTGATAAGTCATGAATGTTATCATTTTATTTTTATTATATAATAAGAAAATATTTTTAAATTCATTTTCACATTAAATCATTAATATCTACCCAGGAATTGAATTTTTCTGGGTAACCGCTCCACTTCACCAAAGCTTTACCTTTTCGAGCGTCTCGTCGAATCACTTTCTCAATACGGTAAACGTCTTGAACAGCCTTCTGCATCTCCTGTTCATAAAAAGAACCTGATATCTCCTCACCACTGAGATCTTTGAGTCTGTAAGTGATTGGATTGGTGTATTGTATCTTGTCGACTGTAAAAACTTCTTCTGTCCAATTGGCTGTGTATCCTTTGTCAAAGACAGGACGTTTGTACTTAGATATTCTAACCTTATCACCGACTCTGTATTTTGACTTTTTTGAGATTGGCTTCATATCACCGTATAGATTAAAGTAAACAACTCCTTCATTCTTCTTTTTACTTGCTTCTGTAGGCGTCATCTTTATGCTTGAATGTCTGGTATTGTTATACTGTTTCACTAATTTGGGTAACATTTCAAGATACTGTGTATTACCTTGAACAGTAAACTGCTTCCACATCTTGGTTTTGATTGTACGGTTCCATCTTTCACAAACTGATGACTTTTCCTCATTCTCAGTTGAGTACAAGGTTATTTTATTCTTATCCAGTAGTTCCTTAACATGTTTATTATAATACTCTTTTCCTTTATCTGTCCAAAGATATTCCGGTTTTCTACCTTCTTTTAAAATGGTTTTCAATGCTTCAGCAACGGTTCCACCTTTTTTATCCTTTAAAGGAATGATCCAACCGTATTTACTAAACACATCGAGTACCATGAGAAGATATCTATAACCCTTATTCCATCGACTGAATTTTTGCATCTCAACGATATCTGAACACCATGCCTCGTCAATATGGTTTACAATTACACGCCGTCGAGTAAAGTTACGTTTTATAGGTTTATGAAGCTCAACAGCTAATTTTTCTTGCCAGTTTTCTTCACTCGACGGCCTTTTCAGTTTAAACCGAGACCAAGTTTTTGCTTTTTATCAATAATATTTCGTGTCATCCAATGACCCCATTGTCTCTCATTATAAGGAACAGAATCCAACGCTTTGACCATTTTCCTGTCGGCTTTGTTCTTACATTTTTTATCATCTCTGCAAACTGAATAATCAACATCATGCTGCATAGCTATAGCATCAGTCTTACCAGTTGGTTTTTCATATATCTCTAGTATCTCTCCTGTTTTTGGATCCCATCTCACCTGATTTTCAAGGTCATTGTAGGGGCCTGTGTATTTATGACCAGGTAAAGTCCACCCCCCTTTTGGTTTAGGAAGTTTTCCAATCATTTTATGAATGTCAATCCCACTTCCGTCAAGTTCTTTTCTGTCGGTTTTATACTTTCTATTTGGTCGTATCTTTGTTGATAATTGATCAAGCATCTCTGATCCTGTTTTTTGAATGAAAGGAGTTGCTCTTTCCAAAGCATAATCGAGAGCCTTTTTCTGAAGTTTTGGGTTCCTTAGAGCTTCTGATCCATAATATCTTCCCATTTCTACAGCTTTTTTTCCAAGCCAAGGAATACCATGGTGAATTAACATATCAGTACCTGTTGAAGCCATCGTATCCAGAATGCCCGCCCCTTCAGACGGGCTAATTAGTTTCCCGGCACCTCTGATTGTTTCACAAATCTGGTTTTGGTTATGCCACATTCAGCGCATGTGCAAAAGAACATTAGTCTGCCATTTTTAGCGTATCTGAATCCAGAAGGCTCTACACACTCAGTTTCTTTTCTCTGTTTCACGCAATACGTTTTCATTTATAATATGGTTATATAAATTTTTCTAAACTTTTGAAATATTTTTCAATAAATTTTTCATTTTTCATGGTATCATGAACATCAAAGACTTGTAAAAGGTTGAAATATGACGAACCTTTATTCATCTCATTCAAAAAGTATAAACAAAAGTATCCACAAGTCGTTGTATTCAAGGCTTGTATCTGATTATTCTGGTGAATTAGAGTGAGATTTTTTTTCTTTGCGTGATTTACAATTTCTTGAAATGGTGGCAACCCAAAACTGTCGAAATAATTGATTTTCCCATTCTTGACATGTGTTGCAACCCAATGACTTCCACCCATGTATGATGGTTCAAGATTATAAATAAATAGCGCCATTTTATGGTTGTGTGGAGCAGTTTGGTCTCTTGACAACACACCACCTTTGTCTATTGGTATTTCAAGATAGCGACACCATTTTAACAAATCGTGGTTGCTCAAGGGTATGTCTTTGTGGAATTTTAAAGAATTGTTCCCAGAAGTGGAATCCCATTGAATGGACTGTTTTTCCCTAGAAGCAACCCATTTCCCGACTTTTTTTTTTTACCACCACCCCCTTATTCCCATGTTCCAAAAAATGGAGGTGGTGGTTGATACACTCCAAGTCTGGGAGCTGCTCCACCATTTTGTTTAGGAGGTCTTCCGATTCTGGGAACTCCCGAACCTGTCATCTTTTTGAAAGCCTCAAGGGCGAGTGGAATACCGATTGATGCTAAAAGTGTGCCTAAGAACCCACCTGTTTGTACTTTTGTTGGTTTTATATGAACACCAGAACCTGTTTGTAGGGCATTGAGAATATCCTTTTTCTGTTTATTACTCAATAGATGTTTATGAGCGATAAGTTGGTCTATTTTGGAATTTGGAATGAGAAAACCACCTGTCTGTGAACCTTTTCCAGATATCTTTTTGACAATCTGAGATGCTCCTTCAGAAGCGACACCGGCGAGAGCTGATAATCCTAGAGTCTTTGCTAATGTCGGTCCAAAAGTTCGGCCAAGTGTCAAGATTGAACTCAAAAGTGAACCACCAACCTGTTTTCTAATGTTTGTCTTCGACAGTTTTATTTCCATTCCCTTATTCATAGCTCGGTTCTTTTCCAACCTTTTAACAGTTGTTGAAGGAACAAGAAGAGTATCACTTCCGCTGAGGGCATCATTTTTCAACCTCAGTTTAATTGTTTCACGGTTGTGAAAAGCTTTACTAAGTTTCATTTTCTGAAAATCAGAAAGTGTGACATTTATTTCATATAGTTCTGTAGACATTTTATTTTATTGATGAAAATAAAATAAATTCACGATTTTTAAAATCAAGCCATCAGTTTTTCCATATTCCGAGTGACAGAATCTTTTGTCAAGTCAGTTATTAATGAATAATCCAAAACTATTTCCATTCCTTTATTCTCATTATTTCGTTTACTTTCCAACGTTTCAACAACCGTTGGATGAAAAAGAATATAATAATTTTCCAAACTTTCCAAACTTTCATCAGTCGTTGAATTTACAAAAAGAGTATTATTTTTCAACCTTTCAAAGAAAGTTGATTTATCAAGAATAGTATCATCTTTCATCCTTTTTAATGACTTTGAAGGAATAAGAAGAGTATCACTTCCGCTGAGATTATCTTTTTTAAACCTCAGTAAGATTTTTTCACGGTTGAGAAAAGCTTTGCAAATTTTTTCTTTCTGATACTTTGAAAGTGTGACATTTATTTCATGTAGTTCTGTTTCCATTTATTTTATTTCACGAAATAAAATAAATTCAGGAAATATTTTTTGAATTAAACCATCATAAGTTCATTTCCAACCTTGTTGACAATAACCTCATTTTCGTAAAATACGATGGCATGAGCTCTCACATTAGCTGTTGGTGCTGCATTCAATCTGTAGTTCAAAATCAGTTGTTTTGGATCTCGAGTAATAGCCTCTTTTTGGTAGGTCAGATCAAAATAAACAAGACCGTAAATAGATGCGAAATTATGAATATTTAACTGCGTTCCTGTATTCAGATCATTCTTTCGAAAAGCATAAGACATCAGATCGTTGAAGATTCTTACTTTTGAATCTGCATCATACTCCAATTCAGGGTAAAAAGTATTGTTTCCATACTCCAAACGACATGACGCAAGAGAGCTATTAGTATCTGCAGAATTCAGCTTGAAAGTATCAAAAATGTAAGGAGTTCTCTGAGATTCCTCATTGTTTGGACCATTACTTCTCTGTAGATAAATGAATACATGTTTAACATTGTCAATGGCTGGGCTAATTTGAAACATGTTTTGAACTGCTCTTGTATTCGCACTCTGAATATACATATCTTTCATGTACGTCCATTTGGTTGGTTTGAGAAAATCTTTCACAAATTCACCGTATGCACTATCTTTCGGAATCAATCTTGGAAGCCAAAGATAAAGTCGAGTAACAACCACCCGCCCATTATCAGCAGCAGCTGCTTTGTGAATCAATTCATCATCATTATTCAAGGTCAGTTCAAATGTGAGCTGCATGGGAGGAAGCATCTTGTCTTCCAATTCCTCAAAGAAACTGTATCTGTTCAATGGAATGATCTCATTTATGCTTTTAGCTCCACCATTACCATCATTCTGTCTTGCTTGAGTTAAAATTCGCCTTGCTTCAAAACCAGAATTCGTATTTGCTGTCGAATCCTCTGTGTCAAGATACCAAAAACTATTTTTAGCAACTGACCTGCTGAAATCATCACTATACTCCAGCAAATTTTTAGCATTTACAATTCTATGAATGTTATCACTATCATAGACTATTTTACCAGCAGATTTGATAACCATGTGTTTGATGATAGAATGTGCTCCATTAATTATTGAAATTCGGTCAGCAGCTGCAAAACCGGCCCCATCGGCTTTCTTTTGAAGCTCTTTGGATACCTCGAAATATCCGTTGAAATAATCGAAAAAAGTGGATCTGTCGGTTATTGTGAATTTATATCCTGTTTTCTTCTGTTCATTGTTGTTTCCAGGTTGTTCAATAATATTATCAAGAGAGAATCTGACCATTTCATATCTCTGCAGTTTATCACTTATTCTGAAAGTCATCTTTTTATTTATCTGTTAAAACTTTTTTTTATTTTTTGTTTTTTATACCGCTTCCAGAAATCAATCTATTCAATATCACGTTGTAATCTTCTTCTTTTTGTTTGTTTGATGCTTTTGGAACTTTTTTTCCCAAAGACTGAAGGTCTTTCATGAAAAGATGGCCTGATTTTTCAGCAACTTTTTCAACAACTTTTTTACCAAGTTTATCACCAGCACTTTCTATTCCTGATTTCAAAGCTTTTTTAGCAACAGGTTTTAAAACTTTATCCACAATCATTTTCATCGGTTTGAAAATATTGTCCACAATCAAACCGGATCCTTTATGTTTGTAAACAAATCTTCCAAGACTCGGATGAAAAATTCGTTTGTAATTATACGACATCATTTTTTATAATTATATTTCATAATTTTTTTTTTCTCTCAAAATCAGAGAAAATGCTGTATCAGCGTCATTCAAATCTATTATTCGTCGTTTACCATCGGTGATGTATATCCGCAGGGTGTTTATGATATACTTATTGACTGGATAATATTGAACTCTCAAAGGCTCTTTAGTGAAAGCATATGATGGTTGTAAATCATTTGTGCCAAACGTGTAGATGATATCTGTCTCATCCCCATCAACACGACTCCCTGAAATAAGGTCGCAATGTATATTTAAAATCTCCGTATCTTGACTGAGATTTGGTGTGTAGTCACCAACATTTTCAGAACTGGTTAAAATTCGTTTGTTAAAACCGATCAGATCACTAAAATTTGATGTTGTGAGGTCTAGTTGGTAATTTGACGCGAGATTTATTGTTGTTTTGAAAGTTGTGTTGTTGAATTTCAAGGTTATTGGATATGAAGTTTTGTCTGAAGTCTTTGTTTTTGTCTTTTCCTTGATAAAATCATTGAAACCAACATAATTCCATGTACCTGGCGGAAAGGTTATATCTTTCCAAGTTTTCCCGCCATCAGAAGAGTATTTTATTTTTTGGTTGTCCAGCTCTGATGTGATATTGAACCATGTGAAAGACATTGATATAATTCGACCTAAACCGAGTTCATATTGTCTGTTTGGATCAAGTATTATCGGTTGGGTATATCTAATTGTAAAATCGCTAGGTTTATTTTTTGTTTGTTTCTTGACGTTATGAGAAGATAACACCAATGATAGTTTCATTTTTTATTTATTCACATGAAAAAAGTTTTTATAAATTTGGTTGTAATGATGTTTGTTGATTATGTGATTTTTCAATAAAATATCGAGAATAGCAACACCAGTGTTTCTTAGCTCTATGCTATTATTACCAGCACCAATTGATCCAATTATTAAATCTAACTTTTTAACAGCTTCTTTAGGGTTGATAAAAACAGCACTTACATTTCCACCTCGCTTTGTTGTCTTTCTTTTGAGACCAGAGCCTTTGATACTCTTCAACTTATTTTTGTTATAGTTGATATAATCGTTGAGAACTTTTCGAGCGTCGTCGATGACCTTTCTTCTAAACTGCGCTTCTGATTGGCTTATCAAACCTTTGTTCAACTGCTTTGTAATGTGTGTTTTGTAACCTGGAAGTTGTTGTCTTTTCTTGACTGCATTTTCGATTTTCTTTGACAAGAAAGAATGTCTTGTTTTTTCTGTCATATCTTCTCTTTCGAGTTGTGCTTCAATGTCATCATAGTTGGCCAATCCAAGTTCATCTAAAGTCTCATTTATTCTGTCTTCTTCAAAAATCTCATAATCTGGAACTTCATATTCTGGGGGGTCTTCAAGTTGTTGCATATACTCAGGATTGACATATATTTGTTTTTTACCTGTTTCCAAATCTTTGAGAACCTCATCATAAGAGGGTGGTTTTGGTACAAGCTGTTTTGCAGTTTGTGGTTGAACCCCCTCATCAAACAAATCTTCAAGATTGTAATCTGGTATTCCTTCATCTTCAATATTGATACCATAATCTGGAACCTCTGCTTTTTTCCTTTGCAACCGTCTTTTAATAGGTTGAGGTTGCGTCAACTCTTTCAAACCGGATGTTATTGGTTTGAAAAGCTTCTCTGCTTCAACGTCACTCATTGTATCGGTTATTTTCTTTTGTTTCAGCGTTTCCCTGATAGTATTGACATCTTGACCTATTTTCGATCTTTTTTCAGCCATTTCTTTCCATTTGAGGAGACTCATTTTATTTAATCGAAACAAAAATATTATTTTTTTTATACAAAAATGGGGTTATTGAATATAAAAAAGCTCGCATAGCGTGTCGCATAGCATGTCGCATAGCATGTCGCATAAAATTATTTGAGAAAAATTCTATTGTGAATTAATAAAATGGAAATACCAAACTATGATGTAAAAGGTGATGAAGATAGTAATTTTACCCAATTATATCCTTATATGCCAGATAGATGCTTCAGAATGTTAATCTGCGCTCCGAGTGGGAGTGGTAAAACCAATCTTTTACTTCACATGATAAACAAACCCCTATTATTTTTTGATAAGATTTATCTATATGCTAAAAACTTACAGCAAAACAAGTATCAATATTTGTTGAAAAAATTTGAACCTCTTTCGAAAAAATATGGTTATAATATCATTGAAGCTAGCAACGGTGAGATAATTCCTTTACCTGACATGGATGATGGAAACCAAAAGTTAATCATTTTCGATGATTACTTGAACACTGGAGTGAAAAATGATCGAGAAATACGAAACTATTTCACGAACTCTCGAAATAAAAATTGCAGCTGTATCTATCTGTCTCAGTCTTTTTACAATACAGACAAAACCATCAGATTGAACTGCTCCCATCATTGCATTTTCGATTTTCCAAGCAAGAATGAACAGAGTAGGATATGTCAAGAATTGAACGTTAAGAAAGACGACTATCTCTTGGCAACAAATGAACCATATACTTTTCTATATGTTGATAAGCCACGAAAATTTAATGCAAAAAATTTTACTAAAATAATCTGAAGAGTTAATAAATGAGTTTTTACAACGGAGTATTGAATTTTAATCATTTTATAAATTCGAGAGGTCTCAGAGGTTTACCTGGTATTGGGTTTAAATTAGATGCTAATAATGATTATGATATGCAGAATAAAAAATTAGTGAATGTAAAGCAAGGAACCAATAATAATGATGTGGTTACAAAAAGCCAGTTAGATAGTGAAATAGCTAAGATTCCAAGTGCGGATACAACTCAGTTTGTGAAAAAGACAGGAGCAACTATGAACGGAGACCTAATTTTACAACCACAGCCGTACCCAATTCATGGAAACACGAATAAAGCCATCTCTTATAATACAGCCCGGAATATATTCTTGAGTAAAAAAGAAGGCGGGTCTATGCTACAATCTTTAGACATGAACAACCATTTCATAACAAATATCAAAGACCCAGTTAATTCAGACCATGGAGTAAATAAAAAATATGTCGATAATCAGCTCGCGAAAAAATTAGATAAAGGAGCTAAAATTGAAATGAAAAATAATGCGATAACCAATGTCAAATTTCCAGTAAACCAAAAAGACGTTGCTACTGTAGAATATATCACTCAGAGAATCACTAACTCACAAAAAAATTATCTCAAACTTGATGGCACAACAAGTATGTCGGGAGACTTGAATTTAAATAACAATAAAATTATTAACTTGCAAACCGATTCAAAAAATTCGAAATCCGCAGTTAATGTTGAGTTAATGGAAAATGAAATAACAGATTTGAGAAATCTTGTCACTCAAAAAATTCATGAATCTCAGATCACTAGCTCGGGGAAAAAAGATGTATTCAGATATTTAATGGAAAACGACGACGAATCTTCAAGTGAATTGAATATTCAGGTTTTGGGTATTGTTGATTTTCCCAATTCTCCACATCAAATTAATAAAAAAGCTTACCAACTTAAACTCCTGTTTCAAAAAAGCTCACCAAACCAGTACCAATCACGCCTCGGTTTTAACCTTTATAAACTTCCTGTTGGATACTATACTTTGGTAGTTGAATGGTTTCCGCCGGAAATGAGTGAGTTGAGTGTGGCAGTGCAAGGCACTACGATTTCAATTTCTAATTTTACAACAAAAACATTTGAAAACTATACCAAAACAGTTATCAATTTTCACCGATGGGGTAGCTCACCTCCGCAATTTATTTATCTCGATCTACACGGTACAGTTACTTTTCCATCACTTTTAACAATTGGGCATCTAATTGTTTATGGTGTAAAAGAAACAATTTCAAACGTTGACCCAAGTGTCTATGACACCGCTTTTGTAATTGAAAACGGAAAAATGGTGATGGAAACAGATTTATCTTTAAACGGGCATAATTTGAGTGGTTCCGTTCATTACATAAATGGGTATTTAAATACTAAAAACGGTTACGCATTTTTATTAAACGGTTTCGATAAATTACTCTTTTTAAACGATGTTCAAATAATGAATATAACAGTTTTCTATCTCAAACACAAAAATAAATATCCACTTGTCAAATTAAAAATTAGAAAACACACTCAAAATTTTAATGATTCAATACATTTATTTAATTCAAATAATGCAACTCGAACACAAAAAATAAATATCAATTTAAACCTGTCGTTTAGTTATTTAATTGTGGAATTGAATACCCTTTTTCCACCAGGAGAAGAATTCTTACTATTAATGGAATATAGAGCGTCATAAACATTTTTCAGTTATTATATAGCACAAGTCTACTTTTCTAAGAAATAACAAACTTTACTAATAAACTTTACTTCAAATACAAGTTCATCTGATATTGCATGACAATCTGATGACTCATTTCCTCGGGAAAGTCCCTGTGGTTTTCAAGACAAAAGAACTGTCTAACGCGTTATAAAAACAATTGAAAAACTTAATGACTCATTTCCTCGGGAAAGTCCCTGCGGACTAATTAAAAGTGAAAGACATCAAATTGGGAGCTATGTGGTGGATAAAATATCACTCAGCTGCTTTGATGACAAGAGATATATTCATGAAAATGGCGTGACAAGTTATGCTTATGGTCACGGAGAAATCTTATGGATAAATTGTTTCTGTAAATTTGACTGAAGATTTGGTTAAGTTTTAAAAGGGGTCGGGAAAATTTAACTGAAGATTCAGCCGGTGTTTAAAAATAGGGGTCGGGAAATTTGACTGGGAATTTTTCAGTCAAATTTGACAAAAGATTTGATTGAAGATTCAAAAAATGTCTTAAATTTTAAAAATGGCTCAACACCCCCATTTTCATAACTACTTAAAAGTTTTGATGTTGTGACAAGATATGACTTACAAACACTCATGTAAAACAGCAATAAGCACGTACAATTGCAGGGAATAACTCAACTTTATTCAAGGAAAATTTTTCCACCCCATGATCACTCGACTTCACTGTTAAAGTGTTCAAACCACCCGGGGCAAACAAAGGAGACTTTTGTCTGATTGGTTAATCATTTTTCTAGTACCCAGATTCCTGGGACGTGCGCGCCAGTGAAATAAACAAAGATGGCGGCCTGAGTAAAAGACGTAGTTTTCATTGCTTGATCACTTATTCTTAACCTTTTTGGTACATATGGCAATTCCAGGCGCTTTTCTAACTTCTCGGCGGCGTAAAGAAATTGGTTTAAGGTATTTTAAAGCGGAAAACGAGTGTTTAGCACGGGCTTTTGCATTTGTGAGCAGGAAAATTTTTCCTTCACACCGCAAGAAAATATCTGGTTCCATGAAGTGAGGGAGACAAGATTAGATGTCATAATAAAATCAGGAGGGATTCAAAGACTGACAGGACAGGGATATTCGAAGTCTTACAGCTGCCGTTTTTACCGAAGCAGGTAAGCTATCCTACTCACAATTTTAAAAATTAGTGTTCGCTTGCAAGTTTTTGTTAGCTTTTGCTACACATCAATCGATCAGTGAACTTTCCTTGTTTGAAGGGGCCGTGGCGGTCACTCAGCGGTCAAGTAATCTCAGAGTCAAAGAGGTGCAAAAAACCATGAAACTACTTTAGAAGACTTGCAGTTAATCACTAGTTGATTAACAATGCAGGCAAACGGGAATTATCTCAGCTAAAATAACATTAAAATAAACTTGTACAATATCATTTCAGTTCACACTTTCAGCTAATAAAATTTACAAGGACCCCGCTCGGTTTTCCGTTTGATCTTCATTTAGAAGTTTTTTCATTCTGTAGTCATCCGATGGACTGTTTAAGTTTTTTTATAACGACCCAAAAGGCCATTTGTGAAAGTGGAAATGCAAAATAATTTTGCTTGAAGAATTTTAAGGACATAAAGAGAACATTTGATGTTTACAAACATTGACTTTTTGGCCGTTAAAATTTGTAAAGCAAGAGTCTTGTCTCATTAGCCAATGGGCCTCTTGTTGCCTTATTTACACCAAAGGATTCCTTGTTGGAATTAACTCAGTTTTGTATGATTTCATTTGTGTTTGTCACCAGTAAAGTGTTTTTCCCGTCAATTTTTGCCTTGCATAATCTAAAACTACCTTAGTTTTTTGACAGAAAGGTGGTTATGTTGTATAATTTTATTCAGGGCAGTAGAATCCTGGTATTAGTTCTAAATGAAGTGGTCTGCGAGCATCTAAAAATCAGTATCTTAATTCACATGCTCACACACAACATGAAGCATCAAAAAGCAACTCGACCGTTACTTCGCACCTCACTTATGAATCGATTAATATTAATAGCTTTATCCCAGGAAAGTCTTGCTTTATCCTGATTGGACAATTACGATGCATAATTATGGTTTAACACTATAAGGGCTCCTATTGATAGTAAATGCCTTGACTTCTGAAAGAGCTACCCTTTAAAATTTTAAATAAAGAAGTCTAATTTAAATGGCAACAGGAAGCCTTAGGTTATGTACACAGTTAGCACCTATCATAGTTTTCCATCAGTCTTACCAGTCTTGAGACCTTTTCTTCCAGGAGGAGATTTTAAAGAAGACCAGCACCCAGTAACCTTGAATATAAGTTCATGAGCTTATGTTTGGGCTGTTGATTTATATTCTTAGAAGACGTTTGTGAACCAAAGGATTTTCACATAGTTGTTGTCTTGTCAGTAAGTTTTCAAGAAGCTGACTCCACAAAATACATTGCAAGTGGTTTGAAATGGCAAGTAAAACTTTGCAACTCTTAACTTTAACTTGTAACTTGTAACTTTGTCCTTGTTGTCCTCCTAAGTTTGTTAAAGGAAATAAAGGAACTTGCCTTGTCTTATGGTCATCCAAAACAACTAGTCCTCTGAGGGGTCAAAATTGATTTTGGGTCCATAACATTTCATTACCCTCCCCCTTCTCCTTTAGAAAACTGATGAGTCCCTAACTGGTCCCACATACTCTAGGTTTTCATTTGAGCAGATTAGGAGTTTAACGAAATGGAAGACCATGGCAGCTGTGTGTGCAACTTAGGCAACTGCAAAAAAAGTCTGAAAAAATACAGGCTTGGTTGGTACATCTAAACCCAATGGGGGAGCAGGGATGGCGCAGTGGTGAGAGCACTCTTACCAACTGAGCTATCAAGCCAGCTTGGAGTTGTTGGTCTTTGTGTGAATTGAGACATATTCCCAAGAAAGACAAACCAAAATCATGTGCATGTATTCTTTTTCATACTGAGAGTTCATGTTACAAATATAGTTATTAGTATTTTAGGTAAGAAAAGAAAGAGCGGCTTTTCTACAATTTTAGTGATCTTCTAGATAGGTTATGTGTATTTTTTTTTAAATAAAAGAGAACCAAATGTTTCATTACTTCAAGCACAGGTAAATTTTACAGTGTAAATTAAACACAAAAGAACTGTTACTGGTTATTTTGATGGGTTTTAAAGGTAAATAATTTTTTAATTATGTTCCTTTTAAAAGTCAAGAAAAGTAAAGAGTAGGACAAATAATTTATTTGTTCTTTCTAGATCTGTGTGTGCTGCTTTTCAAACATGATATTTTCTATTTTTAGTAGATGCTATGTGTACATTTTATGTCTGGAATTAAACCTTTCTAATTGGAAATGTATTTATATCAATCTTGTTCAGTATTAAACACAGTGTACAATCATTAAAATTAATACAACTCACAATGTGCTTTAAGCTTAACATGTAAAGAGCAAATTCGACACATTATGAATAGGTCTGTTTAAAAGGCATGGAGGTGAAATTTCTATGTATTGTTCCGTAATAAACTTTAAACAGTTCCTAGAACATCACTAATTGGGTAGTTTTCTTCAGTAATATAACTAATTCGTACGTTTTTGGTGAAGTAGCGATCACTTTAAGTTTAAATTTCTCATTCCGCGTGCTTTTATTGATAACAGCTGCAGCTCTTGTCCTTGTTTCTCTCATCTCACGGAACTTATTCTGATGTTCTTGTAGCCTCACTTTCCCCGTTCCTTTCCGCACGCCTTACCACTTTAAAGTTAACACTGTTTAGTCTAACTTATTCTTACCTTATTATTCTATTCTCGGTTGAAAGCGATCACTGTACCAAGCCCTATTGTAGGATATATAGCCCAAACAACACCTATCTAGCGACAAGATTCGAGTTATTTTTTTCACAGTTTTCTGCTGGCGCGTCATCTTGTTAGGTTTCCTTTTTACAAATCGCGGCAATACAATTAAAAAAACCCTGATGAGAATCGATATTTCATACTGTTTCATGGCTGGGGTTTTTAGAAATCAAAGTAGCCAAGTGAATGAACGAAGCAAAGTAGACTGAGGTGCGACCGTAGCGTAATTTTCATCGTATGTCGTTGACAGTGATACACACCTTGACGACTCCCTGTTGAGCCCTGCCACTTTTATCAATATCTTTTCTTGAAAAGTCGCTTCCTTAATTAATAAACTGTTACCAGCAAAAGGGATTTCGTGTACCAAAACCCACGACAAAAGTCTCAGATACTTGAAGCAAAATATTTGTTTGGAATAAAATTGAGCTTTTGTATTGCAGTTGCGCTGTTAACTGCTTGCGTCTGGGCACAATATTTTCGCTTAAGCAGCAGAAATCATATAATTCCTTTATCATATCGATTTTTACTTTTGCCTCGGCTATATGTTCCGTTTTTCAGTTTAACGTCAGAAATCCTTCACAACCCCAAAACATGTAGTTTACGAGGCGGACGCCACTTTTTACCTCCCTCTTGTCAATGAATTTGTCTTTCTGCCCCTTTCAAGCACAAATTATCCTTCCATGCGACAAACATTACGCATTTCCATTCACATTCAACTTACTTTATTGTTAAACAGTACTTGGTCTTGCGTTGAAGTCTGTTATGATGATGAAGAACAAAGACAGGGAGGCAATACTTTCGTCTGCTTATCACGAGTTTTCAATTCACCGTCGCCTTTTTTGACTCGTCTCATTTCTCAGATTTGCAATCCCTTGCTGCGATTTTCCTCACGATGACGGAAAAGCTGAGATGATGACCTAAATTTGGAAGTTATTCGACAACTGTACATTCTTACGGCGTCCTTTACCCCAGAGCACAGGATAAACATTCAATGAAATCAAAGCTGTCGGCACGACCGCCGCCATCTCCTCTTTTCCCGCGTTTCGAATGAAATTCAAGGCATTTCAAATAGAATTGTGCGCATGCGCGACATTAGTCTCCTTTGTTCCCAGGGCATACTCTCATATGGAAGGAGAGAGGGGTTGTAAACTGCCAATTTGGATATCACTTTGAGTAGAGAGGATGGAATACTAATAATACATACTGCATACATCATGGTATTACTTAGGGTTGTAACTGAAGAAATAAAAATATTTCCATCATTGTTGTGAGCGTGGTGTAGTTGTTTCACAATGGGATCTTAAAGCAGTCAACTTCTGTCATGTCCAGATTGGTCTCCTCTAGGATTACAATTAAAAAAAATCTGGAGAGCAATATTATTCTTGACTCACTGGAGTTATGCCACAGGTGAAAAGTCTAAGGAATGTCACTACTATCATCATGTGAGAAAATGTTATTCTAATCTCCCCGGGGAGAAGACTCATCCGCTTCCCTAGCTTGTCTGTTAAGCAGGGTATGCAGAGCAGTGGGAAGGTTGAAGGCTAAACTTCGGAATGCTTGCATTTCATGCTGCAGTTTTGGGGGCATCCCCTTCGAACGATGCCAACATTTCCTTTGACTCCCCAGTGCTCTGCATTTTCAATTCCCAGCCTGGCAACCCCACATGGTTATTATAGTTGCACAAAAATAATGAAAAGGCATTACTAACAATGTTTCTTTTGACAATAATTTATTATTTATGCAAACAGCTTCCATCAAAGCACTCCAATTGTGCCAGTTCTTCTGGGTATGCAGCTCTGTATAACCCGGGAAAAAGCAACTCTTGTTGTTAAATCTGAAGTAACCTCTGAGCATGTTGTTGCTAATACTTTTTTTCTTAGTCTTGTTTTCTGATGGTAATAGCAAATTAGTAAATTAATTTAAATAGACAGTAGAAAACAAAATGATGAAAGTCTTCAAATCACATCAGCATCAAACAAAAAACAACACCAGTTTACAGCAGTGCCAGAAGTGAGAGCTGACCGAGTAAATAAAATATGTCAAAATTTATCTGAAAGAAAAAAATTAAGGTCGTGAATAAAAACATCTTGCAGCTGCTTCTGCAAGAAAGCACCACAAATATTTTCCAAAAAGCACATTTGACCTAGATGATGAAATGAGCATCTAAAAGCCCATTTAAATTTCTACTGCCAGAATATGATAACATTTTGTTCTGCATGCTGCACACAGCTTTTATAATCCTAATAATTTCTCACGACAGTGGAGAACCGTTTCCAATGCGGCCTACAGCTTGCAGGTCGTCCCCCATGCTTTTTTAGTTTTGTGTTTTTTTCACTCCCACTCAATCTACAATCACGGTGCTTTTCCTTGAGTGCACGGGAAAAATGAACACATCGTGAAATTCGAGTCACAGCAGCCTTCGATCGGCCAACAGACTAGCCGAAACTCCACTGCTAATTCGAAAGCCGTGTTACCGACAATGCAGCCGCGTTTATACCATACAAAAATACCATCAATTAAAGGCAAATTTTACAAAGATATTCGTGATATTTTTTTGGAAAGACGAAAAAAATGCTACGTACCTTGTTTTCCACTTATCTGATGCCCACTCGCTATGTAATCGAATAGAACTTAGCGAACCTCGCGACGGTTCTTGTGCTCACAATCCTCAACACGTTACACGACGCCATTAGTTCCCCACTCGACTGCATCTTCATTGTTTAGTGCTATTGTGTGCAAAGCCTTTTGGGAAAAGGGTCGTTTACGACCGAGAAAAGAGCTCAGAAATGACTAAATATAGTGTGCCCCGCTTTGGCGGCCATATTGACTTTTCTGATGAGGTCACCATATATCCAGTTCTGGTTATGGCCCTGACTGCTTGAGGCACTCTTTCTTCGATAAAACTTCTGAACGGTGCAAAGCCAGTGCCTGTAAAAGAAAAATGGTATTAAAAATGACATAAAATAGAAATAAATCCCTTTATTTAAGTGTCAACGGTATTTAGCACAGAATGCTAACTGGGGACACCAGCGAGAACGAATTGGAATTTGGAGATGTTGGTTTTTCAGGGTTGACAATCGTCAGAAACTAAAAAATTCCCTGACTTTTCCCTGACCTGTAAACAATTTTCATTGACCTTGCATTAGGTGAATCATAAAAAAACACATCCACATATACATTTGCTTCAGCTTCTTTTGTAGGCCATCAATATCCTTCTGTTCGTTTTCGACCTCTTTACGCTTTTCACGGGATTTCGTAAACCGAAAAATAAAATTCCTGACTTTTCACTGACTTTCACAACAACTAAGATTCTCCCTGACCTTTTACAGAATTCCCTGACTTTTCCCTGACCTTGAAAAATTATTGTTTTTCCCTGGTTTTTTCACTGACTGTGGCAATCCTGTTTTTGAGGAGAGGGGAAAACCGGAGTTCCCGAAGAAAAACCTCTCGGAGCAGGGACGAGAACAAACAACAAACTCAACCCACATATGACGCAGAGTCCTGGAATCGAGCCCCGGCCACACTGGTGGGAGGCGAGTGCTCTCACCACTGCGCCATCCCTGCTCCCCTAGCAGGCTGTTAAAGAAACCAACGAAGCCAGCCGAAGGCAAAGAAAGGAAAAAAGAAGTTAGGTTTTACCTGTCACAGTTTCGAACCCGGGACCTCCAGTGTAATAAGCGCAAAGCATTTCAGGCCGAGAATTGTCTAGAATATGTATTAATAGATACGCGATAATCTGGCAAAACCTCGGATGGCCAAATAAACAATGTACCGGATGAAACTGCGGAAATGAAGACACACCAAAAATAAGAAAACGGTATGAAAATAAAAATATTCCCTCAGTAATTAAACAGTCATTTGGTGATGCGCGAAGAAACTTTGTACTCATTTTGTTCCTTTTGTTTTCCCACGATATCAAAGCCCTGGGCACATTAATGATGTATATAAAAGCAGAGACCAATACAACATAGAATGATTTTAAATTAGGTGTACTAATGATGTGTTCGGCCATCCAAGAAATTGCACAAGAAACGACTAACTTATTAGTCTACAAGGTGTGGATGGGAAAGAGGGGTGGTACAGGGGTGTTCGCCGATTTAGTCTTAAAGAGGCTATGGAAAGCGGTTGTCAAAACTCGTTTGGGGGACCGCAGTCGAGCGCATCAAAACAAAGAAAACAAGAGGAGGGTTATCCCTTCCCACCTTCTCCACATTTATTGGGATCAGTCGACATACCTGGACCTATCATAACAGTTGGTGAATCCAGAGCCTTGGGAAATGATATGGTTTCCTTCTTTACCCACACAGGGACGCGTAAATCCTTGTTAGAAGAATCTAGAGCGGCAAGCCACGTTGAACAGAGGCCTCTTCTAGGTTCGACTAATTTTGTTTTGTAGTTCACGACAGCAACCACTAGCTGAAATTCATCTGGGTGAGCCTATCAAGGAAAATATTTAGAAAAAAATATTGCCATTTTATTAACGTATAGCAAGACATTTACATGGGGGTTTTCTTTTGACAGTAGTGGCAAATCTTTGTGTTTTTGCCAAAAAATTTTTGCGATTGAGAACGATTGCTATTTGTAAAGTACCTCCACAAATCCGTCCTTCTTTCGAACATAAAACTTCAGACCAAAACATTTCGGTCTTGTGGTTAAACATACAAACTGCTGGCAAAAATAATATTCAAGTGGCTTTGTCATTGTTCTTTTGTTTACATCTTGTGCTGTTTATAGTTTAAATTTGATGAGTAGGAACAAAAACAATTGGCAAATCAAAGCTGTCAGAAAGTGTTCATGCTTTTTTTCATAACACAGTAGTTGACCATTTTTGCTGTCTTGTTTTGTTGTCATCCTTAAAAAGAAAAAGAAAACTTTTTCAGCCATCTTGAAGTTGTCGATCTAAAATTTATTGAATTCATTTCCTGGTAATCACTGAAGGTGACACTGACAGCCTTTTATGTAATATTTTGATCATAAAAAGCTTGTGGTTAAGGTCACTTTTAGACTTAACAAAACTAAAGAAACCTTTGCACTAGTCTGACATGCAGTGTTAGAAATCAGCTTTGCACTAGTCATCCCTATCAGCTCTTAATTTAAGATTTTATTGATTAAACAAGAGTATCTTAAGCAGCGGTGGTATAAAAATAGAATGGGACTCTAAACACTTTAGCTTTATTTTTAGCTGTAAACTTCTACACAAATACACACAAAGACTTACCGGTCATGATCCATGTTGCAGCGGCGTTTGCGTTGGTGAGAATGTTACAGTGAGACGCTTTTTATGTAACTTTTAGTTGGCCATCATTGAAAGTCCCAGGTTGTATGTAGTTCGAATCCCATTTGCGCTCTTCAATGTTGTTCCCGCCAAACATCAGTAAATAAACCAGACGTACTCTGTCCGTTTTAACGCCAAGCTTCGTGCATTTTTTTCTCAACGGGCTCAGATTTTTTTCTGAATTGTTGCAGAGTTATTTCTTAGCATGAACTTCTGTTTTTTCCTGCTGAATAGCCAAGTGCCGTCAAGCCACTCAGCGAGTGGTACTCCAGATCGCGGGAAAATAATCGTTGCTATAAATGTTGGCGGTTCCATTAAGATGACTGAGAACGATCAGATTGGTTCATATTTGGTTCTTCCCGTCATGTCACGTCAATTTCTTGGAAGTCTTTTTTCGATTTTTGTTTTGTCGCTTTCCATGCGGCGCGCGGGGCTTAGTGAAATCATCAAGACCGCCAGCGAAACCCACGGCAATTTAGCAATTTAGCAATTGAAAATGTATTGTGAGGTCACGTACATTCTCATCAATGGTAGAGATTATGGGTCATTATTGAGAACTGTTCTCAGTCTTATCCAATCAACGTTTGCATCGTTTGTGATGAGACAAGATCAGAACCGAAGCGATTTCACATTTCGATCAAGTAGTTCAATCTGCTGGTCACTATTAATTAAAACCATTGCAAGGTGGTTAAGCAAGGGTTTTTTTTTTTCTTGTGTGGTTGGAGATTTGTGTGATCATCCTATAGGTGTCAGATTACCCGGTCATCCGCTATTAAGAAAAAAAAACACGCTTGCCTTCAGATTTTCTTAGTCTAAGGAAGGCCGCTTTCTCGTCACAGATTTATATCCCGAGGGCGAGAAATTTGAATTTTACGTCGGTGTGTGTTCGACTCGAAACTTTAATGATCACTTTTTTTTAAATAGTTCATTTCACTATGTTCGCGATAAAAGAACGCCAAATTAAATTACTACAATGGAGCAAGCAAGTTGTAAATTTCGTAAAAAAGAAATTCAGAACGACCACAACAGGAAAAATTTTTGCTGCTACAGAATCCTATTTTTCCACCTTGTTCGAATCTTATTTTCATTCAGCGTTAACCCGCGATTATTGTTTGCATCCAGAAACAGTTCTCATTATTCTCCAATCGCCGCCGAGATCTTGTTAAAATGCTTTTATCCGAGAACTGTTCTCACTATCACCCCCCCCCCCCCTTTTTTTCCCTGAACCGTTTATAATCTGTCGCGGGGTCATCTCGGCACTGTCTGCGCTGCATCGGCAGCATTGCTTACTGACCGCCACTCGTCCATCAAACATCACATTCCACCAACACTTCCCATATTAACTTGGAAAGAAAGACGTGGTCGTGGGCCGATCGGGCAAAGGAAAGGATGGTCTCACCCTGACAAATACTTTGACGCATCAAACAACCGATCAAAATATGACGAGAACTTTGTTAGATTTATCTTTAGCAAGAAACTCTCAGTAGGTAACACAAAACAAGCACGCATAAATTTTTAAAAACACAAATGATAATAGTAAGTTAGTAAACCAATGGTTTCTACTAATGGTTTCTTGCGCTGGAGCCGGCAAATACTCGGATGTACTGTTGACGATGTAAGCAAGCAAGTATCGGTGTCGGTTGCACACTGATAATAGACTTTATTTCCTCCCAAGGAAAGAAGACCGACACTCATCTTCAAAAGCGATCCAGTATACGTACTATAAACAACACTGTCGGATGGGAAATTTATAATTTATTTATCATGCAAGCCGATCCCGTTTCTTGTTTTAGCCGCTTAGGAAAAAATTTGAGAGCTTCTCATTTCATTTGTGTTTAAGGAAGGAAGCTTTGTCCCATTGGAAATATATGGAAGCCAACATGATTCACAATCGTCGCGTTAAAGCCCGCCAAATTAAATTATGAAATTATGAAGCAGGATGTCGATGTTACGCGCGGTTTATCAAACAGTACCTTTTTTCCCCACTGTCGCTGTATAGTTCGCTCAAATCATCCGTATAATATGAATGAAGAAAGCGAAAGAACCATGCGCAAAGAAAAACCAAAACGGGAAAATATTGCGTCGCGCTCCACAATATTTTGTGGCGTCTAATGTTAGTGTTGCTCGATAAAATGCAGAGGTCACTGTTGTGACTGTTTCCGATATCCGCCCTCATCTGAAAAGCCGTGAATTCTCAGCCGAGATTCGGTTTTCCTCTAAAATAAATGATCTTTTTTCCTTGGTTCCCTCCATTACAGTTATTGAACACAATTAACGCTGCCGATTCCTATGGTTCTTCACTTAATCAGTTAATGTTTCAATTTAGCATTGTTTTCATCCAGGAATTGTTCTCATTATTATCCTATCGCCGCCAAGATCTTGTCTGAGACATGCTTCCTCCTCCACAGGCTTTTCCAAGGCCAAGCGAGCGCGGATTTTGGAACGAGATGGGGGATCGGGAGCGAGCGCGGAGCGCGAGCGGTGGGTGATGGGAAGGAAAAATAGAGAGAGGGAAAAGCCTGCTAAATCCTGTGTCGAAGATCTGCGAATCTGTTCGAAAATGTAGAAATTGTTTAGATATCAAGAATGACGGAGTTTTCAGATGATGAAGCGCCCCTGCCATCATTGGAAGTTTTTTTAGATGATACAGTGGAAGATTTAGAAGTTTCCATCGGAGAATTGTCGATCGAAGGTACGTGTCACACTGGTGTGATAACATGTCATTTTCTAGCACATTTGTCTTGTTACCGTGAAGTTTAGATGCGTGGTTGACCCTGTTTTATTGCTGTTTACTTGATCAAGGCCGGACAAGTACTCCAAGACGTGCTCTTTCAATCCTGAAAAATTTAGACGAGGCGAGCGGAGCTCGAGAAGGCGAATTTAGGGGAGGAAAACATGAGCTCATACCTTCGTCGAAGATGGCTATATTGCCACAAGCAAAACGGTTTGAAGTTGGTAAGCGCTAAAATACAAACCCTGAATGTGTTTCAAATCAGCTCAGAGACACAGTACGCTTGAAAACTGACAAAAAGGCGGGAACGAATCGAACAAAGTCAACTAGCGTTCAACTTTTAACGCTCAAATTGCTGCACAGTTCATAAAACTACGACCGAAGCGCCCCGGGGCATGCTTTTTCTCAATACAAATGCGCACGTGTGGAGTTTATTAGCTAGGCATTTACTTCTCCGGTGCGGAATGCATACGGGGGGCAGTAAAGAGACTGTGAGACGAATGAATATTAGGAAGTCTCATGAACTAAATGATTTAGGTTAAAGTGACAGCCCGTCCGCTCCGAATGTTACCCGGGGATCGTTTCAGAATCAGTGTGGGGATCATTTAGGTATCGCGGTCATTTCGGGTCGAGTTTACGATCATTTCGGCTGAGCTTGATAACTACAAAAATACAATAAAATAACACTCACCAGCCTCAGTCGGGAGGGGTTTTTCACCTTTCTCTTCTTCTAGCCCAGTCTTGTCAAGTTTTCTGCAAACGTATATTAAATTTGTCTTTATTTAACAGTTACCAAAGAGGTCACTTTTGAAAAAAGTTACAAACTGAACTGAGTTTGTAAACCACTGAAATCGTTGCCGCGTACAAAAATTGCAACACTTTCTACTTCTCCTACTGTGGGAAATACCTGTACTCTATCGGACTCCGGCTCAAACAGTAAAAAGACATAGTAGCTGCGCTTTTCTACTTGGCTAATGCCTGCATTTTCAATTTATACTACATATTCAATACAATGGTCTGAAATGACCGAGAAAAGGCCAAAAGACTCCTCTTCAGCTGAAATTTTCAGGTGGTTCTTGAAAATTTGGCCATTTTTACCCGAACGACGCTAAAACCAAGGTTTTACGACCCAATAAGCCTCAAAACCACAAGAAAGAGAAAGAAGAAGGAAAGGAAGAGAGCGGAGGAGAAAAAAGGACTCGTCATACTCATAACGTTCATTTTGCCGACAAGGAGTTAATGAACGACAGAAAACCACTCGCTGCGCACTGGTTCGGACGCCTCAACCGAGGAATATCGTTTTCAAAATTCCAGGTCATATACATTAGGGACTAGTCGCTGCATTTACTATTATAATTCAACGTGTACATGCTACATTGTGTCCAGGTTTTTGTCAGGAAGATGAGAACAATGATAATATTCATCGTTACCTTATCTGACCGAGTTTCTCATGTACTTCTTTATCATTCATGATAGCCACTTCCAATTCCTCTTTGAATCCAATTTTAAAAAATTCTTCTTCCAGTCTTTGTTTGACTTTCTTTGTTTCAAAGTCCTCCAAAAACAACAGGAAACTCTCTCTGGTGTTACACTGCAATTCCACAATAATCGAACCAGGTACAGTGTTCCCCACTTGAAGTCCTGGTCCTTCCAAAGCACCTCTTACTGCCCCGGAAACTAACTCTGGATTTCTGTAAAGCAAGGCGGCCAAAGATACGCCACACCCAATCCCTGCAACTAAGGCACCTGCAGCTAATGGCCTGTCAGCAATTTTAAGGGAGAACGAGAATGAAAACAAAGGAGTGCTGGCTGAAGCTGTTACATCAAGAACAGGCCTAGTCCCGGCCTCTTCTCCTTCTCTCGCAGGTGTTGCCTCTGCCATTGGTTTTAAAAGCGTTTATATCCTACGTTCTTGCTTTGATATTGGCTGTTGTTTCTTTGCCCATAAGTACAGGACTGTCAGAAGAGACTCTCTCTTGTCAGTAGTGAACATATTATGTTTCCTGTGATTTAGAGATAACAAGAAAACCTGTGGTTTATCAAAGAATGGCCCTCACAAGATGGAGTTAACTGAACTCCATAGTTGTGAGCCACTCGCTTCATGAACTACATTAAGTCTTACATATTTAAAATAATTCCTCTATTAGGTTCTGTTTTGGAAATTGCAAATCAAAACTTACCGCAAAAAGAAAATCCTCTCAAAGTCGTCTCTTTGAGAAAAATGCTATATTCTTTCCTCATGATCAATTGCTGCTTTGAGCCCTCCAATTTCCAGTCCATTTGCACTCAAGTCTTGTATTCGTTTTCAGCTTTTTAAAAAGTGATCCTCGTAATGTCCAAAACCCTCTTGAAATTATTTCGCACAATAATAAGTCCGGTCACCATTTTCTAAAAGCATGTAATTTTGATCAACTATAAAAACTCTTTCTAGGTTCCCCAAAAACCTCCAAATATAAGCGTAGCGGATGAAGTGCAATAACCAAGCCTAGTACCCAAGAAAACATGCAAAACATGGTCGAAACAGGAGCCTCCATCCCGTCCCCTCCCCGATAGAATATCATGACCTTGAAATAAACGTTCGCGGATCTAAAGACGGCGCCCAGACACCCAGTGCAAGACGTGTGCTTGTCTAAAAATGGCAAACAGCCTACTTGTCGAGAAAGCTAAGACGAACGAAAGGTTTAAAAGGTTTAAAAGAGCTAGGTTTTACAAGTATATGCCTGCCACAGGCAAGAAGCCGTAATTTAATTTCATTTGATTTTAACGCTGTAACAAGTCAATATCCTCTCAGAAAATGACGGCCCAGCAAATACAGTACTTCATTTCTGTAGTGAACATGTCAGTTGGGTATGATCATGAGGGGTCAAACGGCCTTTAATACTATCCATCTCAGACGTCCCATAGGGGGCCCTCACATCCAGTAGGTGGACATGAATAAAACATTGCAGTTTGCTTACATTTTTTGTTCGTGTGTTTGATCGGGGAAGGCGGCCATTTTGAATAATTCTGGTGCGGTCATCTTTTCGAGGCCTGGGGCCGAGAAACCTTCGGAAACCGTTCGTAAACTCTAAACTCTAAACTCGAATATCGTGGAATTTCATAGCTCACCAAAACGGGTTTGTGGAAAGGTAAGGTGTTAAACTAATTTTCTGCGCGCAAATTTGGTCAGAATATTCACAAATGTTTAAGGTTTTGATGTCGTTTTCTTTTCCAGATGCTTGATTTCGTAGCATGTCGGCCACCATCAGGGGGGTGACGGAAGTCAAATGCGAATACTTGATTTATGGCGGAAGTAGAAAGTTCGTACGGTCTGATTGGTGCATTTGAAATTTGCAACGTTTTTCGGCACATGCAAGGCACGCTCAATTCCATGCGAGGTGAGAACGTTTTCATTTGTTTCGGAGAAGGATGAAAATAAACCTTTCGATTTTTGAATGTACCCTGACAGTTCATCGAACGAGTGAGGAACAGATGCTAAAATATCGTATCTATTTCGAGGAAACGTGACATGGAAGAATGGCCCGAGATAACGTGATTAGCGTCGCTGATCGTCTTGAGCGACCCTAGGAACGAAATCAACGTGTTTCCGTGAAGAGAAGAACGAAAACGACGACCGGAAGAAAGATTATATTTGCCCAAAAAATCTAAATTTTCAGGTAGAAGACGTTGAGGTTCAAAAATCTTAAAACTTGCTGTTATTTTTTGTTCATGTCATCAAAGCCTAGGCTTAGTCACATTAGTAAGGGACCGACCATTTTATTTTTGAGGGGGGGGGGGGGCTGGGCAAATACAAAAAAAATTCCTGCACAGCTTTTGTAGAAGAAATAAAAATCGTGCATAGCGGCACAAAGCAAATAAATTTATTGCAAGAAAGTGAAATAAAATTCATGCATACAATTCATACTCTTAGTCCCGAAAAAATTCCTGCAGAAAAAAATTGCCCCCCTCCCCCACTCAAAAATATAATTGTCCATCCCTATACTTACTCGTGCAGTGAGGGCCTGGGCTCTTCCCGTTCATCTTGATCCAGCGGTCAGAAAACGAATTGGCTGATTGCAGCTACAGTTTGTACAAAAGAGGAAGGTATTTTTAAAAGCTGTCTGGAAGGTTTTGTTTTTATTTCGCTTTGTGCGACATTTGTTGTTTATAAGTCTCATCAAAAGCGCTAACAAGTGACCATGAGCTTCAACAGGGCTGTAAACATGTTGTTTTTTGTGCCTTTTCCCTAATGAGATCAGAATAATCGCTAGTATAGTTCCCGTTAGCCGTCGAGATTTTAAAAAAGCTCGTTATAATAAAACTCGTTGTAATATAACTTCCGGTCATCTTTCTCAATCTACTTCCGTCACCCCCTGATGGTGGCAGACATTCGACGAAAGCCGTCAGGGCATTCTCGTTCCCAGAGCCTACGATCTGTTCGGTCAGCGGTGGGATCGTAGGGCTCTGGTATCAGCCATTACCAGGAGGGAGTGATGAACTTGGGCCTGGGCACAAGCGCCGGTATTGGCGAATGAAAAACCGAGGTGTCTGGCCATCGTGACGTCACCTAAAAGTCTGCCCCGGAAAGTCAAAGGAAAGTTAACAAATGGCTTCCTCGCAAATGTTTACAGTCCAGTTTCTCAAAAATAACTGATCAAAAAAATAAAAGAACGAAAGGTATGCTGCATGCAATAACATAAAAAGTATTCTTAATGTAAATTGGTCCTCAAAACAAAATAACAAATTGGCGATAAGACTCAAAAGATTTCATGGACGCTTTGGTCGATCGATTGAAATCGTGATCAAGATCACCTTTCGGAAGCTGTATCTCACAAACCCTAAGATGTGTCGCTTGGAGACAAAAACATAACTTTTATATGTATAAACTCTTTCCAATTTTAGGAAAATAAAATTGCGTAACAATTTCATTAAAATGATCAGTGGCTTTAAACATCATTAAAATGTGGAGAAGAATACTCCAATACAAAGAAACGTTTACTGTGAATTCATGTGCTTGGATCGAAGTTAATAATGGGCCACAGTAATTCCTTACTTTGCTAAGCTATCTTGTAAAAAACGACAAAGACGACAACATTTGCTCGAGGCGAGGCAAAACTGCTGACGCGCCGGCTTTCCGGCCAAATTTGTGCTGATGACTGATTGCACTCTTATTGAATAATTATAAAACACCACAGTCTAACAAAAACGCCAACTTTCTCAGGTTACCGATGTTAAGGGTTAACAAGGCTCTCTCTTTACTAGAATGGTCCTCAGTTTGACTGTTTTAAAATCAATTAATCTTTGAAAATCAAATGACAGGACCAATTAAATTTATTTGCGAAACGGTCATCGTCAGTTGTGGATCAAGTAGACGGTCAAACTCTTTCTAAAACACTGTGCAACCTGGACAGCAACTGAATCTAGAGGAAACTCAAAGTATTGAGAATAAATCACTGAATCACTGATCCAGATGGTACTCAAATATATCTATTAGTTTTCATAAAAAAGTACAGAGCCAGATCAGCGAAAGCTTGCTTCCTCGGGCGTCCGCATAATTTGCGAGCTGATTCAGATTTTTATGTTGTTCTGCAAAAGTGTCGTTTACACGGGTTAAATGAGGTGGCAAAAATTTACTAAGTTCGATTCCTCTTTCCCTAGCAATTAAATATCACTATTCTTTCCTTATACAGAAGATGGAAGCAAATACTGTAAAAAAAGTTAACTTTTAAGTGCTAAACATACCTTTCTAGGTTCGCCTTCTATTATCAAATATTATTATTATCTATTATTAACAAACGGACTGATCATTTTTTTGGCAAATACTATACCAATTGTGTCAACTCGGGTGCTTTTGTTAAGCTACAGGCTAGTCCGTAGCCAAGTTTCAAGTTTCCCTGTAGTATATAACTGAATTAAACACACTTTTTCGGACGCGGACAATAACAATTTCCCCGCATAATTCTTCGATCGCGGAGAGTAAACATGACTCTTAAAACATTATTTAAGTGTGATTTTAAGGTTAAGACAAAGAGCCACTTACCTATATCGAAAAAAGGGATGACTAAAATTCCATTACCCACGAAGACAAGCTTCGCTGAAAGCTCAATGGCACAAAAAGTACGTTTGTAGCCCGAACTCTAACATCAGTTTGCCAGCGCCATTTTTGAAGACTCGGCAAACTCACGCGCTTTTCACGTCGTGACGTCAAGATGGCCAGACACCTCGAACCAGCCGAGCTGGCGAGTTCATCACTCCCTCCTGGCCGTTACCGGATGTCGTGAAATTTACGACATCCGGTAGCGCATGTCTAATTCGTTAGGGTGCTATTGCGCCTGCTCTATTCTCGTCCGTGGAGCTCTTGTCATGACAACTCTAACAACAACCGAGAAATTTGTATATTTGCATTTGCGTCATACTGAATTGTACAGTTATTTTATTACATTCGTCTGGTTTCTGTTGTGTGAGAATGTCAACTGCGAACTAATTGTTTCGCCTCTAAATGCTACAATGTGTTACGTTTTACCCCATCGAAAATTTCCAGAAGCATTTGGCGCCCAAGTTTTTAAGCATCGACATGTAAGTTTATTTATGGACAAGCTGTAGCTTTGTAGAAAACGCTGTAGCGAGAAAAGAATTGCTGGCATTTAGCGACGATCTCTAACACTTTGAATTCTTACGTGCTTAACCAAACAGCAAAATTTGGTCGCTTAATCTGCCCTAAGCCACATTCTTCGCGTGGAAAATTGATCAAGTCAATATATTAATTTCAAAATGCCCTGATTAACTCAACCGGAAATAAAACGTTATGCGTAGAAGCCAAAAAAAGTTAACGTTATTGCGCATACAGTTTGAAACGGCCAATCAAAAAAAATAAATTTTGGCCGTTAGCAGAGCTACAGGAGTAGCTCTGGGGACGAGAATGCCGTCAGGGAGTTTCATCCCTTGTCTCGGCGAGTGATCGGAAAATCCAATCTTCTTTACTCGCCCCAGACCTCGAAAAGATGCCCGTGTCTCAACTATTCAAAATGACCGCCTTCCCCGATCGAAGACGCGAACAACAAAGGTAAGCAAAGTGAGCAAACTGCAATGCTTTATTCATGTCTACTAATTTGATATGAGGGCCCCCTGTGACGTCCTTTGAGAAAGAACTAATTTTAGCCCGCTTCACGGACCGTTGATTTCACTCCGCGGTTTGAAAAAGATGATCGCGTGATCACAAGTTTACTGACCGCAAAAGCGGCAACTCTCAACTTTCGATGAATGAGTTTTTACTAACCGTTGCATATCATGTACAAAGAGAACACTGTTCCTGAATTTTTCTTGAAGATGATGTTTATAACTAGTACATGTAAAGGATGATATTTTAATTCAAGAACGGCTTTATTTAAGGGCATTTGTGTTTATGGCGAGTTTAAATTTATCGATCTCGTGTTTAACGTTACACATCTTTGGGTCACACTTGTGATCACGTGATCATCCTTTTGAAACTGTGGAGTGAAATCTCTTGGTGTTATGGAAACCATGCATTGTTGGTTAGTGCTGAAGTCTGATTATTGTTTATTGTGTTTGAATCTTTTGTATTACGTCACTTGGTAATCACAACATCCGCAACGCCAAGAAACACCCAATTCAACGGTCCGTGAAGCAGGCAAAACTGAAAAATCAAAGGCCGTCTGAGAGGGGTAGTAAGACAAGCTGGATTTCGCTTGCAAAGTAAGGTCTAAATGAGCAGCAGAATCTTGCCACAAGCCTACTACTTTAACGTAGATATGACAAAAGAACTAAAGAAGAATGGTTATTTCATGAAAATAAATGTTTGTCCCGATTTCGCGTGACCGACGCAATTTAACCAATTACAATGCAAGGCGCTGGCTAGCGCAGCTGCGATCGATTTGATGACCACAGCGTCCTAAGACGTACAATTAACGAAAGAAAATTGCTTGATAGCGGAGCCAGCGCGCTAGCCCGTCAGCGGAGCTCCATTGCTAAGGAAATTTGGTAACCTATCAAGCCAAGAAATTTTGGTCGTGACGTAATAGTCACGTGACCGTCCGTCCGTACGTACGTCCGTCCGTCCGCACCACAGGATTACCAATACACTTCATATACTGGATAATATATAGATTTAGCCAAGCCTAAAAGCGGAGCCCCCCTTTTTGTTTTGTCTGGTTTTTTTTCGTTTGTTTGTTTGTTTTGTTTTTGCTGGCAGTTATTAATTTGTGAAAATACTCTCATTCAAGTCGTTAAATTAAAAAAAAGAAAGCAAAGAAAAAAAGAAAAAAAAACCTGCTCCCGCTGAGTGTCGAACCCGGCTCGTCGGCGTGAGACGCCGGTGACTAGTCCACTAGGCCATGGGCGTTGTGTTGGAAGTTAATTTTATTACTTATTTCTTTCTTCGTGACAAGCTGCCTATCAGCATGAAAATGCTGGTGTTTTTCCTGCCTTGTCGGTTCTGTTCGAACTCGGTCGGCACACCGCTTGAGTTCGCAGCTTTTCGCAGCGGTTTCGACGCCAAATATAGCAGAGCTAGTGCTTTTTGGTTTTTTCTGTCCACAACCATGGTTTTTACGGCGTTCCGAACACATTTTGCCAGGAAAAACACCAGCATTTTTATGCTGATAGGTAGCTTGTCACGAAGAAAGAGATAAGTATAAAAATTAAGGTGGAAAATGTCAGTAAACGCTCATGGCCAAATGGATTAATATCCGGCTTCATACGCGGACGACCCGGGTTCGGCTCTCAGCTAGGGTAAGAGTTTGCCCCTTTTTTTAATTTAACGACTTGAATGAGAGTATTTTCACAAATTAATAACTGCCAGCAAACAAACAAACAAACAAACAAAACAAAAAGGGGGGCTCCGCTTTTAGGCTTGGCTAAATCTATATATTATTTATAGCTTGATCATGGGTTAAAAAGTGCAAAAAGATGACGGACAATCAGGGTGCAAAGAAATTCAATTTTCCAGCTTGCCTTTCGAAGCTGTAGCCACGATGTACTATCCCGAAAGTCATTTTCACTAGCCCAAAAAAAATTCTCATAAGCACGATTAATTAATTAATTAATTAATTAATTAATTAAAGCCGAAATTAACAGTAAAGGCTGTGTGAATTTTATTAATTACCATTTGGTAAGATACTTTTAATACACTGGTACACTGGTTCTCCAAGTCCGCTGCAACACGACAACCATGCATTTTGAAGCAACACGATGTCAAAGCAAAACAACCTTTCAATAAAACTCTCTTAAACTACAATGAAAAAAGTTGATGGAGCAGCGCTTGATTGTGCAATTTGCTGTCAAAAGAATTATTTAACACCGGAACAATGTCTGTGGCAGAAGGAGAACTTTATTTACAGAACATTTAAAGTTTTGATAACTTACATCATTTTCTTACTTCTTACACTAAAGTATTACATTGAGTAGATCAGTTTCCTGAGGAAAAGCTAGGAAAGTTAGTTACTTTGGCAGTTTTGAATCCACGCAAAATTGTAATTGCCAAGTCACGTATCAGTAACCTCGTCAACAAAATTATGCAAATTTCTAGTTAAAGAAGCATTCAGCTTCTTGTTAACTAGACAAAGGTTTCAAAAAAACAAAAATATTCGTTTCATTTCTTGTAACATTTCATTTGGTAAAATTACTTGAAAACAATAGGACGGCGTTGATAAATTTTAATCAAGAAACACCAAAAGTATCGGTGTTTGGTTTCGGTACCGATAGAATTAAAGGCGCGGTTAAATATGCACATGTCAATGCACGAACAAAAACTCTTATAAAAACTGAAGAAATTTCTCGCTAGAATTCACGACCAAAAGCTTTTCCAAACATTCCTCAGTGAAGCATAATTAGACAACTTAAAGCTTTCTTTGAAATATTTCTTGAATAGCAAGAATTTCGATTTCAAAAACAAACAAACATGAAATGTAATGCGATACCGATGTCTTTATGCAGATTTCTTTGCGGCAGATCGGTTTGAGAAACGGCTTTCGTTTCAGACGAATTTATAACTAGGAAGTAAAAAAAATTGATGTTTTACAGTGCTTCTGTAATTTAATTTCCTCAAAAATTTCCCTCGAAAACTTTCACTTGCCCGTCGGGCAAGTGAGGGATAAAATCCACTAGCCCGACCGCAAAATCCACCAGCCCCGGGCTATCGGACACGAACTTCTTTGCACGCTGGACAATACAGAGTCCAAAAACCACCTTATGGTAGGTGTATAGTAGGTTGCTCTGTTACGGCAGGATTAACCTAATTATTAGATGAGTTTTATACTACCTTTTCGCCAAATTCTCGCTTGAATATATGACACGCCGATTACATAAAGCAAAAGGAAACATGGGAGTTCATAACTAGCTTACCGTTACCTCAACTAGCCTTACCAGAGTCTTGTTCACTCTGCTTGATCAGCACGATAGGGTTATTCTCACCATTACTCTTAAATGACCGATGTATCTATTTCGAGGAAACGTGACGTGGCAGTCTCGTCCCCAGAGCCCACGATCCTTTTGGTCTGCGCCAGGGATCGAGTACAAGTCCGCGAATCACGGACTTCCGGCTTTTGTGCGCAGCCTCAGAAATTTGAAACAATAACGGTTACTATCGGTTACAAAAATGGGCAGCTATTGCGCTTGCGCGTTACCTGGCCCCTGCCAGAGGTCTCGATCCTTGGCGCAGACCAAAAGGATCGTGGGCTCTGGGGACGAGAATGGTGACGTGGAAGAATGGCCCGAGATAGCTTGGTTAGCGTCGCTGATCGTCTTGAGCGACCCTGGGAACGAAATTAACGTGTTTCCGTGAAGAGAAGAACGAAAACGACGACCGGAAGAAAGATTATATTTGCCCAAAAAATCTAAATTTTCAGGTAGAAGGCGTTGAGGTTCAAAAATCTTAAAACTTGCTGTTATTTTTGTTCATGCCATCGAAGCCTAGGCCTAGTCACATTAGTAAGGGACCAACCATTCTTTTTGGGGGGGGGGGGGTGGGGGTTAAGCAAATACAAAAAACTCCTGCACAGCTTTTGTAGAAGAAATAAAAATCGTGCATAGCGGCACAAAGGAAATAAAATTTATTGCAAGAAAGTGAAATAAAATTCATACTTTTAGTCACCAAAAAAATTCGTGCACAAAAAAATTACCCCCCCCCCACCCCCGCTTCAAAAATATAATGGTCAGAGGGTCTGAGTTCATCCCGTCTGTTGCGCCCGGGTGTTAATGTTGCGCTCAGTGGAATCGGGGGTGAATAGGTTTGCGGATCAGCGGATTTGGCCTTTTTTTGCACGCGGATTGAGGATGTTAGCGATAAATTAAGCGGATTGGCGGATTTAAAAAATACCGTGGACGACCAGCTGAAAATTTTGGCCCAGATTCCGGACTCTGTTTCTAGTCGAACACACACCGATGTAAAATTCAAATTTCTCGCCCTCGGGATATAAATTTGTGAGGGGAAAGCGGCCTTCCTTAGACTGAAAATAAAATAAGAAAATCTGAAGGCAAGCGTGTTATCGGATGACCTGGAGAGGGATTCTGTATTAACCTCTTGCTTAACCAGCTTTGCAATGGTTTTAATTAATAGTGACCAGCAGATTGAACTACTTGAACGAAATGTGAAATCGCTTCAGTTCTGATCTTGTCTCATCACAAAACAATGCAAACGTTGATTGGATAGAACTGAGAACAGTTCTCCATAATGACCCATAATCTCTACCTTTGATAACACTGTACACGACGTCACAATACATTTTCAATTGCTAAATTGCTCGCCGCGGGTTTCGCTGGCGGTCTTGATGATTTCACTAAGCCACGCGCGCCGCATGGAAAGCGAGAAAACAAAAACAGAAATCCGGAAAGACTTCCAAGAAATTGACATGACATGACGGGAAGAACCAAATAGGCAAAGCAACAGGGTCCAATCTTATCGTTCTCAGTCATCTTAATAGGACCGCCAATGTTTATAGGAACGATTATTTTCCCGCGATCTGGAGTACCACACGCTAAGTGGCGTGACGGTACTTGGCTATTCAGCAGGAAAAAACAGAAATTCATGCTAAGAAATAACTCTGCAACAATTCAGAAAAAATCTGAGCCCGTTGACTGAAAAAATGCACGAAGCTTGGGGTTAAAACGGACAGAATATGTTTCGTTTATTTACCGAAATTTGGCGGGAACAACATTGAAGAGCGCAAATGTGATTCGAACTACAACCTGGGACTTTCAATGATGGCCAACTAAAAGTTACATAAAAAGCGTCTCACTGTAACATTCTCACCAACGCAAACGCCGCTGCAACATGGATCATGGCTGGTAAGTCTTTGTGTGTATTTGTGTAGAAGTTTACCGCTAAAGCTATTTCGGTATCCGTAAACCAGTCTATGAAATGATTGAAAATGAAAACGGGCGTTATTTTAGCAGTTTTTTACCTGTTTGTTAGCAATTTAATAGGAAACAATTACATGAACATGGCATATAAATATCAGAAGTCCGAATCTGGCACTGTGAGAGGAATTCATTTGCTTTTTATGTGCGGCAATTTAGGTGATGACAAGTAGCTATTCTGCATTTTTTAATTATCGGCTTTGCATGGCAAACATTCACAAGACATCCGGTGGCTAGTTAAAATATACCTAATCCTATTGGTCAAGACTGAGAAGTGTTTCTGGTTTGAGAATGACTGTAGTTTTAAGCAATCTCATTGGTTCTTACTGAGAACAGATCTCGCAGCCACAGAAAGGCCTCTCTTTCCAGTTTAAAAGTGCATTTCCACTTTGAGATTGCACTCTGTTACCTGTACTCCCTTCACGTAAACAGAAGCAAGCGTTAGTATGTAATTGATCTGAAGTCCTACCGGCCTAAGTTGGTACCATTCTCATAGACAATGAGCAGTCTCTGTCCTGCACATCGACTGTCCTGCACATCGCTCCGGATAAAATTGCAATCATATGTTAAGTCTCAAAGTGTCCTTGAGCAGTAGCACGCTTGTTCCGGTGAAATAACAGACAGTCTGTAGTTCTAACCCTTAAGACCAAATATCGCTAAGGTTTGAGCAAAATTGGAAATGGTCAAATAAACTTCCCTTCATTTTTTGTGTGAAGTTAGTCCTTCGGGTGGAAATAATCACGATGGTATTTTTTTCATTTCTCGTGATAAACCGAACTTCGTATCAGGGGGGGGGGGGGAGTTCATGCCCCAAAATGCATTTTCTTGGATGTTTTAATCCCTGAAAATTGACTTTTCGTTAGCTAATTTTATCAAAGCACAAGAGACTGGTTGAAATTCTATTCACATCCTAGCAATCTATCATCCTTCCACTTTACAAAAATGTTATTACATTTTTTCTTTGTTCCCAGGGGGACCCCTGGCCCTCCATTCTTTGTAAGGGAGGGAACTCTACTTTTGAAAAACTGAAAATGAGACACCTTTGACTAAAACAAAATCCAACTGGTATTCACTTTTTGATTAAACTCGAAGTTGCAAATAAATATTTGATCCTTTCTTAATCTTTTGATGCTTAAAAGTCCGCGGGCACTTAAGTGGTTTTTGCAGGGCACGTGATTTAAAACAGCCACCTTAGGCAAAATGACAATTTTCTACTATTTTAAGTGGCCACTTGTTAGAACTTAAGGAATGCTACAGCAGTTATGTACCACTATGTTGTTTCTTTATCATCTATAGATTGCTACTATTTCCCTTTTGTAGGATAATATTACGCGAATTGAGAAATATTACTTTGTCAACATCTCACCCTCGTTGGGGACTGTTAATTTATGCAAAAACAGCACTCAGTTAACCTGTTAAGAAAACTACAAAAATAAACTGGACAGTCGACTAAACTAAAAAATAAGCTTTATAAGAAACAATTGTTGTCTGAAATACCATTTTGTAAAGGAATCAGTTCAAGAGCGGCCTTAGAGCCAACCCCAAGTCGCGCCGAATTCAGAGATCCTTCAAGGTTCCATTTCGGTCACGACGATTATTATCGCCAGATCAAGAGTTCAGTTCTCATCCTTGCAGCAGCTGCAAATGGTTTCATTTATAAGGATCTTCTATCCAGTTTGCTGCATCCGCCAACAGATCAACCAAAACACTGCAAACAGCACCCAGGGAAGCAGACATCACTCGATACTCCACCAATCCTGCTCTCGCCGCCATGTTGGATTTCGTGACATGAATACTTCGGGTGTTTCCGGTATCCATTTTTGTCACACTGCTCAGAAATGCTGTTTAAAGTCAACTGGCTTGTTCCTTTAAATTTTTAAGCAAGTTCAAAGTATTAAACTATCACATTCTTCATAACATTCTTCTTACTCCTACACGAGAATTGAAAGATTGAATGTTTACGATTGTTTGGTATACCGCTGACCGGAACTTTATCTTCGGCTCTTTAACTTTGAACTAGGGCCGGGGGGCTACTCCCTATAGTGGGCTACATGGGGAGTCCCGACCGGAAAGTGGTGCCTTTTTAAGCTCGCAATATACTAAAGGGTAGGGAAAATTGCCATTTTAGTATATGGAAGGTTCACAAAATCAGCTGTAAAGTGGAAGAAATGGTGGCTAAAAGAGTGCCAAAATTTGGCAGAAATGACACATAAAAGCTTGCACCCTTTGAGCATCTGATCAGAACGACTGAAAGTCCGAGAAAAACGTGTCAATTGTAGGAAATTATATAGTTTTGGCTTATCCTTGAGGTATAAGAAAGGGGTACAATTTTGTTTTAGGTATATGAAAGGGGTACTATTTTGGTAAAAATGAGTATATAAAGGTGAGTGTTTGAACCACCGTGCGGAGCCTCCCCGTAGAAAACTTTATTAAGTACCCTTATCCCTTCGGGACTAGGAACCCGTAGGGACTGTGTCAAGGAATCTAAATTTGTATCTCCGACTTCCCCCAAAATGTAAAGATAGTTATGTTTTTAATAACACCGCTTGTATGCAACGCAAATTTCTTCTGCCACTTTGAAAATAAAACTTATAACAAGGGATACTACATGTGCAGTACTGCTTTACCAGGCCTTACAAAACTCCTATCCTAATCTCCTTTTAAAGTGGAGCTAAGTATCTATTTAAGTTTGCTATTGTACGTATACAAGCAATCCAGGTTAGCGAACTACTGGGGAAGCATGCTTACTCTCGCTTGTGATTTAAAATTGTGGTTTTATCAGGTAATATATAGATTTAGCCAAGCCTAAAAGCGGAGCCCCCCTTTTTGTTTTGTTTGTTTGTTTGTTTATTGCTGACAGTTATTAATTTGTGAAAATACTCTCATTCAAGTCGTTAAATTAAAAAAAAAAAAAGAAAAAGAAAAAGAAAAAAATTCCCACCCTCGCTGAGAGTCGAACCCGGGTCGTCGGTGAATGAAGACGGTTATCAGTCCTCTTGGCCATGAACGTTCCTCGACATTTTTCAAGTTAATTTTAATGGTTATTTCTTTCTTCGTGACAAGCTGCCTATCAGCATGAAAATGCTGGTGTTTTTCCTGGCAAAATGTGTTGCGAACGCCGTAAAAACCATGGTTGTGGACAGAAAAAAACCAAAAAGCACTAGTTCTGCTATATTTGGCGTCGAAACCGCTGCGAAAAGCTGCGAACTCAAGCGGTGTGCCGACCGAGTTCGAACAGAACCGACGCGGCAAATTTGAACTTTTCGCCTGAACTTTGTCGCCTAATTTTTTCGCCTAAATTGAACTTTTCCCCTTCCACCAAAAAGACAACTGAGTATTCTTTTGAACTTTTTTTTCCATGAACAAATTTGTTCATGACTTTTGTTGTCTTTGCTTGTTTTGCTACAACGCGGGTCAACATGCGATTTCGCGCCAAAAACACATGGAATTCAGCACAGGGTTTTATCCAGTGTATGAAGTGTATTGGGAACCCTGTGGTGCGGACGGACGGACGGACGGTCACGTCACTATTACGTCACTACCAAAATTTCTTGGCTTGATAGGTTACCAAATTTCCTTAGCAATGGAGCTCCGCCGACGCGCTAGCGCGCTGGCTCCGCTAAGAATAAGGTAAGGTCGGTAAGAAGACTGCAGAGAACTCCGCCATCATTGAGGAAGCTCTCCGGCAAGTGAGGATTTTGTGCCCTTCTCAAAACAAAAGAAAAATCGCGAAGAAGCCGATCCTGAAGATGAGAATGAATAATAACATGGAGAGGACAGTGACCACCATAATAGGTACAACTTCAGAAGAGGAATCCCACTGAGGTGGCCTCATTGTTCTGGTGCCCAGTGGATGAATGTGTGAAAATGTACTTCCGATCTTCCTCACTGAGGCAACGGCACTGAACCTATTGAAACCGGAGATCACAAGATTCGACCTGATGGGAAATCACTGTATGATAAAGCGAAACAGGCTACCACGAGGCTGCAGGAACTCGTCTTAAAGCAAACCCATCGTTAAAAAACCCCAATGAAACCCAACCAGGCCAACATACGTTGGCACAGGGAGAGGCTCTTAAGTTTAATATAAGTCAAGATCATCCTCTAACGAAAAGCAGAAAGATTTTCTAAATAGAATATACGAAGAGGAGGAGAAGACAGAGATGAAAGCAAACCCAGAAAATGTTGCAAAGGCGATGACTGAAGCGCTACAAAATGAAGACAAGGAGCTCGTGTTTCAACAATCTGATTTTTTAACTCCCAATCAAGTGGCCTCCTATTTTAGCAGAATGTCCAACTTGTCTCCATTTAATGCCGAATGAAGACAGTTGGGAGAGATTGCATCTGACTTATTAAAGACTTGGGAGAAAATGACTTCGAAGAAGCTGCAGTTGAGCACGCCTCCAGCTGCTGCGATAAGCAATGAGATTCCGGTCAGCGGGACATCCAACAATCGTACTGACATTCAAGAACAAGCCAGTTGACTTTAAACAGTATTTCTGAGCAGCGTTACAAAAATGGATACCGGAAGGACCCGAAGTACTCGTGTCACGAAATCCAACATGGCGGCGAGAGCAGGATTCGTGGAGTATCGAGTGATGTCTGCTTCTCTGGGTGCTGTTTGCAGTGTTTTGGTTGATCTGTTGGCAGTTGCAGCAAACTGGATAGAAGATCCTTGTAAATGAAACCATTTGCGGCTGCTGCAAGGATGAGAACTGAACTCTTGATGTGGCGATAATAATCGTCTTGACCGAAATGGAACCTTGAAGGATCTCTGAATTCGGCGCGACTTGGGGTTGGCTCTAAGGCCGCTCTTGAACTGATTCCTTTACAAAATGGTATGCCAGACAACAATTGTTTCTTATAAAGCTTATTTTTTAGTTTAGTCGACTGTCCAGTTTATTTTTATAGTTTTCTCAACCGGTTAACTGAGTACTGTTTTTGCATAAATTAACAGTCCCCAACGAGAGTGTGATGTTGAAAAAGTAATATTTCTCAATTTGCGTAATATTATCCTACAAAAGGGAAATAATAGCAATCTTTAGATGATAAAGAAACAGCATGATGGTATATACCTGCTGTAGCATTTCTTAAGTTCTAACAAGTGGCCACTTAAAATAGTAGAAAATTGTCATTTTGCCTAATGTGCCTGTTTTAAATCACGTGCCCTGCAAAACCACTTAAGTGCCCGCGGACTTTTAAGCATCAAAAGATTAAGAAAGGATCAGATATTTACTTGCAACTTCGAGTTTAATCAAAAAGTGAATACCAGTTGGATTTTGTTTTAGTCAAAGGTGTCTCATTTTCAGTTTTTCAAAAGTAGAGTTCCCTCCCTTACAAAGAATGGAGGGCCAGGGGTCCCCCCGGGAACAAAGAAAAAATGTAATAACATTTTTGTAAAGTGGAAGGATGATAGGTTGCTAGGATGTGAACAGAATTTCAACCAGTCTCTTGTGCTTTGATAAAATTAGCTAACAAAAAGTCAATTTTCAGAGATTAAAACATCCAAAAAAATGCATATTGGGGCATGAACTCCCCCCCCCCCTGATACCAAGTTCGGTTTATTACGAGAAATGAAGAAAATACCATCATGTTTTCTTCCACCCGAAGGACTAACTTCACACAAGAAATGAAGGGAAGTTTATTTTGACCATTTCCAATTTTGCTCAAACCTTAGCGACATTTGCTCTTAAAACTTTTTGGGGGGCTACAAGTAGAAAGGATAATTATTCTTCCATGGATATTTTACTCGCTCTATTAGAGCTTAAAAACAGATCTTTACATGTACCACTAATGAGAAATTCATTTACTGACAATATTGCAAAATTTTCAAAATTCCTTTGTCACTTGATTGCCAGAGGAGAATGAAGACAAAGAAACCCAAACCAAATAGAGAGGTTTATCTGTAAAACCTTGGAGTCATGTTAGAATTTTGGTACATGGGCAACTGGGAATTTGGCTGACTATGAACAAGATATTTGACATGGCGATTCCATCCAGGTGACAATTTGCGCTTGTTTTTTGCCATGACGTATTCCTTGCAAGCTCCTCAGTTAGGCTAACTTATCTGTAAATAGTATTTTGGTTTTACCAAGAGATTTAAAACCTCCAAAAAGCCATGGGCTTAATTAAAATCTGCTTTGTTTTCCTTACAGGTTTTTATTCCATCAACCTGATGTCAGGAAAATATGGCAGTTTATTATAAGGCTTTGGTTAAGAAATGTGTTCTCATAGCTATATTCCCAGACAAACATTATCAATTCAAATGAAAAAAATTGATGTCATTGATTACTTTGACTGTAACCACATACACTTTATGTCCCCTCAGTACTACTAAGTGGTTGATGAGTGAGAATGGAATGGATCCTAGAGTACCTCTTAGCAGTAAAAGTAACTTGTAGCCATGCCCACAAAGCTTTACCTTGGTACCTTTTAGGGCTTTACTTCAAAATATCTGATGAACGCACCCATAACTTTTTCGATTGACTGATTCACCATGGTATGATCCCTTCTTATCAGTTCATTACCTGTTAGGTTTCAGACTATTCTGTAATGATTTAGGAAGAGGTTATTCTTTTCGTGTTTCTTCAGTTGGTACCAGATTATGGCAATCAGTAACAATCAATATGCTCATTGGTGACAGATTATCAAACCAAAAACAAAATTAATTGAAATCACAAGATCTACTGTCGTCACGGTCTGGGGTAGTATTAAACAGAGTGAGTGATAATCTGTGCATCAGTTAAAGTCACTAGTTATTGCTGGACCATTTGCTATTTGCATTGGCAACACTATAGTCACAGATTGATTGATTGATTGATTGATTGATTGATTGATTGATTGATTGATTGATTGATTGACTGATTGATTTTTTAATTGGCTGATTGACTGATTTATCAACTGAGTGGTTGAGTGGTTGATTGATCGACTGATTGGTACTAATTAAAATAGATGAATGAATTGGTTCACCTGAATTACATGTAAGAAATTACATGTATCGTGCTGCACTGTTCACATCTTCCTCTGGCAGTAAAATAATCCCCGGCATCAGTCAAAACACAAAATCATTTGCCAGCTCTAATGTCATGACATAATTAGTAACAAATAATTTAGTAGTAGGAGCTTTTACAGTAATTATAAATTTCATATTTACTCCAATTAGCGACTCCCTCTTGAGTCACTAGTGACTACCACTATTGGGCAGTCAAGAAAGAAAGCAATGCCCCAGAGTGTTTTAGGGTGCACTACTTCCTTTTATTAATTAAACATCCCGGGGAATTAAAAGAAGTAAATAAGTTACACCATTATTCAACTATAGCATCATTTTGCCATATCAGGAGAAAAATATGAAAGCGTATTGCACTGTAGTATCCTGCTTTCAAATCACTTATTGAATAAAGCATTTTAAGCATTTAAAATGCTTTAATATTTAAGTTTACGTTACCTACAACAGGGGCTTATTTAAACTTTATAAAAAAGGGTTCTAATTTGATGAGATGTGTATTACTAATAATATTAACTTACAATTATAATATTGTTTTCCGGTCTCACTTGTAATAATAATAATAATTGTAATAATAATAATAATAACAACAATAATAATAATAATAATAATAATAATAATAATAATAAGCGAATATTTTAACAGGATAGCACTTCAGTGCAACAGCACTGTTATTAATGGGTCCTGTAACATAAAAGCCTAAAATGTAAAATCTAAAAACTAGAATCGAAAGTCTAATCTAAGGACTAAAATCGAATTATAAAGTTTAATAAAATAAATGAGCATACAATACATAAAATGTTCGTTAAGCTGTTTCCTGAATAAAAATCTAGAGTTTTGTTTTCTAATGTCTCATGATAAAGAGTTAAACCATTGTTGAACTACTACAACCTCAAAATGGCCAAATTGAAAATGGCGGCGACCATAGCTACAATGAGTGAACAATTCTACCACTAAAGGTGTTGTTGAATCGGCGGAATCTCTACAATTTGTGGAGTTGTTGAGTAGGATGAAAGTCGGTTTTTCCTCTGGTCAGATCACCTTTTTACCTTTGAGGAAACGTCCTGGACTGAAATTTTGTATTGGAGAGGTAACAAATTTTTTACGCCTTTTCTACACTAACGTGACTAAAGTTAATCGTCCCGCTTAGCATTTATATTTTGACGTATGCCCTTCTAAAGAGAAAGAGATCGCGGGGATATTAAAAAGCAAAAACAGAGTAAAATTTACTCACCGTGAAGGTCGGAAGTTGTCCATGGTTGCTGCCGGTCTAGCGAATTTGTACGTGAGGCCATGTGGTGCGATTGCAAAATGTCAAAAATGTGCCCAGCGTGTGCTGCGGTTTCCGGTATTTGGCATTTGCTGCTTCCCGATTGGTGGAACTGCTCTTGTAGCTAGATAAACCATAGATAAACCCTACCACTTGGTTCTGGGAATGTCATGGGTAATTCTTTTGTTCTCTTTGACGTATCCATAGTGATTTCCTAAGGGCAGTTTCACCGTGTTAAAGAGGTCACACACAAAACATGTACTCCCCTAGGGTAAAGTCCTACTTTCCCGTGGGCAAAAGGTCCAAAAGGTCTAGTGGAACCGCAACTATTAATCGCTAAACCATTTCGCAAATGTCTCGTTATCGTTGTTATTTTAAATGTTTGGCTGTCAAAATGACAGCATTGATTTAACGTTAATTAGGCCTATTTCAGGCGCCGAACTTTTTACCTCGATCAATAAAAGTGAGAGTAAAGCTTGCGTTATTTCTATTGTGACTATAATCCACGCTCTTGAAGAAGCATGAGGCCTTTTTTGCGTTACTTTTCCTTCTCCTGGAATGTACACACGTGCTCTGGTAAGTCTGTGATACTTTAAAATAATGTTCTGGGCCAGCTTCGCTGAGGGTAAGTTAGGTGAGGGACCTTTATGACGAAGCAGAGTTCAGGTCGGTTCAGAGTAAAATGCCGCGGTCTTACCGAAACTCGCCTTAAAAAAATACAATTGCTTTTTTTTGTTTGTTTGTTTTTCCAAACAACGTGGCTTCCTTCCAGGAACAAACGTTCATTTTAAAATCTGCAACTTATCAGGGGCGTAGCCAGGATTTTTTCAGAGGTACGTACATTTTCCAAATCAGTAGGGAGAAATTAACCACCACCCCCCCCCCCCCCCACCCAAGACCACTTCCAAGGATCCAAGAATATAATTATATATTTTATTTAATAATTAGTGCTGGGGTCCTCCGGTTGTTTATTTTAAATGAATATGCGCTGAGATGCAATCTGATGCATTTTGAGACGCAATTTTGAGATATTTTTTTTGGGGGGGGGGGGGAGCTTCTACCCCTCAAATACCCTAGATAGAACCCTGGCAGCTCTATGCAAGGAAGTTGTATCTTTCGCAATTGAATGTTGTTATAATTGCGCATCACATACTTTTTTCGTTAACTTATTCAAGAAGTGTACAATGTAGCTATAATAAGATAGCCCTTCCTATGTTTCACTAAGTTCCACCCTTCTTAGAAATGTTTTTAGGCGATCAGTGCGCAACGTTCTTAAGAACCGAATAAGGAGCTTCTGAAACATCTAAAATGACCTATGGGTTGTCACAAGTTGCAATGTTTATAAGCACAGGAATAGTCTTCGATCTTTCTTCCCAGCAAACTCTGAGTTAACTTGGTCGACGTCGATCGTCTTCCTTGTGTTTATGTACATGAAAGAACGCTAATGAAGGCAATCTATCATCAGACATTGTGCTCCGAAGTGACATTTTGAGCCTCTTCGTGCCACTGAAGCTACGTTCTGCGACACAAGTTGATAAGGATAAGTCAGAAGCGTCTTCATGGCTACATAAATTTCTGGGTACAATTCTGCGTTGGTGTAGTCCAGCGTTTCGACCAAGGTTTAGGGATTACCATCTTCACTCAACCGCCACAGATGACGCCACCTAGTGATCTCTTGTTTGACGTCATCGAAAGACATGTGCATGTCTTCTCCATAGTGGCTATATATGTTTTCCACCCCTTTTCTGTCAACCCTTGAAGTTTTCCTGAAATTAAAATTGAATAGCAAAAATTTATGTAAACAATTGAAGTTAGACTCTCATGTGTACTACAATTATGGACAAAAGTCTTGGGACAAATTGAAACTTTTCGCACGCTTTCTCACGCGCAAAACAAACAGTCGCGTGCGACTAAAACTATACCTGCCTTTCCCCTCCCCCCTCCCCTCTACACTGTTGGTCACGTGTACCCGCCATCTTTTCAAAGTTTCAACTTTGTATTGGGAGGGGGAGGGGGGGACTTACGCATTTTTCAAAGGATAGCAAAGCGTTTTAAAACTTCCGGTGAAAAACAAAGAAAATTCATAGCGTTACATCAGTGTCCCAAGGACTTTTGTCTATAATTGTAGGTAATGTAAAGTATAAGGGTTTCACTAGCAGCTCGTTGACTTCAGATATTAGACGGCCCAGAAATGGGAGGTAAACGGCCCTCTTCCAGTGAGCGGAAGGTGTATCTACTTCAACGTTGGCACGGTGTCGCTGCCTTTTCGCTCTTCTAGGAATACTTGGATCGATATCGTATAAAGCAGCAATCTCTGTGGCCTTCTCTAGCAGCGCGTCCCAGACATCCTCGTCTTCCTTGGATGCTTTCACCAGAACTTATGCAGAGCTCTACACCCATTTCACCATTATTGGCATCGTAACGCATCTTATTCTCCACTAAGCTATAGCAAATTCTTTTTTGATTATTTTGTTAGCTACCAGGTTATTAGAAAAGGAAGCAAAGTATGGACACCTGATGGTATACCGATGATCGGTGGGTACATTCAAACACGTGCTGCAAAATCACAGTCGTTGTGACAATCCCACTTGGGAAGAGATGAATGCAGCCCCCGAGCTTTATTGCCTCCCCCTTCACTTAGCTCAGTCATTAAGCGTGCAGTAGTCTATCTCCATCTCTTTCGAAGCTAAGAGAAGTCTTCACTTGGAGAGCTAGCATTAGAAGTAAACTATTTAGCTTATGAGATCTCGTCGATTGTAAAAGCGCTTTGTCTTCGCAGCAACAAAATGAGATCTATGATCAGACTGCTGTCGTGATGCGTGTTTGAAAGAGTATGCACTTTGGCTTGGATCGTTTCAATAGTGCTGTTCAGTGATCGCGAGCAAGAGCAGGTACACGAAAGACAATGAACGCCAGCATTGAAGTGATTGAGGTTTTATTCAATATCACTCTTTCATTTTTTATTTATTTATTTATTTATTTATCTATTTATTTATCTACTTTTTATTTTTTAGTTACTTCTTGTGGCATTTTTCAGGTATGCACGTGCGTACGTGCGTACAGGTAGCTACGCTCCTGCTTATTTCTCAAGTGACCTCAAGTAGATCAAGCAAGCAAACATTTTGAGCACGTGCCTCGTGGCTTGCGTTATTCTTCATCACTATTAAAATTCACGCTGAAATTCTTCTTTGTAGCAAAAGCAATTGTAGCAAGTTTTCTAAACGCAATTTTTTGTAGACAGGGGAACTTATTTTCCCGCACTCTTTTTTGAAATATGCACCGCACGCAACACGTTGTGTAACTTCGATTACATCCCCAGTTACCCGCAGCGCGTAGCTGTGTCGCTTAGTAACAGATCTGACCGACAACCAGTCATTGCTAAAACTGGCAATAATATGCCTCTATTTTTTAGTGAGTTTCTTAACTAACTTAAGGATAGGTACTGGTAGGGAGGGGGAGGGGAGTCTAAGGCGGTCAAAAATTGAGACACATAAAAGGCGCAAATAGTATCTAAAGCTGAAACTCGGCTAATGAGTATGCATGCATTAGTCAATTCCAGCGGTGCCGATCCGGGGTGGGGGAGGGGCGACAATAGTAGGGCATTTACTTATGTCTTAATCCCGGGGGTGGGGCATTTTTAATTTTATCAGTTTGGCCGTGGGCCGGGCATCTGGCTTCTCCTCAGCGACGCTGGCCCTGAACATTATTTTAAAGTATCACAAACTTACCAGAGCACGTGTGTACATTCCAGGAGAAGGAAAAGTAACGCCAAAAAAGACCTCATGCTTCTTCAAGACCGTGGATTATAGTCACAAGAGAAATAACGCAAGCTTTACTCTCACTTTTATTGATCGAGGTAAAAAGTTCCGCGTCTGAACTAGGCCTAATTAACGTTAAATCAACGCTGTCATTTTGACAGCCAGACATTTAAAATAACAACGATAACGAGACATTTGCGAAATGGTTCAGCGATTTGCAAAATGGTTTTGCGATTAACGTACAAAAGCGAGATCTTATCGTAGAGATATCATGACGTAATGATATCTCGCCTGATATCATGATATCATTTTTTCAAGATATCAAGATATCATGATATCATTCATGATATCATGATATCTACTTTTGACAGCGATGGCCCGCCATATTTGCTGGTTTGGACATTGATATATAAACTTCTATAGGCTGATAGCTTCAACTATGCAGACAAAAATCAGCTTTGCCGTTGATATACATTTCCGTTGTGAGTTTTATTTATCCAGTCAACTCAAGCGTGACATATGAGTTGTCGCAGGTAGTACAGTATTAATACATACAGTAGAACCCCGGTAACTCGAACTCTGATGGGAAGCGAAAAACAGTTCGAGTTAGCGGGGGTTCGAGTTATGGGGGTCGATTGAATATTCGATCTGTCATGTTAATAATTGAAAGTTTACTGGTCTTTCAGCACTTCAAAATACAATACAGTGCAAATTAAACTTATCTCGTCAGAAACTGTAACACGATTATGCATTCTTAATACAGTACTGTGAATGTAACACAGTTACACTCAAAATCATAAGATCGGGAAATGACCGTCAAATACGTGATCTGTTCGTTGCAGGAGTGGATCTAGGATTTTACATGAGTGATTTGCCCCAACTTAACTAGTGCTCTCAGAATGCAATTTTCCTGCATTCTGAGAGCACCTCAAGCCATTCAGACACATAAACAGCACCTCCTCAGAAAGGCATAATTCTGTACAAAAATTCATTTCTGTGTCTTAAACAGTAGTTACACAGACAAACCAGAATAACATTGAAGTAAGTAATAGAGTTATACTGTTTTTTAACCGGCCGTCGCTAGAGCGACCGCCGGTTTATAAAATGGGCACGGTTTTGTCGTGATAGTCAGTTGGCTAAACATACGAACAAAGTGCTGTAAAGCTTGTGGTGCGGGTACTCAAGAGCGGCACTGTCTTATATAAGACGCATGCGCATATCAGTCTGCTGAATGTTACCTTCGTGTGTTCTTGTCTTTTAATTTACAGTATTTAAGATATTAACGACGAAGGGTTGTTAAGTTTGGGGGTTTTTTGTATTTGTCTTGTATAACGCATGCGCAATTGAGTAAAGCAGCTAATAGGATGGAATGCGAAATTGGCTGACTGTGTTGTCTGATCTAGTTAGTGGTTATGGTGAAAATTTTTTTAGCGCGGGAGCTTTTTATTGGGATTGACATTTTGAGGGTGTAAAAATGTGGGAGTCAGAAGGATTTGTGAATGTCAGGAGCATATCACGCTTCTGTGAATGTGATATGCTTTGAAAGTTGCGTTTTGTACAGGAGCGGTGTAATATTGTGCTGCGTGAGAGGGGGTTTCCCTTGCCGTTTTATGGGGGGGGGGGTGGTTTGCGAAGTGGATTGTAAGGTTTCTGATTGGCTAACTTCTATTTCGCAGCGGACAAAAAGGACAGTTGCGTTTTGCCGGTGTGGCCTAGGAAGAGAAGGAATTGGTACTAGTATGATGATGCAATATTAGTGGATTGCACCATCAGTACATGATAGTTCTGACTTGTGAACGGAGAGAGATCAGTGTTTATTTGAGGCGAGAAGTTGATACGAAGGAATCGTCAGATCAATTAATAGGGTAGGTGTTACGAGTCTTTTTGCATTGAAAGAACGAAAATATCTGAATATTATCGACGGATTTGTGTGGTTTGCGTGTGGTGTACGCTAAAGGCTACGAGCAGTCTCTCTTTCCGTTCAGAGATAGTGAAGGAAAAGAAAAACAAGCGAGTGAGCGCGAAATCGATTGTGGCTCGACAGGCGCGTTAGCTTTCAAAGACGTGGGCGACTTTCGTCCCCGCTCGCTTGTTTACTTTTGCAAAGGGATTCCCGGGTTAGCAAACCGGATTTAAACATCATGTCATGAGATATGCCTTGACGTGCCCCATACTCTGACGATCTGCTCGAGCTCGTGTTTATCAAGCGTTATATTTTGATTCTACTGCTATGTTCACTGTTTGTATTTAAGGTCTATTTAAGGTGGACGAATTTATATCGACATTCAACGTTTGAGTGAATTTGCGTTTTTCAGCACAAATAAAAGCGATAAAAAAGATAAGCTGAGTCATCAGAGTTTAAACATTACGTCATCCAGTAACGCTATAGTAAAAATATTGTGTCACACAATCACACTTTTCGTCACGCTGGTTCGTATAAATAGAGGATCGCGTTAACATTTGTGAAACCTAGGGGTGAGG
>CAXHKT010000077.1:0-98307 GCA_964017195.1 Siderastrea radians
TAAAGCAAACTATTTTCCAGTTTGGTTGCAGTTTAATCAACACCTTATTATGATAGGAATAGCCTTTCTGAAAGTCACAAGTCTAGGATACAGTAGGGTTATTTCGTGTCTAGTCTAAAATAGAGTTGCAACATGCACAGCAAGAGAATGGCTTTCAAGTGTAATTAAGGGTGTCCCAGCAGCACATACCCACCCAATACTGATTTATAGAGTACACCCAGGGGCTCAACCTTGGAACTGCAAACTTGCAAGGGCAGAGATACAGTTTCAAAAGTTACTTAGGGTGCTAAATTTTAGGTTGGCACTGGGATTATGTTTGTCAGTTTTTTCTTTCATACCACTGCAAAAGAATAACAACAAAAATATTATGACACTTATTTATTCATTCTCATATTTTAGGTCATACCTACTGGAATAGCCAAAAAATTTTCCGTGTTATGTACAAAAATAATTTCCAAGAATGGAGACCACTTGTCTGGCAGTCTATTAAACGGGATTATGGCTTTGCCGGTTCTGATGACATGGAAGATGGCTTGTTTGAGAGTGAAGACCTAGCAATGCCAAGCACAAGCAGTTCTTGCAACTCTTTAACCAATCGACAGTTCAAACCAAGCACTTGCACCAATTCAAGCTCCTTAGAGAAGAAAGTTGATCAAATCCTAAGCATGCTGAATAAAGAAGAGAAAAAGTATTCATTGAAGGAAATTTTTAAATGTTCTATTTGCTTGGAAACATGCAGTAACCTGATGACATCCTGTACAAACCCCAAAGGCTGTGGGAGACTTTTGGGGTGCTTTATATGCTTTTACAAAATTGACAAATGCCCTCTCTGTCGTAGTGATCTTAGCCCTTCAAAGGAAAGGAAACCTCTTATTATCTCAGGGTTGGCAAGTATCCTTGGAGTTCCTGAGATTTCACTTGCTTCTGCCTTGTCTCAAGTAACTACTCAAAACACAGGAAGTGACTCCGAAGATGATGATTTGATGGAGATGCCTCTTGCTGCAGCAAGAGTTTTAGACCCACAGTGACTGTCCTTAATAGAACTGTTTTCTCTGCCCAAGTTATGACTAACATTACGTTGAGTTTATAAAATTCTTATTAACATGAGGTTTTGCTTACTCTAGGTGCCAGCTAGTGACACAGCCTAAACTGGAACAACATTAGTTTTCTTTGGTCTTTGCTATTACTGTACTGATTTGAGTTATAAAGCTGTTCATGTAAGGAACTCTAACCAGTTCTTACTCTTCTGTTGAAAAAAAAAACCCAACAAAACAAAACCCCCCAAAAAAAACAAGGAAATCAGTCCCCCCTACCCCAAAAAAAGAATTAACTTTTAGTAAAGTTATAAGGTCTCTTACTGAATGGCATCAAACAAGCCAGCCAAGCCCCAGTAGTTTGTCAGAGTTTCTGTGATAGTTCATATTGGAAGTAAAGCATCAAGTATTGTCATGTACCTGTCATATTAACATCTTCATTTCTGTGCCAGAATTCATGCCTCCACAATGCAGCTTACGAAGTCACAAATTATGTACTTAGTAAAGTTGTCTATTACAGACTAAGGGTACTTTTTAAATTATACTCAATCATTTCTAGGAATGTTCAAAACTAAATAAATGGTATTTGATCATTGAGACTGTGTTTAGTCTGGGTAATTTCTTGTAATCACTTCACTGCCCTGCATGACAGTTGGGAAATGACCTCTCTGTATGATTAAGGGATACCTGTTTGGTTTCTCTCACTATGGTTCCATCAGGTTCTTCTACATAATACTGGTAATAAGGGTGAAATCAAGGCCAAAAAACAATCATCACCAGGGCATTAAGGAAAAGTTATGGGACTCTTGTCAGCTTATTCTTATTCTTATTAGTACTATTTTTGTTTTCGTTTTCACCCACTGCATTTGTAGGTTGTTTGGAGAGGGGTATCTTTCTCTTTCTGTATGTTTTGTTTTGAGAGGGGGAGATGCATTTTTTAATATTCTTTTGTTTCTTATACTCTATTAGTAAACTACCCGATGGAAAACCTTAGCATTCACGAGTTGGTAAAAAATGTCAAATCACTTCTATGGTATTTTTCCATTGAACCTTTAGCATTAAATATGACTGCCAAGTAAATTATTTACTGGTCTTATAGCTGACCTCTAATACAATGTATTTACTGTACGTCCAATGGCATTCAAAAAAGGATCAATACAAACATGCAAGTTCAGTTTACATACCCTTATTCAACACTTATGAACCATCAATGATAGTTTATGGTCTGCTACCTAAACATGAATGTAAGTGACATACGGCTTGACTTTCAAATACATTTCTTCACCAGTTGGCTTATTAGAAATGTAATTTGAATGGGTATCATTATTTTAAAAACTGAATTATAAATAAGTTATTAGGCCATTCGTTAGTAAATAATATGACCTCTAACAAGCACATAATGGTAGTTTTTAATTACGAAAATGCACTTTGGACAACATCGAGCAATATGTATATCAACATATAAAGCCACTATCAAAGTCCAGAAAAATTTGAACTAAAAAAAATCCCCTAAACAATCAAAATAAATTATTCACTTTTCATCATGCTGATGGTTCAGGCTAAAAAGTACATAATTCACCACTCCAGAAACTATAAGGAGACTGGGTACAAGCTTTTGGCGCAACGATTTTTGGGATCGTTTGGGTGGACAAGCAATAGTTATGATTAGTCGATGGAATCCAAGGCAACCATTAGCCAATCATAACTAACGCTTGTTCAACCACACGATCCCAGAAATCACTGCACTGAAACCTTGTACCCATTCTCCCTATAGTTTATGGAGTGGCAAATTTATATGATAAAGAATCTTTCTTAGTTGTCCTATCAAAGGAACCTTCTCTCCAGTTATAGTGAATACTTACATTTCCTGGTTATTTTGGAACTGTGTGTATGATATAAGATCTTCTGTAAACTGTCAAGTACGATTGCCCGACATCAATAAATTTCCCTTTGTGTTAATATTCAGTACCTTCAATCACTATAAGGTTTTGTCATTGAACTGTATTCCCATTTTTTTGTAAGAGTCAGGGAACTTGTCTTGCTGCCTTTTGTTCAAGCATATTGTGTGACCATTAGCAGTTCCCCACTTAACTATAGAAGTGTAGAGTGTCGATAGAATGTGACTGACAGAAGAGGTCTTACAGCCATGTTACCCTAAGCTCCGGAGAAAAACCTGCAATACCGACCCTTACTCAGTAAGAAACCCTGCAAGGTATGTTGTTACCTCAATAAAGTACAAGATTGCTCTTTTTAAGCTTTGATGTTCACCATGCACAACATCGGCAAATATGCTCTGTCCTGATGGTTGTGCACTGGAAAACAGTCTTTCACGAGATTCAGTCAGGTCAGGCCTCATTACTAGAGGATCAGTACCGAAACTTGCATCACGGGCAACAGGGTCTGGAAGGGGGGGTCCTGATCCCGCATTCCCGCTCCTTTTTCAAGTGAATCCCGAATCCCGCACTTTTTGTCGTCGCTTTCCCGAATCCCGTTTTTTCTTTCCGCAAAAATTCATTTACAAAAGGACTAATTTTTGTATAAGCTAGTGAATTTAAGATGTAGATTTGCCCGTTTGGTTGTTACTTTGATTTTACGTGTGTTGTGGGCAAAATGGAATTAGCTCTTCATACCTGAGTACGATGAAAGAGCCCGATATGAAAGCGTGATGGGTCTTCCTGTACGCGTGCGCACTGTCCTTGATAAAAAGTTTACAGGGACATCTTCGACTGCGTCTTCTTCATTGTTGCTGCTGTCCTCATTGTCGCTGGAGTCAGAATCATACTCTGACAGCTGGTCATGAGCTAAACTCGGTCCCTCAGTGACCCGGTCGCCAACAGGTAGCTCTTTCCTATACATATTGAGAGGAAGAGTTCCTGCTGCATGTTTTGTGTTGTTCTGACGAACCGAAAGCTGCCTGACGGCTTTGCCATGCTCGCTGGCCCACTGCCGCATGGTTTCCTGGTCCTGCTTCGACATCGTCTGTACGGGAAGACGTTTAATCGTTGGAATATCCCTGAGTGGTACCTTTGACTAGGGAATCGGATAGTACGATACAGGATTCGTAAAGTAGTAGGCCGACCACTTTGTTGCTCGTTTCAGCGACTCTTTCATGTTGTTGCCAAAGTCTCTGGAATATTCCAACAGAGTGCAAGTCGGGTGCTTGAAGTGGCTCACAGCATGCACATTTTCAACCTGAATTTTCAGGCAAACCTCGGGCTTAATGCAGAATCCTGGACTTAACGCGTCAATATTTTTATCCAGTCTCTCTAGACCATTCTCCAAAAGATTTAATGAGGTAGCTGTTTTCGCGGCAATGGTTCCCTGTGGACCATTGGTCGTGCTTGGAATAGCGTAGTCCGGTATAAGTTTTCAAATACTTTTGAAATTTAAAAAGATCCTTGTGATCCTCGCTGAGCGGAACATTAAACTTTTCTTTGTGCGTCGGCTCCCGTACTTCTGGCGCTAGAAGTTTCGTCTGTGGCCAGGAAGAATGACACCAAAACTCTGACTGTGCTCTCCATTGAAGCAGAGCTGGCATCATTGCTTGCCATATCAAGCGGCAAAACGATCCTGGTGGAACCTCTCGATTATAATAAAAGTAAACGAGCGAAGAGCAAGAGCGATATTACAATTTATCGAGTAATAAATAAACCACGTGCGACACGTTCACTCTCCAGGCATCTGCTTGTAACAAAATACCCTCTTTGTTTTATTTCAGGATTACTTGACAGTTTCAATTAGATAACTATTAACTAGTCACACTTGACAGTTGTTTGTTTTTGTTTTTCAACAGGAGAGACTTGCAGTTAGCACTCGCCTGTTTGATTCACTTGCGCGGTCATTGTGTTCATCTAGGCGGTGAAAATTTCCCGAATTCCCAATAATTGGGCAAGAATTCCCGCGTCCCGTGCCCAAATTCTTTTCAATCCCGCTTCCCGGGATGTAGGCAATTCCCGAATCCCGTCAAAATATTTTGCGTTTTCCCGAATCCCGCACTGTATTTTGGTCAAATCCCGGATCCCGAAAATACCCTTCCAGACCCTGAGGCAAGATTGCCTCCTCTTTCTTCGTACATTCTTACTACCTCACTAACGGTCGGAATCATTTCAGCTGGTAGATACACTGCACATGATGTCTGCATCATATTTTCCACTGGCACACACCCTTCTGGTCCTGGGATCCTGTGATGATTCCATGAACAGATCAATTGTTCAGTGGCATCCTGTGCAACATACATTGTCACCCATGAAACACAAAACATTATAACTGGGTGAGCAAAGTCAATATTCTCCTCTCTTTGTATCTCACAAAGTTGACGTTTTATAGGATAGTTAATTCGCTTATTAACCTCGGGCCACATACGCTCTGCAACATAGTTACTTGTAGACGGTGTTTGCCTCCAGGGTAAACGTCTCTGACTGAATCTATATCCCTTCAACAGTTCTTGAACAAAGATACAAAGAACAAACTCCCTTCCATGGTCCATTCTTATTTGCTCAAATAATCCATACATCATTAATGCAGGTCTAAACAAATGTTCATAGATGAGAATAGGATTTTTGACGGGCATAGTTACTGATCCTAAAATGAATCTCGAGCAACCATCAATGAAGAACACGTGGGTCATCCCAAACGTCTGTGCAACTTTTTCGTTTTGGCCGAAATGGCCTTTATATCCAAAATAAGGGGCAAAATAAGGAATGGGATTAGTCCGTTGTAGTGTATCAAAAGTTCTGGCTTGAAAAGCACGAGGTGCAACACGACGAGATGCTTCGGAGATTCTCCTTTGACTTATGGCACCTGACGTTATCCCTAACTGGGCTCTTACACTTTCCTGCATCATCCGTCTGCCGTAACTGTGACCATAAAGACGAATATGTTCCGCGACAATAACATCGAGTTCATCGTTAGAAATGCGATGAATCGATCTTTCGCTACAGTACCTCCTTACACTTCTCTCAGTTAATCCTCGCACGTGTGGGTATTGTGAACGATAAAAATCACTTATTTCTCGGTGGGACACTCCCCTTATGACTAAATCTCTCACGAAGACCTCATCTGCAACTTCACCGAAGGCCGCCATATTTGTTTTTTGGAAGGATATGTCATTCCCATTCTCCCTCTGCCGACCCGAACCGAGAGTCCGAATTTCGAAATTCGAAAAGCAGAATTCAAAAAGCTAATTACATCCACAAAATTAAAAGCAGCATTTTAACCGAGAAGAAAGGAGAAAGAAAAACCAAATGAAAAATCTGGAAAACGCAATGGAGGTTTCAGAAGCAGAAATTAGAACTTAAAGACGAAAAGCCTACCAGCATACCGGTAGTACAAAAAGAAAAATCAAAAACAAAACTAGAAAAAGAAAAGTTATAGATAACTCATTTGGCCGAAATGGTACTTTTATTGGTCACGATCACGGCCGACTGTCTGATGGTCTCGTGGATGAACTCGCCAAGATCTTTGCATCTTTACCACTTCAATTTCCCAGCAAAACAGGAATACACGAAGAAGTAGGATAGAAATATATTTTAAGCACCACCATGGGAACGACGTTGCTTTCAACACAGCTATAAAGAAGGCAATTTGCTGTCTTTGAGAACTACTCATTGCGTTACAGAACGTCATTCCTGCAAATCATGCTAAATTTGCATACGGTGTATTTGTCCTGACGTCTCGAATTACCTTTTAGATCACAAAGTTTTCTTCGGTTTTTGTCTCGTTTTGTGCGAAGATTGATGTGATATCGACTTCAGTGTAATGAATGGAAATATTTTTGCAAACATTACGTTGCTTTCTTTTCAAAGTCTTCGGATTTATATTCCTTCTCACCTGAGTGACTACTGACGCGCTCATCAGCGGCTAATGTTTACTAAAAAATATCATTCGCTCGCAATACGGTACTGAGAAATACTCGACGCATCGTGTAGTCCTTATTACAAATTGTGCCTCTAAATGCAGAGTGTTTTCCCGTTTCAATCATCTTTAGAGGCCTTCTAAAACTGGAGATATGACTTATAAATTTGCCGTGCGCTCGCAAAACAAAAGCACTACTGACGCGCTTATCAGAGGCTAATGATCATTCGCTCGCAATATGGGGCTGAGAAATACTCGACACATAATCCTTAAATAGATGTCTTTATCTCGCGAGAACGGCAAGAGATCGCGTCTCGCGAGAGGGTGGTAACTTACTTTTGCGCGGTACTGTAGATGATATTGCATAGCCACGTGATTAATAAGTGATCTTTGTTCATGAGATTAGAGACATGCCGAGCGTGACAGAGACTGCGTTACAACACAAAGTCATGTCAAGTTACCGTGTATTCTGCCTTTCCCTCATCGGCGTTCAACGAATTGTATCTCATTTCAACAACCTCCAGAGTGCTGGAGAGAACGACGCGCAGTAGTTATCTCCGTGTCAGGTATGAGTAAATACGTTCTTGAGATGAAAACAGCTCTTGTGGCTTCAAGTCTCGACAAATTCGGCGCCTGTTTCTTTTATCGTGTTTCCGTCTTGGCCAACGCTTGAACGCAGTTATGTTGAAGCTAAACGCGGCCTATCGTTGATTTTCAAGTCAAAGTAATACTTAAGGTGGCTTACTACAGTTTTTCTGAGACACAATTGAGCGCGCTGAGAAATTCTCTCTGACGCCATTTTTTTTTTCGCGCGGGCAATACTTTACGCCATCTCAAGAAAAAGCTGAAAACACCTCTGAGATCTGGCTTGTAGAAATCACTCGTGGCGTACTTTTGACATTCTTTATCATGAATGGACGAAGTCTTGAAGCAGTTAGTGAGCGCTACTGGTATAAAATATCTGTAAAACCTTGACAAAAACGTCGAGAAGTTGTTGTAAAAATTCTTATGTTTATCGCACGCGCCATATTTGCGTTATTTCAGCACGCGCTTAAGTTGCACGCATGCTCAGTTTTGCTCACGAAGGGGGTCGCAAAAAAATCGCAAATCGACTTTTTCATCCCAATCTACTCGAAAACTGACCGTGTAACCCACAGTAAAAAATTCAGAATCAATTCATAGTAGTAAGTTTCACCTATAGACAAAATATTAGCAAAATCTGTAAGACAGATTTTTTGAAATTTTCAAAAAAGAGACAATTTGACATTTTCTTCATTAGCAAAAATTCTGCCTTACAGATTTTCATTTTCTTTTGCATAGTTGTTTAGTTATAGCCACTTTCAAGATCCTGAAAAATTGAGGTAGGGTCGTACGGCTACATTTTGAGAAAAAAGCCCTTAAAAAGTCTAGTTTCCAGTCCCCTGTTAGCACTCGGTCTGTTATATTTGATATTTTCTAAGCTCCTCGAATTTCTTTTCCAGGATAATGAGGGTCAATATCATTTATTTTAACAGTTATAGCAACAATTTACCCAAAAGAAAACTCCTGTTGGCTTTAAATTAAAGTTTTAAAAAGGTTATCTTTCTCTTCTGAAAACTGTAGTAGGCCACCTTAAGGACAAGTTTAGGTTTCTGCCTTCAACATTCGTTCGAACTTAACGTAAAATTTGCTAAGAACTTAGCTTAGCGGCAATAGTTTGAAAGCAATTGCTTTATGAGTGGCCTTTTTGGTCCGTCTATGCTAGTTACCCGTCATGAAGTGGCCAACTTACCGTATAACATAACAAAACTCAGCATTCACTCTGTATTCTGTAGTCGGTAATTATTTGGCCTTCTTCCTGTTTTTAAAAATACTTGGGATAATTTTATGAATGGCATAGCCACGTGATTAACCAAGGCTATCAGACTAAAATAAAAGCAGTCAATCAATCGATCAATCAATCACCAATTGACCGGACGATTTGCTATTGGCAAAGAGAAAGATTTCTTAACATTGATTTATGAAATAGATTCCAATCCTTGTTTACACTTACGTCAACAATTTCATGTATCCCTATTGAGTCGAGCCAAATGACCATTGCGAGACCCCACGAGCCTGATATGTCGCCAAAGCTTACCAAAGTGTAAATTTAATCTGTGTGTGTTATTTCACTAGATATGATAGGATGCAAATGCAACGCGATTTTAACGAATCAAACTATTTGACCTTTATTCATAAGATGAAATGAGGAGGACAATGTTTGTGAACAGCAGCGTGAAAAAATCAAAATCACCCTTAGGTTACTGTGTTTTTTCAAACTACCTTAATAGGGCTGGAGAAAACAACGTGCAGTAGTTAGCCGTTATCTCCGTCTTAGGTATGAGTAAATTTATAACTCTCGTGGTTTCATTTACTCCGGCCCGCCTATTATTTGAGCCCGTGTAATGATTAAACTAGTCGCAACAAATTCGGCACGTGTTTGCTTTTATTGTGTTTCCGTTATGGTTAACGCTCGAACGCAAATCAAGGTTGTTTAAGCTAAACGAGGCCTGTTATTAATCTTCAAGTCAATGTTTAACTGAAAGCAAGTAAAGGGTTTTACCCGCAACATCAGCTTTCAACTTTCCATTATATTACTTCCATCACATTAGTTTTTACCACCGCCACCCCTGGTATCACCATCTGAGAATAGTTGTCATTTTAGGATTGTTTTGAATAAAAACAGTGATTGTGTCAATTTCATTCCAGATTTTTTTACCTTGAAATGATATGGAAAATTGCCCCAGCTTTGTATGCTAACCTGGCAAATGACAGTCATTTGCATGTCTATGGTATTATGTGTATGTATTTTACGGTTCATAACGAATAATTTTGACAGTTTGATTATTGTAGAATTTGAACACGAATACTGCTCTTTCCAGTTTATATATTTCGCCAGTCAACATTTATAGGAAGTCTCATGTCGTTGGACAATCTCCCGGTGTTTTCTCTTAATGCTGCTTTTGCAATAATTTTAACAGCTTTCTTTTGTTATAGTATTATTCTGTTTAGTCTTGATGGAAAGTTACTTGTAGTGAATGTATGGATATATTTAAGAGCATAGTATAAATTCTCTGTTGTCTCTTTTGTAAAGTAATGACTCATCTTATGCCAATTTTAGAGGCGATTAAATTGATTTGGTATGTCCAAGGTAAATGTTCATCAACAATTACACCCAGAAATTTGGTTTCCCTTACTCTTCGATGTTCATTTGTTACTTCCCTTCAACGAGAAGATATTATATAGTTTGTTTTCTTGATGTTCAAAGAGATTTTAATAGCTTTGAACCATATATCCAGATTATTTAGTACATAATGGTAGAGTTAAAGTCTTTGAAGATCAGTACTCTTGTTGAAAATATTAGTGTCATCAGCAAAAAGTGTAAATGAAAGCATTTTGAATGAGCTGCTGAAGACATTTATGTATAACAGGAACACTGTAGAGGACCAAGAATGGAGCCTTGAGGCACACCGGCACAAGTTAGATCAAACATTTTACTTTCTGTTTCTCTGGAATGAACATACTGTTGACGATTAAGTAAATAGTTCTTATATATTATTATATATAATAGTTCTTTATAATGTTCAAGTTTGCGGCCCAACAACAGTATTATGAACAACAGTATCAAACGCTTTAGGTAAATCTAGGAAGACACCTATGACCTGTTCCCTTTGGTCAATTGAATTCTGTATCTTATATCCACAAGTCTAGAATGGCCATTGATGTTGAATTTTCCTGCCTAAGACCATATTGATTTATGTTCAAAATTTTCAGTTTCTGTAAATAATTGATTTCGAAAAAGAAGGCATGATTGATACAGGTCTGTAGTTAGTATAAAGTTGGCTGTCCTCTGATTTGAAGAGTGGTATAACTTTGGCTATTTTCATGTTACCTGGTACAATACCTATGCTTAATGATAAATTCATTATTTTACTTAAGACATAAGTGTGATTACAGTTTTCATTAGTGTAGTGCTGATTTCATCAAAACCATAATTGTTTCTATTTTTGAATGACTTTGCTGTTAATACGATCTCATTAGGGGTAGTGGGTCTAAAGCAAATGCTATCTGGATAGTTGCAGCTTAAATAATCTTTATAAGTCATTTCTACTAAAGATACATTTTTTGCTAGGTTACTTCCTAAGTATAAGCCAAAGTTATTTGCTATAGTGTAGAAATCAGTATCTTTAGGGTTATTTCCTAGAAAAATAATATAAGATGGGAAATTATTTTTTGTATGTTTTCTTCTCGAGAATAGAATTTTAAACTCTCCATGACTCCTTCATCTTGCTTTTAGATTGCTGTAGTTTTTTTTCATTAATGTACCTCTTTTTTATAGTTAATTTATTCTTATTCTTATGTTCTTGAAGGGTTATTTATTTATTATGTTTCCTTCTTATTGGCTTTAGCAAGCTATTTGTTTATACCCACGGCGTCATTTTCGTGTTCTTTTGATTACGCGTTTTAAAGGGTAAACACTCGTTATGAATATGTGTAAAGGTCTCTGAGAAGGATCCATAATATGTATTGGGGTCAGTGACCTGTTCAAGTATAAACTAACCATACTCACTTAACTGATTTAAGAAAACCTCCATAGATCTAGCATCATTTTTCCTCTTCAGTAGGGTCGTTTTTGTCATATTATGTAGCAATTTAGTCTAGTTTTTGAACATGGGAATACTGGTATATGGTCTGAAATGTCAACACAAAGCAAGGCATTAAAATGCGAAGCATAGTCAAAACCATTTGTTAGAATGCTATTGATAAGTGTATATAGCTGTGTTTCCAGTAACTCTAGTTGGTTTAGTTATTAGTGACTTGACAAACGATAAGTAAATAACATCGAGGAATTTGTCAGATATTTCTAATTCATTAGAATTCAGTGAGTTGTTGTTTAATAGTCTTCAAGCAGGAAGAAGTCTTAATTTGTTCTCTGAATTTTATTCATAATTTTCTTAAATGCCTCAAAGAAGTACTCAACGTCTGAGTTTGGTGGTCTACCCACAGATAACTCCAAATATGGAGTTCCTAGAGCTTTTATTAATAATTTCAATAAAAATGTGGCACCATGATTTCTTCATTATCAAGACATTAAGGTCATCTCGTGATCTGAAGTTTATATTATTTTCATGTAAAGTGAACATGTAGTCTATTTTGACAACTGCATGCACATGAAATTCAACACGCATTTCGATCGGCGCTGACGGATTTCACAATTACATGCTTTCAAAATTACATTGAACTCTGATCTGAATAACAATTGACATTTAACTACCCTGTAACATCACAAAACTCAGCCCACACTCTGTATACTGTACTCGGTATTTATTTGGCCCACTTCCTGTTTACAAAAACCTGGGATAATATAATTAGACCGATCTAACTCCTCGCGCACTCGCTATTCGTCCAGCACAGATTTTAGAGCAAAAGAGAGACTGCTCGCATTCTACATATATACTATCTATAGAATAGAATATTATAAGAATATTATCTATAGAATAGAATATTATTAGAATATTATTATTAACAATTTTCTTATATTATTATGTTATATATTGGAAACACACATGTTTTGTATTCAATTACTTCAGTTACTTTTATTACTCTAATTACTTTGTGTCACCAATTAGCTTAAGTTTCTTGACACATTAATAAAGTTATTATTATTATTATTATTATTATTACAAGTGAAAGCGGAAAACAATATTATAATTATTAGTTAATCATTAGTAATACACCTCTCATCAAATTAGAACCAGTGTTTCATAAATTTTAAATAAGCCTCTGTTGTAGGTAATATAAACTTAAATATCTAAGCAATTTAAATGCTTTATTCAATAAGTGATTTGAAACCGGGATACTATAGTGCAATACGTTTTCTACAGTGTAAGACGCTCTCATACTCATATTTTTCTCCTTATATGGTAAAATGACGCTGACGCAGATGATGATGATGATGTACCTTATTTACTTGTACTAATTCCCCGGGACGTTTAATTAATGGTAGGAAGTAGTGAACCCTAGAACATCCCTGGACATTGCTTTCTTTCTTGACTGTCCAATAGTGGTAGTTACTCAGAAGGAGTAGCTTACTGGAGTTAATATGAAATATCATTTAAATTACTGTAAAAGCTCTAATAGTCCTGCTCTCTAATACGCCTTCTTACCTACTACTTGCTAATTACAAATAAATTATTTGCTTACAATTATGTCATGACATTGGGACTTGAAAATTATTTTCTGTTTCGACTGATGCCAGGTATTATTTTACTGCCAGAGGAAGAATAGATGCGAAGAAGTGCAGCATTATGCATGTAATTACTTACATGTAATTCAGGTGAATCAATTCATTCATCTATTTTAAGTACCAATCAGTCAATCAATCAACCACTCAACCAACTGGCTGATAAATCAGTAAATCAGCCAATTAAAAAAACAATCATTCAATCAATCAATCAATCAATCAATCAATTAATCAGTCAATCAATAAATCAATCAATCTGTGACTTCAGTGTTACCAATGTGAATAACAAATGGTCCAGTAATGACTAGTGACTTTATTTGATGCACAGATTATGATTCACTCTCTTACTACCCCAGACCGTGATGGCATTAGATCTCGAGACTTTAGTTCTTTTTGGTTTGATAATTTGTCATCACTAAGCATTGTTACTGATTGCCATAATCTGGTACCAAAGAAAAACAAAAGGAATAGCCTTTTCCTTAATCATTTCAGAATAGTCTGAAACCTAACACGCAATGAACTGACAAAAAGGGATCAGACTGTGGTGAATCAGTCAATCGATTTAGTTTTCCCCATAAAGAGAATTCAATCAAATAGGTCTGACTCTTCATTCCTGGGATAGTAGTGGTGGGGGGGATACTCCCCCAAAAAAAGATATGGGGCAGGGTGTGCTCATCAGATATTTTGAAGTAGAGCCCTAAAAGGTGTACTCCAGGATTCATTCCATTTTCATACATCATCCACTTAGTAGTACTGAGGGGTCAGTCAAACTAATCAATGACAATGCTCTTCAAATTTTTTATTTGAATTGATAAAGTGTGTCTGGGAATATAGCTAAAAGTACAAATTTCTTAACCAAACCCTTAATAATAAACTGCCATATTTTCCTGCCATCAGGTTGATGGAATAAAACCTGTAAGAAAAACAAAGCAGATTTTAATTATCGCAATTACCAATAGTAGGACAGTCAGTGTGCACGCACCAGAGAAAAATGAGAGACTGCTCGTAATCTATGAGAATGGTACCAACTTGGGCCGGTACGACTTCAGATCGACTCCAAATGCTTACCTCTGTTTCCACGCAACGTACGAAACATGAAGCTAGTATAAAATAATTATCATCTTAGGCTGTGTTTACATGAGTGATTTCATCCCAAGATGACTTTCATATCGGTGTCTGGTCATTTACCTGTAAGTTTTTACATGGTTTGGAGCTGAAATGGTGTTTACCCTGGGACGATTTCATCCCGGTGCTGAAGACCGGGATGAAATCGTCCCAGGGTGAACACATGTCAGCTCCAAATCATGTAAACATTTACAGGTAAATGACCAGACACCGCAATGAAAGTCACCCCGGGATGAGATAAAAGTCATCCCGGGATAAAGTCACTCAAGTAAACAGGGCCTTAGGCTGGTTTAACTCATCACTGCTGCTGAACCAATATGAATGACTCAGAAAGGTTTGAAATCAGACTGGGGTGCCACTTAAGCATGAACAGGGTTCCAATTGTGGCCAATTGTTGCCAATTGTTATAAGTGGCATTGGAGGATTCCAAGCTGTTGGATAATGGATAAACTGGATTTTTAAGGATGGGATGGTTGCAGACAATATTAACACAAACAGAGTTTAGATTGGTCTCAGGTAAACACTTCATGCCAGTCTGACTTTCAGACCGGTCTCATGTAAACAAAACCGTACCAGTCTGAGTTTGCACCAGTCTCATGAAATCAGGGCGTTACTGCCCCTGGGTCTCTGAGGATGTTGTTAAACATTCTTGAGAGCTGCTTGACTTTAGGCTAAGGGGGTGTTTACATAATACCAGCATGATTTTCATTCTGGTACAAGTTCCTCCCGATTTCCTCTTGTTTCTCTGTATTTGTTTAATGATTACAGCACAAAATCTCATAACTGTACAAGTCATACAAATGTACCTGTGTGAGCTTGCCCCAGTAGTTGTACTGGGTCACAATAATCACTGTGGTATGGAAACCCATACATGGTATAACTGTTTGATTCCTTCTGCATTAAGTTTTAACCCTTTAACCATCAAGAATAAATCTTACATCACCGTGAAAAATGGATTTTGTAACTTAAGTGGGTATAAGGTTTTCATCACCTACCCCAATGGAAGTCTTGATGGAACACTCATGTAAATGTTGTGATTTAATTTTATCCTTGGTTCAACTTTTATTTTCCTTTGTGAGTATTAGGATTACCAAATTTTCTTTTTCCGAAAAGGCTGTTTTAGCCACCCAGTCTTCTATGTGTTTACACGACAATATAAAACAGATCATGCTCAAATTCCACACTACAGAAATTTGTGCTTGTTCTCACACACTTAAAGGCAGATGGTTTAAATATCTGGTATATTTGAATGATTTTAAAACTGTTTAACTGTGCTTAATTATGTTTGACTGGGTTCAGAAATTGGAAGCAAACACTGCTGTATGCATATTATTGGTTTAATTGTGTTCAACTACCAAACCCAACATTGCATTTGACCCAGTTCATTTTACTGAACAGTGAGATAGTACGTAAGCTGGGATAATTATATGATTGATATCTTCCATGTGCATACCTTCACTGTAAGAAAAGCTACATCACTGATCACTGCTGACATATACATGCCTAGTATAGATAAAAAAAGGATCAGTGGAAACAACAACTTCAGGGCTAAAAATTGACAGTCTCCTGGTTGCCAGTAGCAATTTAAAACTGACCAGGGCCACTAAAAGTTGAGGTTTGTTTTTATTGACATGTGACTCCAGTCTTACTTAGAGTTCTACAGTATGTGGTACTTTTTCCACATGATTATTGGTGAAATCCCTGGGTAAAAGACTTACTTCTCACCCGGGTTGGGAGGGGTCTATTCAAGTAAATATCGTTTTAATTTTTTTATTTAGACTAGAGGATTTTGAAAGCCACTTTATCTAAATGGCCTGGTCCACTATACTAAGCGAGCAAGTGAAAAGACCCTGGGGACGAGGTTGGAATTCAAGGATACTGGCCCGAGTTGCAATTCAATGATTCAAGCACTGAAGTTAATTTTTTACCCTGCAAATTATGGAATAACTTAATCAGTAAAAGTAGAGAATGAGATGTACATAAAAATTGCATCCACCTGCTTTGAACTCGATTATCTTAAGCATATTTTCCCAAAAGTGATCAACACATAACTTTTAATAAAAGTTTTACATGTACCTAATTCGAAATTTAAATTTGTTGTTTGTCATCTAATCATGCCAACTATAGCTTTGAACCTTACTTAATCTAAGAAACATTCGTGAGTCATTAGATGTATATAAATAATTTGCAAGCAGTGAAGAAGAGCCCAGTTAATAAAGAAATGGAGTTGGAGATAAAATAAAGTATGTTATGTGTTATGTTATGTTGTTAGGAGATGTTTACAACACGTAAGCTTAAATGATGCTACACAAAAGAATTTAAGCTTATCTGCCAGTATCAACCTTAGGAGAATAGCCTGACCTTCTTGCTTTAAGCAATAGCTGTTTGGAACATTATTTTTAACAGCAACGCTGTAATTAAAGTTACTGAAAACATAAAGGATGCGATGCTACACTCTTACTTGGCCAACAAATAACATGCGATTCACAGACGAGTGTACAAAAACTACATCACTTCATATAACGTTTATTTTAAGACTTACGAAACTTAATAAACTTTAGTTACCAACCTAAGTGTCTATCTTTCGGCTTTTTGCTACCGGAACGAAAATGGCAAATTATTTAAGCACTGGACTAACGATAAATATGAAACATTAAACTATAATGATCGATCGGTAAAGCCCTGCTAATATATTAAGCTGTTTACCGCAGACAATAAAAAGCTATAATTACACGTACCTGACATGAGCAATGCAGCGAAAAATGAAGTGCTGTCCTCTTTCCGAGAAACCAATAACAATTCTTTAGCAGAAATGGACCACAGAAAGCTAAAACACCTTTTCACCCCATTTTTCAGCTTTTGTCGCTAGCTATGGCGCCGCGCCTAAAAAGTGCACCAGTCTCCCTGAGCAATCCGTGACATTGGTGCCCAGTACTCCGCGTGCCTGCAAATTTACATCCCTGAGCTATATGAAAACGAATTTTAAAAAAAAAAACTGTTAACGTAGTTAGAAAGAGCATAGTTTGAAACCAAATAGGCTGATTCGTTTTTACATTTATATTAAAACCTCACAAAACAGGGGATTATCAAAAGTTTAAGGTTCATTTTTCATCGTGTTTTTTTCAAAAGGAAAAATAATAATGGACGTTTTTGAATAACTTGCAATTTTTTCTGCAATATTGCTGTGAGAAATTACGAATTTATTGAGCTTAAAGCAGTTTTAAAGTGATTTGAATTTTCTGTGCGCTCTGGTCACGTGATCAATGACGTCACAACAGTGAGCATATCATGGTCGTTACTTTCATGCGAAGTTCTATTAACCAGCCAAGCTTTGTTTCTCTCCGCCTTAAACTACCATAGTTACTGACTCCTTAGCAGTCCCCTGGGAAATGCTCCTATACAGAGCCACCTTAACTTTCAAATGCCAGATGTCAACTGGCAATTTCCATATTGCCCATTCCAATGACTATCAGTGCACGTTATCTGCTTTTGAATTGATGGAGGCCTGCTCTTACAGTGAGCGAAAACATATTTTTTGCCATAGTCACGTGAATAATGACGTCAACACCCTAACGTTAATATGAGGGATAACTTTCGCAAAGTCTTTAATAACACATGGTACAGCATTCTCTTCGACCACAAATTAACTAAGTTATTTTGCATTGAAATTTTTGTGGTGCAAAGCATTCTGGGAAGGTTCTTATTATAATTGTAATATTGTTTTTAATTATTTACTAAAAGTAATACGCACTTTGGTAATTCATTAATCATAATAACGTTTCATGTAGAAGTAATAAATAGTTTAGACTCAGCCCACACTCTGTATTGTACTCAGCACTTACTTGGGTCACTTCCTGTTTACAAAAACCTTAGATAATATACTTAGGCCGATCTAACTAAGAGTCAGCCCGTAAATTTTGTTTTGCACGGCCATCATTATTGTAAGACCTTGTAATCGGGATGTCGAGAGGGATCTGGGTTGGACTATGCATGGCCACGTGACTACTCTTCCTCGTAACTTTGTTTCATTGGTTTTGTTTTATTCTGAATTAGCTTTTGTTCGTTCTCTTATTTCCTCGTTTTTCTTTGACTTTTTTTATTTTAATTTAACTTTAGAAAATATTTGAAGGGAAAGGAACTGTGTTAAAAGTATTCTAAACTTAACGTACGCGAAAACCTATTGCCAATAGCAGTTAGATGATATTGCATAGCCACGTGATTAAGTGATCTTTATTCATGAGATTAGAGACATGACGAACAGGGCAGTGTTTGCTGTGAAAATAACTAGCGTGACCAAGAATTAGACTGCTTTAAAACACAAAGTCATGTCAAGTTACCGTGTATTCTGTCTTTCCCCCACCGGCGTTCAACGAATTGTAGCTCATTTCAACAACCTCCAGAGTGCTGGAGAGAACGACGCGCAGTAGTTATCTCCGTGTCAGGTATGAGTAAATTTACGTTCTTGAGATGAAAACAACTCTCGTGGCCTCAATCGCTCCAGCCTATATTCAGTATCCTCATTTCAGCCCCAGTGTAAATCAAAGTCTCGACAAATTCGGCGCCTGTTTTTCTTTTATCGTGTTTCCGTCTTGGCCAACGCTTGAACGCAGTTATGTTGAAGCTAAACGCGGCCTATCGTTGATTTTCAAGTCAAAGTAATACTTAGGACAAGTTTAGGTTTCTGCCTTCAACATTCGTTCGAACGTAACGTAAAATTTGCTAAGATCTTAGCTTAGCGGCAATAGTTTAAAAGCAATTGCTTTATTAGTGGCCTTTTTGGTCCGTCTATGCTAGTTACCCGTCATGAAGTGGCCAACTTACCGTATAACATAACAAAACTCAGCATTCACTCTGTATTCTGTAGTCGGTAATTATTTGGCCTTCTTCCTGTTTTTAAAAATACTTGGGATAATTTTATGAATGGCATAGCCACGTGATTAACCAAGGCTATCAGACTAAAATAAAAGCAGTCAATCAATCGATCAATCAATCACCAATTGACCGGACGATTTGCTATTGGCAAAGAGAAAGATTTCTTAACATTGATTTATGAAATAGATTCCAATCCTTGTTTACACTTACGTCAACAATTCCATGTATCCCTACTGAGTCCAGCCAAATGACCATTGCGAGACCCCACGAGCCTGATATGTCGCCAAAGCTTACCAAAGTGTAAATTTAATCTGTGTGTGTTATTTCACTAGATATGATAGGATGCAAATGCGACGCGATTTTAACGAATCAAACTATTTGACCTTTATTCATAAGATGAAATGAGGAGGACAATGTTTGTGAACAGCAGCGTGAAAAAATCAAAATCACCCTTAGGTTATTGTGTTTTCCGTTTTGCTTTAATCTTCGTCCAGCTAGTTCTAGTTCATTTTAACTACCTTAATAGGGCTGGAGAAAACGACGTGCAGTAGTTAGCCGTTATCTCCGTCTCAGATATGAGTAAATTTATAACTCTCGTGGTTTCATTTACTCCGGCCAAACTATTCGCAACAAATTCGGCACGTGTTTGCTTTTATTGTGTTTCCGTTATGGTTAACGCTCGAACGCAAATCAAGGTTGTTTAAGCTAAACGAGGCCTGTCATTAATCTTTAAGTCAATGTTTAACTGAAAGCAAGTAAAGGGTTTTACCCGCAACATCAGCTTTCAACTTTCCATTATATTACTTCCATCACATTAGTTTTTACCACCGCCATCCCTAGTATCACCATCTGAGAATAGTTGTCATTTTAGGATTGTTTTGAATAAAAACAGTGATTGTGTCAATTTCATTCCAGATTTTTGGACTTTGAAATGTTATGGAAAATTGTCCCAGTTTTGTATGCTTACCTGGCAAATGACGGTCATTTGCACGTCTATGGTATTATGTGTATGTATTTGACTGTTCATAACGAATAATTTTGACAGTTTGACAGGAAGTCGATTATTGTAGAATTTGAACACGAATACTGCTCTTTCCAGTTTATTTATTTCGCCAGTCAACATTAGGAAGTCTCATGTCGTTGGATAATCTCCCTGTGTTTTCTCTTAATGCTGCTTTTGCAATAATTTTAACAGCTTTCTTTTGTAATAGTATTATTCTGTTTAGTCTTGATGGAAAGTTACTTGTAGTGAATGTATGGATAATTTAAGAGCATAGTATAAATTCTCAATCTGTTGTCTCTTTTGTAAAGTAATGACTCATCTTATGCCTTTAGCAATTTTAGAGGCGATTAAATTGATATGGTATGACCAAGGTAAATGTTCATCAACAATTACACCCAGAAATTTGGTTTCCCTTACTCTTGTCACTACATTGTTATATCGATGTTCATTTGTTACTCCCCTTCAACGAGAAGATGTTATATAGTTTGTTTTCTTGATGTTCAAAGAGATTTTAATAGCTTTGAACCATATATCCAGATTATTAAGTACATAATGGTAGAGTTAAAAAGTCTTTGAAGATCAGAACTCTTGTTGAAAATACTACTGTCATCAGCAAAAAGTGCAAATGAAAGCATTTTGGATGAGCTGCTGAAGACATTTATATATAACAGGAACACTGTAGAGGACCAAGAATGGAGCCTTGAGGCACACCACAAGTTACATCAAACATTTTACTTTCTGTTTCTCTGGAATGAACATACTGTCGACGATTAAGTAAATAGTTCTTAAACCATAGTAACGAAATGCCCCTTACTTTAAAATGTTCAAGTTTGCGGCCCAACAACAATATTATGATCAACAGTATCAAACGCTTTAGGTAAATCTAGGAAGACACCTATGACCTGTTCCCTTTGGTCAATTGAATTCTGTATCTTATATCCACAAGTCTAGAATGGCCATTGATGTTGAATTTTCCTGCCTAAAACCATATTGATTTATGTTCAAAATTTTCAGTTTCTGTAAATAATTGATTTCGAAAAATTAAAGAAGGTATGATTGATACGGGTCTGTAGTTAGTATAAAGTTGGTGGTCGTCTGATTCGAAGAGTGGTATAACTTTGGCTATTTTCATGTTACCTGGTACAATACCTATGCTTAATGATAAATTCATTATTTTACTTAAAGGATAAGAAATAAGTGTGATTACAGATTTCATTAGTGTAGTGCTGATTTCATCAAAACCATAATTGTTTCTAATTTTGAATGACTTTGCTGTTAATACGACCTCATTAGGGGTAGTGGGTCTAAAGCAAATGCTATCTGGATAGTTGCAGCTTAAATAATCTTTATAAGTCATTTCTACTAAAGATACATTTTTTGCTAGGTTACTTCCTAAGTATAAGCCAAAGTTATTTGCTATAGTGTAGAAATCAGTATCTTTAGGGTTATTTCCTAGAAAAATAACATAAGATGGGAAATTATTTTTTGTATGTTTTCTTCTCGAGAATAGAATTTTAAACTCTCCATGACTCCTTCATCTTGCTTTTAGATTGCTGTAGTTTTTTTCATTAATGTACCTCTTTTATATAGTTAATTTATTCTTATTCTTATGTTCTTGAAGGGTTATTTATTTATTATGTTTCCTTCTTATTGGCTTTAGCAAGCTATTTGTTTATACCCACGGCGTCATTTTCGTGTTCTTTTGATTACGCGTTTTAAAGGGTAAACACTCGTTATGAATATTTGTAAAGGTCTCTGAGAAGGATCCATAATATGTATTGGGGTCAGTGACCTGTTCAAGTATAAACTAATCATACTCACTTAACTGATTTAAGAAAACCTCCATAGATCTAGCATCATTTTTCCTCTTCAGTAGGGTCGTTTTTGTCATATTCTGTAGCAATTTAGTCTAGTTTTTGAACATGGGAATACTGGAATATGGTCTGAAATGTCAACACAAAGCAAGGCATTAAAATGCGAAGCATAGTCAAAACCATTTGTTAGAATGCTATTGATAAGTGTATATAGCTGTGTTTCCAGTAACTCTAGTTGGTTTAGTTATTAGTGACTTGACAAACGATAAGTAAATAACATCGAGGAATTTGTCAGATATTTCTAATTCATTAGAATTCAGTGAGTTGTTGTTTAATAGTCTTCAAGCAGGAAGAAGTCTTAATTTGTTCTCTGAATTTTATTCATAATTTTCTTAAATGCCTCAAAGAAGTACTCAACGTCTGAGTTTGGTGGTCTACCCACAGATAACTCCAAATATGGAGTTCCTAGAGCTTTTATTAATAATTTCAATAAAAATGTGGCACCATGATTTCTTCATTATCAAGACATTAAGGTCATCTCGTGATCTGAAGTTTATATTACTTTCGTGTAAAGTGAACATGTAGTCTATTTTGACAACTGCACGCACATGAAATTCAACACGCATTTCGATCGGCGCTGACGGATTTCACAATTACATGCTATCAAAATTACATTGAACTCTGATCTGAATAACAATTGACATTTAACTACCCTGTAACATCACAAAACTCAGCCCACACTCTGTATACTGTACTCGGTATTTATTTGGCCCACTTCCTGTTTACAAAAACCTGGGATAATATAATTAGACCGATCTAACTCCTCGCGCACTCGCTATTCGTCCAGCACAGATTTTAGAGCAAAAGAGAGACTGCTCGCAGTCTACATATATACTATCTATAGAATACAATATTATAAGAATATTATCTATAGAATAGAATATTATTAGAATATTATTATTAACAATTTTCTTATATTATTATGTTATTGGAAACACACATGTTTTGTACTCAATTACTTTAGTTACTTTTATTACTTTAATTACTTTGTGTCACCAATTAGCTTAAGTTTCTTGACACATTAATAAAGTTATTATTATTATTATTATTATTATTATTATTACTATTATTTACTAAAAGTAATACGCACTTTGGTAATTCATTAATCATAATAACGTTTCATGTAGAAGTAATAAATAGTTTAGACTCAGCCCACACTCTGTATTGTACTCAGCACTTATTTGGGTCACTTCCTGTTTACAAAAACCTTAGATAATATACTTAGGCCGATCTAACTAAGAGTCAGCCCGTAAATTTTGTTTTGCACGGCCATCATTATTGTAAGACCTTGTAATCGGGATGTCGAGAGGGATCTGGGTTGGACTATGCATGGCCACGTGACTACTCTTCCTCGTAACTTTGTTTCATTGGTTTTGTTTTATTCTGAATTAGCTTTTGTTCGTTCTCTTATTTCCTCGTTTTTCTTTGACTTTTTTTATTTTAATTTAACTTTAGAAAATATTTGAAGGGAAAGGAACTGTGTTAAAAGTATTCTAAACTTAACGTACGCGAAAACCTATTGCCAATAGCAGTTAGATGATATTGCATAGCCACGTGATTAAGTGATCTTTATTCATGAGATTAGAGACATGACGAACAGGGCAATGTTTGCTGTGAAAATAACTAGCGTGACCAAGAATTAGACTGCTTTAAAACACAAAGTCATGTCAAGTTACCGTGTATTCTGTCTTTCCCCCACCGGCGTTCAACGAATTGTAGCTCATTTCAACAACCTCCAGAGTGCTGGAGAGAACGACGCGCAGTAGTTATCTCCGTGTCAGGTATGAGTAAATTTACGTTCTTGAGATGAAAACAACTCTCGTGGCCTCAATCGCTCCAGCCTATATTCAGTATCCTCATTTCAGCCCCAGTGTAAATCAAAGTCTCGACAAATTCGGCGCCTGTTTTTCTTTTATCGTGTTTCCGTCTTGGCCAACGCTTGAACGCAGTTATGTTGAAGCTAAACGCGGCCTATCGTTGATTTTCAAGTCAAAGTAATACTTAGGACAAGTTTAGGTTTCTGCCTTCAACATTCGTTCGAACGTAACGTAAAATTTGCTAAGATCTTAGCTTAGCGGCAATAGTTTAAAAGCAATTGCTTTATTAGTGGCCTTTTTGGTCCGTCTATGCTAGTTACCCGTCATGAAGTGGCCAACTTACCGTATAACATAACAAAACTCAGCATTCACTCTGTATTCTGTAGTCGGTAATTATTTGGCCTTCTTCCTGTTTTTAAAAATACTTGGGATAATTTTATGAATGGCATAGCCACGTGATTAACCAAGGCTATCAGACTAAAATAAAAGCAGTCAATCAATCGATCAATCAATCACCAATTGACCGGACGATTTGCTATTGGCAAAGAGAAAGATTTCTTAACATTGATTTATGAAATAGATTCCAATCCTTGTTTACACTTACGTCAACAATTCCATGTATCCCTACTGAGTCCAGCCAAATGACCATTGCGAGACCCCACGAGCCTGATATGTCGCCAAAGCTTACCAAAGTGTAAATTTAATCTGTGTGTGTTATTTCACTAGATATGATAGGATGCAAATGCGACGCGATTTTAACGAATCAAACTATTTGACCTTTATTCATAAGATGAAATGAGGAGGACAATGTTTGTGAACAGCAGCGTGAAAAAATCAAAATCACCCTTAGGTTATTGTGTTTTCCGTTTTGCTTTAATCTTCGTCCAGCTAGTTCTAGTTCATTTCAACTACCTTAATAGGGCTGGAGAAAACGACGTGCAGTAGTTAGCCGTTATCTCCGTCTCAGATATGAGTAAATTTATAACTCTCGTGGTTTCATTTACTCCGGCCAAACTATTCGCAACAAATTCGGCACGTGTTTGCTTTTATTGTGTTTCCGTTATGGTTAACGCTCGAACGCAAATCAAGGTTGTTTAAGCTAAACGAGGCCTGTCATTAATCTTTAAGTCAATGTTTAACTGAAAGCAAGTAAAGGGTTTTACCCGCAACATCAGCTTTCAACTTTCCATTATATTACTTCCATCACATTAGTTTTTACCACCGCCACCCCTAGTATCACCATCTGAGAATAGTTGTCATTTTAGGATTGTTTTGAATAAAAACAGTGATTGTGTCAATTTCATTCCAGATTTTTGGACTTTGAAATGTTATGGAAAATTGTCCCAGTTTTGTATGCTTACCTGGCAAATGACGGTCATTTGCACGTCTATGGTATTATGTGTATGTATTTGACTGTTCATAACGAATAATTTTGACAGTTTGACAGGAAGTCGATTATTGTAGAATTTGAACACGAATACTGCTCTTTCCAGTTTATTTATTTCGCCAGTCAACATTAGGAAGTCTCATGTCGTTGGATAATCTCCCTGTGTTTTCTCTTAATGCTGCTTTTGCAATAATTTTAACAGCTTTCTTTTGTAATAGTATTATTCTGTTTAGTCTTGATGGAAAGTTACTTGTAGTGAATGTATGGATAATTTAAGAGCATAGTATAAATTCTCAATCTGTTGTCTCTTTTGTAAAGTAATGACTCATCTTATGCCTTTAGCAATTTTAGAGGCGATTAAATTGATATGGTATGACCAAGGTAAATGTTCATCAACAATTACACCCAGAAATTTGGTTTCCCTTACTCTTGTCACTACATTGTTATATCGATGTTCATTTGTTACTCCCCTTCAACGAGAAGATGTTATATAGTTTGTTTTCTTGATGTTCAAAGAGATTTTAATAGCTTTGAACCATATATCCAGATTATTAAGTACATAATGGTAGACTTAAAAAGTCTTTGAAGATCAGAACTCTTGTTGAAAATACTACTGTCATCAGCAAAAAGTGCAAATGAAAGCATTTTGGATGAGCTGCTGAAGACATTTATATATAACAGGAACACTGTAGAGGACCAAGAATGGAGCCTTGAGGCACACCACAAGTTACATCAAACATTTTACTTTCTGTTTCTCTGGAATGAACATACTGTCGACGATTAAGTAAATAGTTCTTAAACCATAGTAACGAAATGCCCCTTACTTTAAAATGTTCAAGTTTGCGGCCCAACAACAATATTATGATCAACAGTATCAAACGCTTTAGGTAAATCTAGGAAGACACCTATGACCTGTTCCCTTTGGTCAATTGAATTCTGTATCTTATATCCACAAGTCTAGAATGGCCATTGATGTTGAATTTTCCTGCCTAAAACCATATTGATTTATGTTCAAAATTTTCAGTTTCTGTAAATAATTGATTTCGAAAAATTAAAGAAGGTATGATTGATACGGGTCTGTAGTTAGTATAAAGTTGGTGGTCGTCTGATTCGAAGAGTGGTATAACTTTGGCTATTTTCATGTTACCTGGTACAATACCTATGCTTAATGATAAATTCATTATTTTACTTAAAGGATAAGAAATAAGTGTGATTACAGATTTCATTAGTGTAGTGCTGATTTCATCAAAACCATAATTGTTTCTAATTTTGAATGACTTTGCTGTTAATACGACCTCATTAGGGGTAGTGGGTCTAAAGCAAATGCTATCTGGATAGTTGCAGCTTAAATAATCTTTATAAGTCATTTCTACTAAAGATACATTTTTTGCTAGGTTACTTCCTAAGTATAAGCCAAAGTTATTTGCTATAGTGTAGAAATCAGTATCTTTAGGGTTATTTCCTAGAAAAATAACATAAGATGGGAAATTATTTTTTGTATGTTTTCTTCTCGAGAATAGAATTTTAAACTCTCCATGACTCCTTCATCTTGCTTTTAGATTGCTGTAGTTTTTTTCATTAATGTACCTCTTTTATATAGTTAATTTATTCTTATTCTTATGTTCTTGAAGGGTTATTTATTTATTATGTTTCCTTCTTATTGGCTTTAGCAAGCTATTTGTTTATACCCACGGCGTCATTTTCGTGTTCTTTTGATTACGCGTTTTAAAGGGTAAACACTCGTTATGAATATTTGTAAAGGTCTCTGAGAAGGATCCATAATATGTATTGGGGTCAGTGACCTGTTCAAGTATAAACTAATCATACTCACTTAACTGATTTAAGAAAACCTCCATAGATCTAGCATCATTTTTCCTCTTCAGTAGGGTCGTTTTTGTCATATTCTGTAGCAATTTAGTCTAGTTTTTGAACATGGGAATACTGGAATATGGTCTGAAATGTCAACACAAAGCAAGGCATTAAAATGCGAAGCATAGTCAAAACCATTTGTTAGAATGCTATTGATAAGTGTATATAGCTGTGTTTCCAGTAACTCTAGTTGGTTTAGTTATTAGTGACTTGACAAACGATAAGTAAATAACATCGAGGAATTTGTCAGATATTTCTAATTCATTAGAATTCAGTGAGTTGTTGTTTAATAGTCTTCAAGCAGGAAGAAGTCTTAATTTGTTCTCTGAATTTTATTCATAATTTTCTTAAATGCCTCAAAGAAGTACTCAACGTCTGAGTTTGGTGGTCTACCCACAGATAACTCCAAATATGGAGTTCCTAGAGCTTTTATTAATAATTTCAATAAAAATGTGGCACCATGATTTCTTCATTATCAAGACATTAAGGTCATCTCGTGATCTGAAGTTTATATTATTTTGGTGTAAAGTGAACATGTAGTCTATTTTGACAACTGCATGCACATGAAATTTAACACGCATTTCGATCGGCGCTGACGGATTTCACAATTACATGCTATCAAAATTACATTGAACTCTGATCTGAATAACAATTGACATTTAACTACCCTGTAACATCACAAAACTCAGCCCACACTCTGTATACTGTACTCGGTATTTATTTGGCCCACTTCCTGTTTACAAAAACCTGGGATAATATAATTAGACCGATCTAACTCCTCGCGCACTCGCTATTCGTCCAGCACAGATTTTAGAGCAAAAGAGAGACTGCTCGCAGTCTACATATATACTATCTATAGAATACAATATTATAAGAATATTATCTATAGAATAGAATATTATTAGAATATTATTATTAACAATTTTCTTATATTATTATGTTATTGGAAACACACATGTTTTGTACTCAATTACTTTAGTTACTTTTATTACTTTAATTACTTTGTGTCACCAATTAGCTTAAGTTTCTTGACACATTAATAAAGTTATTATTATTATTATTATTATTATTATTACTATTATTTACTAAAAGTAATACGCACTTTGGTAATTCATTAATCATAATAACGTTTCATGTAGAAGTAATAAATAGTTTAGACTCAGCCCACACTCTGTATTGTACTCAGCACTTATTTGGGTCACTTCCTGTTTACAAAAACCTTAGATAATATACTTAGGCCGATCTAACTAAGAGTCAGCCCGTAAATTTTGTTTTGCACGGCCATCATTATTGTAAGACCTTGTAATCGGGATGTCGAGAGGGATCTGGGTTGGACTATGCATGGCCACGTGACTACTCTTCCTCGTAACTTTGTTTCATTGGTTTTGTTTTATTCTGAATTAGCTTTTGTTCGTTCTCTTATTTCCTCGTTTTTCTTTGACTTTTTTTATTTTAATTTAACTTTAGAAAATATTTGAAGAGAAAGGAACTGTGTTAAAAGTATTCTAAACTTAACGTACGCGAAAACCTATTGCCAATAGCAGTTAGATGATATTGCATAGCCACGTGATTAAGTGATCTTTATTCATGAGATTAGAGACATGACGAACAGGGCAATGTTTGCTGTGAAAATAACTAGCGTGACCAAGAATTAGACTGCTTTAAAACACAAAGTCATGTCAAGTTACCGTGTATTCTGTCTTTCCCCCACCGGCGTTCAACGAATTGTAGCTCATTTCAACAACCTCCAGAGTGCTGGAGAGAACGACGCGCAGTAGTTATCTCCGTGTCAGGTATGAGTAAATTTACGTTCTTGAGATGAAAACAACTCTCGTGGCCTCAATCGCTCCAGCCTATATTCAGTATCCTCATTTCAGCCCCAGTGTAAATCAAAGTCTCGACAAATTCGGCGCCTGTTTTTCTTTTATCGTGTTTCCGTCTTGGCCAACGCTTGAACGCAGTTATGTTGAAGCTAAACGCGGCCTATCGTTGATTTTCAAGTCAAAGTAATACTTAGGACAAGTTTAGGTTTCTGCCTTCAACATTCGTTCGAACGTAACGTAAAATTTGCTAAGATCTTAGCTTAGCGGCAATAGTTTAAAAGCAATTGCTTTATTAGTGGCCTTTTTGGTCCGTCTATGCTAGTTACCCGTCATGAAGTGGCCAACTTACCGTATAACATAACAAAACTCAGCATTCACTCTGTATTCTGTAGTCGGTAATTATTTGGCCTTCTTCCTGTTTTTAAAAATACTTGGGATAATTTTATGAATGGCATAGCCACGTGATTAACCAAGGCTATCAGACTAAAATAAAAGCAGTCAATCAATCGATCAATCAATCACCAATTGACCGGACGATTTGCTATTGGCAAAGAGAAAGATTTCTTAACATTGATTTATGAAATAGATTCCAATCCTTGTTTACACTTACGTCAACAATTCCATGTATCCCTACTGAGTCCAGCCAAATGACCATTGCGAGACCCCACGAGCCTGATATGTCGCCAAAGCTAATACCAAAGTGTAAATTTAATCTGTGTGTGTTATTTCACTAGATATGATAGGATGCAAATGCGACGCGATTTTAACGAATCAAACTATTTGACCTTTATTCATAAGATGAAATGAGGAGGACAATGTTTGTGAACAGCAGCGTGAAAAAATCAAAATCACCCTTAGGTTATTGTGTTTTCCGTTTTGCTTTAATCTTCGTCCAGCTAGTTCTAGTTCATTTCAACTACCTTAATAGGGCTGGAGAAAACGACGTGCAGTAGTTAGCCGTTATCTCCGTCTCAGATATGAGTAAATTTATAACTCTCGTGGTTTCATTTACTCCGGCCAAACTATTCGCAACAAATTCGGCACGTGTTTGCTTTTGTTGTGTTTCCGTTATGGTTAACGCTCGAACGCAAATCAAGGTTGTTTAAGCTAAACGAGGCCTGTCATTAATCTTTAAGTCAATGTTTAACTGAAAGCAAGTAAAGGGTTTTACCCGCAACATCAGCTTTCAACTTTCCATTATATTACTTCCATGACATTAGTTTTTACCACCGCCACCCCTAGTATCACCATCTGAGAATAGTTGTCATTTTAGGATTGTTTTGAATAAAAACAGTGATTGTGTCAATTTCATTCCAGATTTTTGGACTTTGAAATGTTATGGAAAATTGTCCCAGTTTTGTATGCTTACCTGGCAAATGACGGTCATTTGCACGTCTATGGTATTATGTGTATGTATTTGACTGTTCATAACGAATAATTTTGACAGTTTGACAGGAAGTCGATTATTGTAGAATTTGAACACGAATACTGCTCTTTCCAGTTTATTTATTTCGCCAGTCAACATTAGGAAGTCTCATGTCGTTGGATAATCTCCCTGTGTTTTCTCTTAATGCTGCTTTTGCAATAATTTTAACAGCTTTCTTTTGTAATAGTATTATTCTCACTGTTTAGTCTTGATGGAAAGTTACTTGTAGTGAATGTATGGATAATTTAAGAGCATAGTATAAATTCTCAGTCTGTTGTCTCTTTTGTAAAGCAATGACTCATCTTATGCCTTTAGCAATTTTAGAGGCGATTAAATTGATATGGTATGTCCAAGGTAAATGTTCATCAACAATTACACCCAGAAATTTGGTTTCCCTTACTCTTGTCACTACATTGTTATATCGATGTTCATTTGCTACTCCCCTTCAACGAGAAGATGTTATATAGTTTGTTTTCTTGATGTTCAAAGAGATTTTAATAGCTTTGAACCATATATCCAGATTATTAAGTACATAATGGTAGAGTTAAAAAGTCTTTGAAGATCAGAACTCTTGTTGAAAATACTAGTGTCATCAGCAAAAAGTGCAAATGAAAGCATTTTGGATGAGCTGCTGAAGACATTTATATATAACAGGAACACTGTAGAGGACCAAGAATGGAGCCTTGAGGCACACCACAAGTTACATCAAACATTTTACTTTCTGTTTCTCTGGAATGAACATACTGTCGACGATTAAGTAAATAGTTCTTAAACCATAGTAACGAAATGCCCCTTACTTTAAAATGTTCAAGTTTGCGGCCCAACAACAATATTATGATCAACAGTATCAAACGCTTTAGGTAAATCTAGGAAGACACCTATGACCTGTTCCCTTTGGTCAATTGAATTCTGTATCTTATATCCACAAGTCTAGAATGGCCATTGATGTTGAATTTTCCTGCCTAAAACCATATTGATTTATGTTCAAAATTTTCAGTTTCTGTAAATAATTGATTTCGAAAAATTAAAGAAGGTATGATTGATACGGGTCTGTAGTTAGTATAAAGTTGGTGGTCGTCTGATTCGAAGAGTGGTATAACTTTGGCTATTTTCATGTTACCTGGTACAATACCTATGCTTAATGATAAATTCATTATTTTACTTAAAGGATAAGAAATAAGTGTGATTACAGATTTCATTAGTGTAGTGCTGATTTCATCAAAACCATAATTGTTTCTAATTTTGAATGACTTTGCTGTTAATACGACCTCATTAGGGGTAGTGGGTCTAAAGCAAATGCTATCTGGATAGTTGCAGCTTAAATAATCTTTATAAGTCATTTCTACTAAAGATACATTTTTTGCTAGGTTACTTCCTAAGTATAAGCCAAAGTTATTTGCTATAGTGTAGAAATCAGTATCTTTAGGGTTATTTCCTAGAAAAATAATATAAGATGGGAAATTATTTTTTGTATGTTTTCTTCTCGAGAATAGAATTTTAAACTCTCCATGACTCCTTCATCTTGCTTTTAGATTGCTGTAGTTTTTTTCATTAATGTACCTCTTTTATATAGTTAATTTATTCTTATTCTTATGTTCTTGAAGGGTTATTTATTTATTATGTTTCCTTCTTATTGGCTTTAGCAAGCTATTTGTTTATACCCACGGCGTCATTTTCGTGTTCTTTTGATTACGCGTTTTAAAGGGTAAACACTCGTTATGAATATTTGTAAAGGTCTCTGAGAAGGATCCATAATATGTATTGGGGTCAGTGACCTGTTCAAGTATAAACTAATCATACTCACTTAACTGATTTAAGAAAACCTCCATAGATCTAGCATCATTTTTCCTCTTCAGTAGGGTCGTTTTTGTCATATTCTGTAGCAATTTAGTCTAGTTTTTGAACATGGGAATACTGGAATATGGTCTGAAATGTCAACACAAAGCAAGGCATTAAAATGCGAAGCATAGTCAAAACCATTTGTTATAATGCTATTGATAAGTGTATATAGCTGTGTTTCCAGTAACTCTAGTTGGTTTAGTTATTAGTGACTTGACAAACGATAAGTAAATAACATCGAGGAATTTGTCAGATATTTCTAATTCATTAGAATTCAGTGAGTTGTTGTTTAATAGTCTTCAAGCAGGAAGAAGTCTTAATTTGTTCTCTGAATTTTATTCATAATTTTCTTAAATGCCTCAAAGAAGTACTCAACGTCTGAGTTTGGTGGTCTACCCACAGATAACTCCAAATATGGAGTTCCTAGAGCTTTTATTAATAATTTCAATAAAAATGTGGCACCATGATTTCTTCATTATCAAGACATTAAGGTCATCTCGTGATCTGAAGTTTATATTATTTTGGTGTAAAGTGAACATGTAGTCTATTTTGACAACTGCATGCACATGAAATTTAACACGCATTTCGATCGGCGCTGACGGATTTCACAATTACATGCTATCAAAATTACATTGAACTCTGATCTGAATAACAATTGACATTTAACTACCCTGTAACATCACAAAACTCAGCCCACACTCTGTATACTGTACTCGGTATTTATTTGGCCCACTTCCTGTTTACAAAAACCTGGGATAATATAATTAGACCGATCTAACTCCTCGCGCACTCGCTATTCGTCCAGCACAGATTTTAGAGCAAAAGAGAGACTGCTCGCAGTCTACATATATACTATCTATAGAATACAATATTATAAGAATATTATCTATAGAATAGAATATTATTAGAATATTATTATTAACAATTTTCTTATATTATTATGTTATAGGAAACACACATGTTTTGTACTCAATTACTTTAGTTACTTTTATTACTTTAATTACTTTGTGTCACCAATTAGCTTAAGTTTCTTGACACATTAATAAAGTTATTATTATTATTATTATTATTATTATTTACTAAAAGTAATACGCACTTTGGTAATTCATTAATCATAATAACGTTTCATGTAGAAGTAATAAATAGTTTAGACTCAGCCCACACTCTGTATTGTACTCAGCACTTATTTGGGTCACTTCCTGTTTACAAAAACCTTAGATAATATACTTAGGCCGATCTAACTAAGAGTCAGCCCGTAAATTTTGTTTTGCACGGCCATCATTATTGTAAGACCTTGTAATCGGGATGTCGAGAGGGATCTGGGTTGGACTATGCATGGCCACGTGACTACTCTTCCTCGTAACTTTGTTTCATTGGTTTTGTTTTATTCTGAATTAGCTTTTGTTCGTTCTCTTATTTCCTCGTTTTTCTTTGACTTTTTTTATTTTAATTTAACTTTAGAAAATATTTGAAGGGAAAGGAACTGTGTTAAAAGTATTCTAAACTTAACGTACGCGAAAACCTATTGCCAATAGCAGTTAGATGATATTGCATAGCCACGTGATTAAGTGATCTTTATTCATGAGATTAGAGACATGACGAACAGGGCAATGTTTGCTGTGAAAATAACTAGCGTGACCAAGAATTAGACTGCTTTAAAACACAAAGTCATGTCAAGTTACCGTGTATTCTGTCTTTCCCCCACCGGCGTTCAACGAATTGTAGCTCATTTCAACAACCTCCAGAGTGCTGGAGAGAACGACGCGCAGTAGTTATCTCAGTGTCAGGTATGAGTAAATTTACGTTCTTGAGATGAAAACAACTCTCGTGGCCTCAATCGCTCCAGCCTATATTCAGTATCCTCATTTCAGCCCCAGTGTAAATCAAAGTCTCGACAAATTCGGCGCCTGTTTTTCTTTTATCGTGTTTCCGTCTTGGCCAACGCTTGAACGCAGTTATGTTGAAGCTAAACGCGGCCTATCGTTGATTTTCAAGTCAAAGTAATACTTAGGACAAGTTTAGGTTTCTGCCTTCAACATTCGTTCGAACGTAACGTAAAATTTGCTAAGATCTTAGCTTAGCGGCAATAGTTTAAAAGCAATTGCTTTATTAGTGGCCTTTTTGGTCCGTCTATGCTAGTTACCCGTCATGAAGTGGCCAACTTACCGTATAACATAACAAAACTCAGCATTCACTCTGTATTCTGTAGTCGGTAATTATTTGGCCTTCTTCCTGTTTTTAAAAATACTTGGGATAATTTTATGAATGGCATAGCCACGTGATTAACCAAGGCTATCAGACTAAAATAAAAGCAGTCAATCAATCGATCAATCAATCACCAATTGACCGGACGATTTGCTATTGGCAAAGAGAAAGATTTCTTAACATTGATTTATGAAATAGATTCCAATCCTTGTTTACACTTACGTCAACAATTCCATGTATCCCTACTGAGTCCAGCCAAATGACCATTGCGAGACCCCACGAGCCTGATATGTCGCCAAAGCTTACCAAAGTGTAAATTTAATCTGTGTGTGTTATTTCACTAGATATGATAGGATGCAAATGCGACGCGATTTTAACGAATCAAACTATTTGACCTTTATTCATAAGATGAAATGAGGAGGACAATGTTTGTGAACAGCAGCGTGAAAAAATCAAAATCACCCTTAGGTTATTGTGTTTTCCGTTTTGCTTTAATCTTCGTCCAGCTAGTTCTAGTTCATTTCAACTACCTTAATAGGGCTGGAGAAAACGACGTGCAGTAGTTAGCCGTTATCTCTGTCTCAGATGTGAGTAAATTTATAACTCTCGTGGTTTCATTTACTCCGGCCAAACTATTCGCAACAAATTCGGCACGTGTTTGCTTTTGTTGTGTTTCCGTTATGGTTAACGCTCGAACGCAAATCAAGGTTGTTTAAGCTAAACGAGGCCTGTCATTAATCTTTAAGTCAATGTTTAACTGAAAGCAAGTAAAGGGTTTTACCCGCAACATCAGCTTTCAACTTTCCATTATATTACTTCCATCACATTAGTTTTTACCACCGCCACCCCTAGTATCACCATCTGAGAATAGTTGTCATTTTAGGATTGTTTTGAATAAAAACAGTGATTGTGTCAATTTCATTCCAGATTTTTGGACTTTGAAATGTTATGGAAAATTGTCCCAGTTTTGTATGCTTACCTGGCAAATGACGGTCATTTGCACGTCTATGGTATTATGTGTATGTATTTGACTGTTCATAACGAATAATTTTGACAGTTTGACAGGAAGTCGATTATTGTAGAATTTGAACACGAATACTGCTCTTTCCAGTTTATTTATTTCGCCAGTCAACATTAGGAAGTCTCATGTCGTTGGATAATCTCCCTGTGTTTTCTCTTAATGCTGCTTTTGCAATAATTTTAACAGCTTTCTTTTGTAATAGTATTATTCTGCTTAGTCTTGATGGAAAGTTACTTGTAGTGAATGTATGGATAATTTAAGAGCATAGTATAAATTCTCAGTCTGTTGTCTCTTTTGTAAAGTAATGACTCATCTTATGCCTTTAGCAATTTTAGAGGCGATTAAATTGATATGGTATGTCCAAGGTAAATGTTCATCAACAATTACACCCAGAAATTTGGTTTCCCTTACTCTTGTCACTACATTGTTATATCGATGTTCATTTGTTACTCCCCTTCAACGAGAAGATGTTATATAGTTTGTTTTCTTGATGTTCAAAGAGATTTTAATAGCTTTGAACCATATATCCAGATTATTAAGTACATAATGGTAGAGTTAAAAAGTCTTTGAAGATCAGAACTCTTGTTGAAAATACTAGTGTCATCAGCAAAAAGTGCAAATGAAAGCATTTTGGATGAGCTGCTGAAGACATTTATATATAACAGGAACACTGTAGAGGACCAAGAATGGAGCCTTGAGGCACACCACAAGTTACATCAAACATTTTACTTTCTGTTTCTCAGGAATGAACATACTGTCGACGATTAAGTAAATAGTTCTTAAACCATAGTAACGAAATGCCCCTTACTTTAAAATGTTCAAGTTTGCGGCCCAACAACAATATTATGATCAACAGTATCAAACGCTTTAGGTAAATCTAGGAAGACACCTATGACCTGTTCCCTTTGGTCAATTGAATTCTGTATCTTATATCCACAAGTCTAGAATGGCCATTGATGTTGAATTTTCCTGCCTAAAACCATATTGATTTATGTTCAAAATTTTCAGTTTCTGTAAATAATTGATTTCGAAAAATTAAAGAAGGTATGATTGATACGGGTCTGTAGTTAGTATAAAGTTGGTGGTCGTCTGATTCGAAGAGTGGTATAACTTTGGCTATTTTCATGTTACCTGGTACAATACCTATGCTTAATGATAAATTCATTATTTTACTTAAAGGATAAGAAATAAGTGTGATTACAGATTTCATTAGTGTAGTGCTGATTTCATCAAAACCATAATTGTTTCTAATTTTGAATGACTTTGCTGTTAATACGACCTCATTAGGGGTAGTGGGTCTAAAGCAAATGCTATCTGGATAGTTGCAGCTTAAATAATCTTTATAAGTCATTTCTACTAAAGATACATTTTTTGCTAGGTTACTTCCTAAGTATAAGCCAAAGTTATTTGCTATAGTGTAGAAATCAGTATCTTTAGGGTTATTTCCTAGAAAAATAATATAAGATGGGAAATTATTTTTTGTATGTTTTCTTCTCGAGAATAGAATTTTAAACTCTCCATGACTCCTTCATCTTGCTTTTAGATTGCTGTAGTTTTTTTCATTAATGTACCTCTTTTATATAGTTAATTTATTCTTATTCTTATGTTCTTGAAGGGTTATTTATTTATTATGTTTCCTTCTTATTGGCTTTAGCAAGCTATTTGTTTATACCCACGGCGTCATTTTCGTGTTCTTTTGATTACGCGTTTTAAAGGGTAAACACTCGTTATGAATATTTGTAAAGGTCTCTGAGAAGGATCCATAATATGTATTGGGGTCAGTGACCTGTTCAAGTATAAACTAATCATACTCACTTAACTGATTTAAGAAAACCTCCATAGATCTAGCATCATTTTTCCTCTTCAGTAGGGTCGTTTTTGTTATATTCTGTAGCAATTTAGTCTAGTTTTTGAACATGGGAATACTGGAATATGGTCTGAAATGTCAACACAAAGCAAGGCATTAAAATGCGAAGCATAGTCAAAACCATTTGTTATAATGCTATTGATAAGTGTATATAGCTGTGTTTCCAGTAACTCTAGTTGGTTTAGTTATTAGTGACTTGACAAACGATAAGTAAATAACATCGAGGAATTTGTCAGATATTTCTAATTCATTAGAATTCAGTGAGTTGTTGTTTAATAGTCTTCAAGCAGGAAGAAGTCTTAATTTGTTCTCTGAATTTTATTCATAATTTTCTTAAATGCCTCAAAGAAGTACTCAACGTCTGAGTTTGGTGGTCTACCCACAGATAACTCCAAATATGGAGTTCCTAGAGCTTTTATTAATAATTTCAATAAAAATGTGGCACCATGATTTCTTCATTATCAAGACATTAAGGTCATCTCGTGATCTGAAGTTTATATTACTTTCGTGTAAAGTGAACATGTAGTCTATTTTGACAACTGCACGCACATGAAATTCAACACGCATTTCGATCGGCGCTGACGGATTTCACAATTACATGCTATCAAAATTACATTGAACTCTGATCTGAATAACAATTGACATTTAACTACCCTGTAACATCACAAAACTCAGCCCACACTCTGTATACTGTACTCGGTATTTATTTGGCCCACTTCCTGTTTACAAAAACCTGGGATAATATAATTAGACCGATCTAACTCCTCGCGCACTCGCTATTCGTCCAGCACAGATTTTAGAGCAAAAGAGAGACTGCTCGCAGTCTACATATATACTATCTATAGAATACAATATTATAAGAATATTATCTATAGAATAGAATATTATTAGAATATTATTATTAACAATTTTCTTATATTATTATGTTATAGGAAACACACATGTTTTGTACTCAATTACTTTAGTTACTTTTATTACTTTAATTACTTTGTGTCACCAATTAGCTTAAGTTTCTTGACACATTAATAAAGTTATTATTATTATTATTATTATTATTATTATTATTTACTAAAAGTAATACGCACTTTGGTAATTCATTAATCATAATAACGTTTCATGTAGAAGTAATAAATAGTTTAGACTCAGCCCACACTCTGTATTGTACTCAGCACTTATTTGGGTCACTTCCTGTTTACAAAAACCTTAGATAATATACTTAGGCCGATCTAACTAAGAGTCAGCCCGTAAATTTTGTTTTGCACGGCCATCATTATTGTAAGACCTTGTAATCGGGATGTCGAGAGGGATCTGGGTTGGACTATGCATGGCCACGTGACTACTCTTCCTCGTAACTTTGTTTCATTGGTTTTGTTTTATTCTGAATTAGCTTTTGTTCGTTCTCTTATTTCCTCGTTTTTCTTTGACTTTTTTTATTTTAATTTAACTTTAGAAAATATTTGAAGGGAAAGGAACTGTGTTAAAAGTATTCTAAACTTAACGTACGCGAAGACCTCTTGCCAATAGCAGTTAGATGCTATTGCATAGCCACGTGATTAAGTGATCTTTATTCATGAGATTAGAGACATGACGAACAGGGCAATGTTTGCTGTGAAAATAACTAGCGTGACCAAGAATTAGACTGCTTTAAAACACAAAGTCATGTCAAGTTACCGTGTATTCTGTCTTTCCCCCACCGGCGTTCAACGAATTGTAGCTCATTTCAACAACCTCCAGAGTGCTGGAGAGAACGACGCGCAGTAGTTATCTCCGTGTCAGGTATGAGTAAATTTACGTTCTTGAGATGAAAACAACTCTCGTGGCCTCAATCGCTCCAGCCCATATTCAGTATCCTCATTTCAGCCCCAGTGTAAATCAAAGTCTCGACAAATTCGGCGCCTGTTTTTCTTTTATCGTGTTTCCGTCTTGGCCAACGCTTGAACGCAGTTATGTTGAAGCTAAACGCGGCCTATCGTTGATTTTCAAGTCAAAGTAATACTTAGGACAAGTTTAGGTTTCTGCCTTCAACATTCGTTCGAACGTAACGTAAAATTTGCTAAGATCTTAGCTTAGCGGCAATAGTTTAAAAGCAATTGCTTTATTAGTGGCCTTTTTGGTCCGTCTATGCTAGTTACCCGTCATGAAGTGGCCAACTTACCGTATAACATAACAAAACTCAGCATTCACTCTGTATTCTGTAGTCGGTAATTATTTGGCCTTCTTCCTGTTTTTAAAAATACTTGGGATAATTTTATGAATGGCATAGCCACGTGATTAACCAAGGCTATCAGACTAAAATAAAAGCAGTCAATCAATCGATCAATCAATCACCAATTGACCGGACGATTTGCTATTGGCAAAGAGAAAGATTTCTTAACATTGATTTATGAAATAGATTCCAATCCTTGTTTACACTTACGTCAACAATTCCATGTATCCCTACTGAGTCCAGCCAAATGACCATTGCGAGACCCCACGAGCCTGATATGTCGCCAAAGCTTACCAAAGTGTAAATTTAATCTGTGTGTGTTATTTCACTAGATATGATAGGATGCAAATGCGACGCGATTTTAACGAATCAAACTATTTGACCTTTATTCATAAGATGAAATGAGGAGGACAATGTTTGTGAACAGCAGCGTGAAAAAATCAAAATCACCCTTAGGTTATTGTGTTTTCCGTTTTGCTTTAATCTTCGTCCAGCTAGTTCTAGTTCATTTCAACTACCTTAATAGGGCTGGAGAAAACGACGTGCAGTAGTTAGCCGTTATCTCCGTCTCAGATATGAGTAAATTTATAACTCTCGTGGTTTCATTTACTCCGGCCAAACTATTCGCAACAAATTCGGCACGTGTTTGCTTTTGTTGTGTTTCCGTTATGGTTAACGCTCGAACGCAAATCAAGGTTGTTTAAGCTAAACGAGGCCTGTCATTAATCTTTAAGTCAATGTTTAACTGAAAGCAAGTAAAGGGTTTTACCCGCAACATCAGCTTTCAACTTTCCATTATATTACTTCCATCACATTAGTTTTTACCACCGCCACCCCTAGTATCACCATCTGAGAATAGTTGTCATTTTAGGATTGTTTTGAATAAAAACAGTGATTGTGTCAATTTCATTCCAGATTTTTGGACTTTGAAATGTTATGGAAAATTGTCCCAGTTTTGTATGCTTACCTGGCAAATGACGGTCATTTGCACGTCTATGGTATTATGTGTATGTATTTGACTGTTCATAACGAATAATTTTGACAGTTTGACAGGAAGTCGATTATTGTAGAATTTGAACACGAATACTGCTCTTTCCAGTTTATTTATTTCGCCAGTCAACATTAGGAAGTCTCATGTCGTTGGATAATCTCCCTGTGTTTTCTCTTAATGCTGCTTTTGCAATAATTTTAACAGCTTTCTTTTGTAATAGTATTATTCTCACTGTTTAGTCTTGATGGAAAGTTACTTGTAGTGAATGTATGGATAATTTAAGAGCATAGTATAAATTCTCAGTCTGTTGTCTCTTTTGTAAAGTAATGACTCATCTTATGCCTTTAGCAATTTTAGAGGCGATTAAATTGATATGGTATGTCCAAGGTAAATGTTCATCAACAATTACACCCAGAAATTTGGTTTCCCTTACTCTTGTCACTACATTGTTATATCGATGTTCATTTGTTACTCCCCTTCAACGAGAAGATGTTATATAGTTTGTTTTCTTGATGTTCAAAGAGATTTTAATAGCTTTGAACCATATATCCAGATTATTAAGTACATAATGGTAGAGTTAAAAAGTCTTTGAAGATCAGAACTCTTGTTGAAAATACTAGTGTCATCAGCAAAAAGTGCAAATGAAAGCATTTTGGATGAGCTGCTGAAGACATTTATATATAACAGGAACACTGTAGAGGACCAAGAATGGAGCCTTGAGGCACACCACAAGTTACATCAAACATTTTACTTTCTGTTTCTCTGGAATGAACATACTGTCGACGATTAAGTAAATAGTTCTTAAACCATAGTAACGAAATGCCCCTTACTTTAAAATGTTCAAGTTTGCGGCCCAACAACAATATTATGATCAACAGTATCAAACGCTTTAGGTAAATCTAGGAAGACACCTATGACCTGTTCCCTTTGGTCAATTGAATTCTGTATCTTATATCCACAAGTCTAGAATGGCCATTGATGTTGAATTTTCCTGCCTAAAACCATATTGATTTATGTTCAAAATTTTCAGTTTCTGTAAATAATTGATTTCGAAAAATTAAAGAAGGTATGATTGATACGGGTCTGTAGTTAGTATAAAGTTGGTGGTCGTCTGATTCGAAGAGTGGTATAACTTTGGCTATTTTCATGTTACCTGGTACAATACCTATGCTTAATGATAAATTCATTATTTTACTTAAAGGATAAGAAATAAGTGTGATTACAGATTTCATAAGTGTAGTGCTGATTTCATCAAAACCATAATTGTTTCTAATTTTGAATGACTTTGCTGTTAATACGACCTCATTAGGGGTAGTGGGTCTAAAGCAAATGCTATCTGGATAGTTGCAGCTTAAATAATCTTTATAAGTCATTTCTACTAAAGATACATTTTTTGCTAGGTTACTTCCTAAGTATAAGCCAAAGTTATTTGCTATAGTGTAGAAATCAGTATCTTTAGGGTTATTTCCTAGAAAAATAATATAAGATGGGAAATTATTTTTTGTATGTTTTCTTCTCGAGAATAGAATTTTAAACTCTCCATGACTCCTTCATCTTGCTTTTAGATTGCTGTAGTTTTTTTCATTAATGTACCTCTTTTATATAGTTAATTTATTCTTATTCTTATGTTCTTGAAGGGTTATTTATTTATTATGTTTCCTTCTTATTGGCTTTAGCAAGCTATTTGTTTATACCCACGGCGTCATTTTCGTGTTCTTTTGATTACGCGTTTTAAAGGGTAAACACTCGTTATGAATATTTGTAAAGGTCTCTGAGAAGGATCCATAATATGTATTGGGGTCAGTGACCTGTTCAAGTATAAACTAATCATACTCACTTAACTGATTTAAGAAAACCTCCATAGATCTAGCATCATTTTTCCTCTTCAGTAGGGTCGTTTTTGTCATATTCTGTAGCAATTTAGTCTAGTTTTTGAACATGGGAATACTGGAATATGGTCTGAAATGTCAACACAAAGCAAGGCATTAAAATGCGAAGCATAGTCAAAACCATTTGTTAGAATGCTATTGATAAGTGTATATAGCTGTGTTTCCAGTAACTCTAGTTGGTTTAGTTATTAGTGACTTGACAAACGATAAGTAAATAACATCGAGGAATTTGTCAGATATTTCTAATTCATTAGAATTCAGTGAGTTGTTGTTTAATAGTCTTCAAGCAGGAAGAAGTCTTAATTTGTTCTCTGAATTTTATTCATAATTTTCTTAAATGCCTCAAAGAAGTACTCAACGTCTGAGTTTGGTGGTCTACCCACAGATAACTCCAAATATGGAGTTCCTAGAGCTTTTATTAATAATTTCAATAAAAATGTGGCACCATGATTTCTTCATTATCAAGACATTAAGGTCATCTCGTGATCTGAAGTTTATATTATTTTGGTGTAAAGTGAACATGTAGTCTATTTTGACAACTGCATGCACATGAAATTTAACACGCATTTCGATCGGCGCTGACGGATTTCACAATTACATGCTATCAAAATTACATTGAACTCTGATCTGAATAACAATTGACATTTAACTACCCTGTAACATCACAAAACTCAGCCCACACTCTGTATACTGTACTCGGTATTTATTTGGCCCACTTCCTGTTTACAAAAACCTGGGATAATATAATTAGACCGATCTAACTCCTCGCGCACTCGCTATTCGTCCAGCACAGATTTTAGAGCAAAAGAGAGACTGCTCGCAGTCTACATATATACTATCTATAGAACACAATATTATAAGAATATTATCTATAGAATAGAATATTATTAGAATATTATTATTAACAATTTTCTTATATTATTATGTTATAGGAAACACACATGTTTTGTACTCAATTACTTTAGTTACTTTTATTACTTTAATTACTTTGTGTCACCAATTAGCTTAAGTTTCTTGACACATTAATAAAGTTATTATTATTATTATTATTATTATTATTATTATTATTATTATTATTATTATTATTTACTAAAAGTAATACGCACTTTGGTAATTCATTAATCATAATAACGTTTCATGTAGAAGTAATAAATAGTTTAGACTCAGCCCACACTCTGTATTGTACTCAGCACTTATTTGGGTCACTTCCTGTTTACAAAAACCTTAGATAATATACTTAGGCCGATCTAACTAAGAGTCAGCCCGTAAATTTTGTTTTGCACGGCCATCATTATTGTAAGACCTTGTAATCGGGATGTCGAGAGGGATCTGGGTTGGACTATGCATGGCCACGTGACTACTCTTCCTCGTAACTTTGTTTCATTGGTTTTGTTTTATTCTGAATTAGATTTTGTTCGTTCTTTTATTCCTTCTTTTTCCTTTGACCCAGTTTTTGTTTAGACTTCAGTCTATTCTCAGAAAACAGAAGACAGTTATCAGGATTATTAGGTTTTCAATTATAAGGACGACTCAAGGCCACTGTTTGCCACGGTGGCGAGAAGATATGAATTTTATGTTCGAGTGGCAAACACACTAGAGATATTGTGTTTGCCACGAGAACATAAAATTCATATCTTCGAGCCAACGTGTAATGTTTTTTTTATTATATGGAGACAAAATATCTGAAATTGCCCATTTTTATTCTCTTCTCGTCGCAAGTGTCGAGAAACTCTTTGAAAACCTTCAAATCGTACAAGGTCTTCTTTTTTGTGTTTTTGTTGTCGAAGCTTTCGGAAAACTCTTTCACTTGTTCATCGTTTAGTAAAACAAACCTGCTTGCCACCGCCATAATTCTAAACAACACTGAGGCAACGACGCATTCAGTTCATTCAACAAAGTAGAAAAGGCGGGAATCGTGACGTCATTGAACGATATGACACTCAAAAGCGTGACATACGGAAAATACGCCACTCGGGTCCCGGATGGAGTGGCGTATGGAATCTACGAGTGGTTTAGTTCCCAGTGAAACACTCTCCTCCATATAATAAATATCTGAATGCATTCTTCATGTATTCTTACCACCATAATAAGCTTCCATTTTTTTTTTCAACAACTTCTTTTTTACCAACGAAAATATACATTTCTACATCACAAGATCAAAATCAAAGATACATCTTCAATTTAGAAGAACGAATTATGGCAAATTTTCTCTGAGGTACAGGGGATCAATTATATGGAACAACTTGCCTAACGATCTCAAGATCATAATTCGTTTAATCTGTTCAAAAAGTCACTGAAATTATACCTTCCAAGCTGATTTCATAGAAAGTAGTCAGCACATGAACAAAAATTAAGAGAGTTGTAATTTACTGGTAAATGTCATGTCTGTAGGCCTAACGTATGACTTGTTAATTATCCTACCTTATGTAATTACTTGTATGTTTACTAATACAATATTCTGGGGGATCTTTTAAAAAGCTCAAAGGAGCTTGCTGGATCTCCTGCCATGTAATATTAAGTTAAGAAACAGTAGAATTTGTACGGAAAGATTGAAGGCGAATAAAGATTCTAATTTAGCTTAAGAGAATATTTGAAGGGAAAGGAACTGTGGTTTCCTGAGCAACATGTACGCGTAAACCCATTGCCAATCGGTTACAGTAAGACTGGAGATAATATTGCATAGCCACCTGATTAAATGACCTTTATTGATGAGATTAGACGAAGACTGCAGCGTTTGTCTGTCTGTGAACATAAGTAGCGTGGCCAACCATTTGACTTCTTTAAAACACAAATTCACGTTCAAGTCACCGTCTTTTCTGTCTTGCCCCCACCAGCGTTCAACGAATTGTAGCTCATTTCAACTACCTCAAGAACGAAGCGCAGGCATTAGCAAGGTACTCGATGCAAATTTAATATGTACATAACTAATTTAATCAAAGACTTCCTACCAAACATTCTGAGATATATGAAAATATAATTTAACGTAAAATGGATTTCATGACGGAGAATAAAGTAGGTTACAGTTTTCTGAGTATTTTATTATGAACTGTCATCTAACAGCTAAGCTTTCAGTTCTCTTAAAATATTCAGAAAATGTGATTATCATCTATGTACGTACAGTGGTGTGACCAAGCCAAAATGCAGAAGGTTAGAGGTGAGGAAACAATCTGCCCCCCTTTGCGCTTAAGTTTTACCTATTCCTCAACTAGCCGTGGGCGTTTAGTATGAAATTATTGTAACCTTCTGTGATCTTTTTGAAATCGGGTTGAATATATTTCTAGGCCAAGCAAAATTTTAACACTGGAAAATCTGGACCATTTACAGACTTCAAGAAAGTTAACTAAATCGATGCAAAATACCTACATTTCCTTTGTAAATTGTCATGTCTGTAAACGTGCACACTTACAGAGATTTTATAACATACGTAAAAATCCTTGTAAAATCTCCACATGTTCTCTGTGAAAAAGGCTACGAAAAAAAAAACTCTGTAAAATAGAGAACATAAAATGTCAATAAAACCTCTGTTAAAATCGAACCAAAATAACTGCATAAAATGTCAGTGAAATGTACACAAATAAAGTACACATAATGTTAATCAAAAGTGCATTTAATGTCTGTAAAATATCTACAGTTGAACACATTAAATCACTGTAAAATGTTCATATTTTCTCTGTAAAAAGAGCATGAAAAGCGAAACAGGATGTAACAGCCAGAACACAAAATCCCAACAAAAACTCTGTAAAAAGTGAACAAAAATTAGAGCACAAAATGTACTAAAATGTCCACAAATAAAGTACACATAATGTCTGTAAAATAGGCGTATTTTACCTCAGTAAATCTGTTCAAAATGTTCACATTTTCTCTGTAAAAAGAACTGGTACTAAAAACGGCATAAAAAGAGCCTTAATAAAAAATAATAATAATAAACTCTATAAAAACTTAGTGGCCGTGAATTTTCAGGAGTGAACTTTCTGATCACTCAGCGACTGAAAACCTGGAATGCCATGAAAATAGGTATGTCCTCTACACTCTTTTTATTTTATAAGAACCATTTTTATAAGAACGTTGAGGCTGAGATTTGCCCCCAAATTTAAGAAAATGTATGGGCTAAAATAAGAACATCCTCAGGCTCAGCCAAAGTTTACGCGTTCTTATAAAAAAAAGTGTATTTAACAAAAACAACACATTTATCATAAAAATTTAAGTCACTTAGGATTTTGCTTTAAGGTTACTTATTAACATCAGCCAACAGGATTTTGCTTGCAATCCAAACACCTGTTGGCATAATTAACAAATGGAGATAATGATTAAATATTTTGTTAATTACTTCCAGCAGGATCACATGATGAAAACCAACTATTATTAAACATCTTAATTGCATTCAATTACATGTATCAAATATATAGATACTTCTTTTCAAAGCTTAGTATAGATGTATGGTATAATAAATAGCAAAAAGTGCATGTCTTGTCCTCTGATTATAAAATATCTTTAAAAAACATTTTGGATTATCCATTGTCATTTATGTTCTTAAATATTTCCAAATAATATCTTTAAATAATATCATTTTTTTTCATATAATTAAGTTTGCTTGCAATTTTCACTGGGAATTAAAATGTCAATTGAATTGAATACATGCTTTAAAAATAAATAAGCATAATTGTTTAAACATATAATTAAAATAGATAATCTATAATTAATATTATAAGAAAACTCCTGTGTAATTCTAACAATATATCTGATGATGCTTTAACTATATAGATAATTGCTTGGTGTTATATCATATCTGGTGATGCTATATCATTACTGATGTGCTGTTATATTGTAGCCGGTGACATTATATCGTAACTCGTGTGCTGTTATATCATGCCTGGTGATGCTATATTGTTATTAGTGGTGCTATATCATACCCAGTGATCCGTCAATGGGTGCAATATACGAACACTTTGGTTACAATATAGCATCACTGGGTACAACATGCGAACTCACCAGTTAGGATTATAATGCATCACATCATACAATCTACATGTAATTACACGTTTGTCCAATATTTCCCTCCATAGGATTTTTGCACCATTTTTAAACACAGGCATCTGAACTGAGCAGGGGACAAAAAACATAAGAAAAAAAAACTTACATGATCTGCAAACACATTGGAGTATCAAAGTGCTCTTTAATGTTATTCCAATCAATGTGTATGCAGTACATGTACAGTAACTATGTTTAAGGACGTTCGCGCAAATACATTGGCGAAACTTCTCGCGTGCTTGAAACCAGAATTAAGGAACATCTTTCAAGGGACTCATCAGCCGTTCACGAACATTGCCAGCTCACGGGACATTCGGTGGATTCCAGCAAAACAAAAGTTCTTGCCACGGAAAGCAACACGTTCAAACGCCGCATAAGGGAAACAATTGAGATCCGGTTACGAAAGCCCTCTTTGAATAGAGACAATGGCTTCGAATTAGCCATCATCTATAACACTATTTTAGGCCCCTTGAGACCCTTATGAAGTGATATAACCCTTCTTAATATTCACATTTCTACCGTGGCTGATGAAGTTCGGTTGGTCCGGACGAAATATTCCACTTCAACAGTTTTTAAAAATTTTTATTGCGTTCTGAGTTAGGAATATTTTATTTTTTTTTTTTTTTAAATTCTGCAACACAGATTTTTTTTGATACTTTGGCAACAGTCAGGTAATGAGTTACCTTTGTCAAAAATGCAAAAAAACTAAGGGGTCACCAACTTCGTTTTCGAAATAAAGCACGTGGAAAACTGCCCCAATTTTGACAAATTGGTTCTCGTAACTCGACATGGCCTCACTGGTAGTTAGTTGAAAAATATTAAAAACGATTCGCTGTAGACCTATTTTCTCAGTCAAATTTTATTTACCGGAAGGTGGGTCTGTCAAGTAGAAAAATTTGAACTGGTGGCATCCTTTCAGTTAAACTCATCCTTTAAGATGGGCTTTTGCGAACACCCTACAGCTAAAATAATGGCGGAATTTAATGATACGAGGGCAGAAAAGTTGAAAAAAATCAAACTTCCACAACTCAGATTTTCTTCAATTTCACAAAACGTAGATGATCAACAAAGAAATTGATCTATCAAGGGAAAATCTGGGGTCACCGAACATTTAAAAGGAAGGGTTCATGTTTTAGCGCATGCTCGTGAATCTAAATGCTATTTTTTCGCCTGTGCACGCTGTAGCGAGTACGCAACATTGTTAAAGAACCAATCAGAAGCGAGTAGATTGCTCGGGTGTAGAATTTTCTTGCCAAAGTTTTGTGTTTAATGATTTCTCAGCTATCTGCACGCGCCCCGGGCAGCCATTTGACCAAAGCGCGTGCAAATAGCGGTAACTTCATCAACCATGGAATAAAACCTTCGGGTCAACAATAAATTCAACGTTGGCAGTGTTGGTGCAATCCACTAATATTTCCTGCGAATTTAGTCCTCCGCCATTCTACTTGGGCTTACTATAGTATGTGATCGCTGAGGTACATGTGAGTGGGATTTTTAACCGATAGAATTACTAATAAATCGAAAAAAATAGTTTGATTAATGCACATGCGCCGAGCCGTGAACCTGTCTCTTTAAAAGAGTTAAACCCGTTCATAGATATTAAAAATAATTAATGCCCACTACCGCTATGTATCTCTACATTTGTTCAACAGCGCGCGCGCTCAATGCATGACGTGGCGTGACATCGCTACGTGAATTGCGTGCGCAGTAAGAATGGGCGGATACAATTAGCGCGAACGTCCTAAATTCATTTAGTGACATCACTACTTCAGTAGTTGTATTTGTCCCAGTAGCTATATATATATATATATATATATATATATATATATATATATATATATAACATAGAATTGTGGAGTCGGACTAATTCAAAACCATTTATTCGCTACTCTGAGTTTCATGCCTCATGCGAGGCAATCATCAGGCGACTGCCAGAAAAAACGGTTACATGAAAAGATATACAAATTTGAAAATAGGGAACAATGAGTACTTGCGTGACATGTCAAGATGTTATTGGACGGAAAAATCTATATTAAGCTAACACGGTATTTAACAAGAATTTCTTGGAGTGTCTACAGATCGACGTCAGTTCGTTTCTTTGATTAAGTGTTGACATTTCCGGTTTGCAAATTATAAAATATTTCTCACAAAGACACAGATTACATTTTTTGTTGATATTAGAATACGATCGTGCTTGTCTTATTTTCCGCCATCTTATCTCGTAATTGATTTTCCGGTCCTTTAGACCCCATATATACTTGCTGAGCTCGGTTGCATTCTTGTACCGTTCGTTTCTGAAGGAGCATGTATGGTTTCGGTAACGTTCTTTGAATGTCGTGTCACAAAGACCGATGTAGGTCTCCTTTGACTGAGGGGTGGTGACCTCTGCTTGATAAATAATGTTCCGCTCTTTACAATTTCCTTCAAGTGGACAAGAGTTCTTGTTTCGGCAATTGCAGTTGTTGACTTCTTCGGATGGATTGACAGGTTTGCTAATTTGAGCTTTGTTGTGGCTGGAGATTATAGATTTAACGTTGCTCATACAGCTATAGCTCAGCTTAAGAGTGTTCCGGTTAAAGATTTTGTGAAGAGGGCTGGTTTTTGGAAAGTGCTGATCGATGAGTGAAAGAAAGCATTTGCCGACTTTGGTATCCACATTTTGGCTGTATGGTGGGTTGAACCATGTTATGTTCCTTTGCCGATTTCTTCTCGCTTTTGGTGCATCGGGAGCTGCGTCTTTGTAAGAAAGGGTGTATTCATAACCACTTTTGTTAAGCGCGTCTTGGTAAATGCTTTTGGTCTTGTCGAAACATTCTTTGTCGGATGATATTTGCGAAAGGCGCTTGTTGATCGATTCAGGGATGTTTCTTAGGATAGAGGGTGGGTGGTTAGACTGCCTGTGTACATACAACGGTACATTTCCTTCTTTTGTGTATGGAAGGTGTTTTCCGGTTTTTAGGTCGAGGGTGACATCTAAGAAATTTACTCTGGTTACGTTGGCCTCTACTGTAATCTTTAGATCATTGTCACGGAAAATTTTGCACAAGTCTTTCTTAATTCTCTCGATCTCTTGGGGCGTTTTATTGAATGCAGACAACCCGTCATCGCGATAAAGGCCAATGTTGCTTCCGTACTTTTGGGTAAGGAGGGATAAGATGTAGCAGCCAACCAGCTCGCATGTTTCAGCGCCATCAAACGACCCCATGGTTACATCGAATCGGTCATTGGAAGCTTTCTTTTCCCACGGGATGTTGTCACTGAACAGCAGTGACCTTTTGGCGTGGATGATGATGTCACGCTCATGTGCGCTGATGGGTCGGTAGCTATTAGCAAAATCGAGCGCTTTGCAGAGAAGCTTCTCGGTTATTGACGGGTAAAAATCGCACACATCAAAACATATGAAAGAGAGTGTTTCTTTGTGCTGTAAGCCGTTGAACCATTTTAGTACGCTCGACGTATTTTTCCACTGGTTGATTTGCGTTTTATTGATATATATTTAATATATAATATATTTAACATATATATATATATTAGTTGATTTGCAGAACTGCTGTCAGAGTGCTCAATAGAAAAACTAGAGCATAAATATTAGAAGACAGTCTGATCAACTGAAGATTAGACTTTGCATTTTTATTACTAAATAGTTTCGTACCGCACAACTTGTACGGCACTCATCAGATAAAGTTGCCAAAATGTAAAGATTACACTACACTGGTATATAAGGACGCTCGATGAGAAGGAAAGTATAAAATTACAACGGTTTTTTGGGACAATGAAAGCTTATGACAATGATAATTAAAAAGTATAAAATTACAACGGTTACTGTTTCGAAACAATAAATGCATAAAAAATGCGTGACAATGGAAGTTTTGAAATCTAAAATAAACAGTTGCTATTGCGTGACGAGTTTGAAGTTTTTGAGCAGGAATTTGTTTGCGTGTCTACAGGAGGTTATTAGTTCATTTCGTTTATTGAGTGAAGCCAAATCAGGTCTGCAGATTATAAAATACTTCTCCCATAGGCACAAGTTACAACGATTTGAAGCGGGGTTGTATGGGGCAGCTTGCTTTAGGATCTTCCATGTGATTTGAAAATTTGTTTTGGTGTCTTTTAACTGCCAAATGTATTTGCTTAGCTCGGTATTGAGTCTCTTGCTCGGGTGATTAAAGGAAGCTTTGTGGTTGGTGAATCTAGTCTTAAAGGAGTTTTCAGTAAGGCCTACGTAGGTCTGATCAGGCCTATTGTCTACCGTTGCCACAGTCGCTTGGTATACCACGGATTCCTTGAGACAATTCCCAGCCAAAGGGCAGTCAGCTGGTTTCCTACAGTTGCATGTTTTTGTTGGCACAATCTTCTTGTGAAGGGTCGACTTATTATGGCCGTCGATGTTTTGTTTGAGGTTGGTCATGCAGCTGTAACTGATTTTCACTGTGTTACGGTTGAAGATCTTGTGTAACACGTGGCCCTTTGGGAATTCTTCGTCGAGAATCTTTAGGAAAGTCCTTCCGATGTTAGTGGCGACATTTTTACTGAACGGGGGGTTGTACCAAATGATATCTCTGTGGCGATTCTTTCTATCGGAGTTTGGCGGTTCTGATGCGGTTGGCGGTGAAAATGCAAGGCGGTGCTTGTATCCGCTGGCGTTAAGGGATTTTTGATAGATTGGAACTGCTTTGTCGAATGAATCTTAGTCATATGAAATCTCGGAGAGCCGTTTATTGATGGACTTTGGGATGTTTTTGATGATCTGCGGTGGGTGGTTAGATTTCTTGTGGATGTAAAGTGGGATGTTGTTGGGCTTGGTATAAGGCATGTATGTACTGTTGGAAAGGTTGAGAGTGACGTCGAGGAAATTGACGATTTTTTTGTTGGCTTCAATTGTAATTTTAAGGCCATGCTCACTGAAGATGGTACACAGATCTTTCTTGATTAACTCTACTTGGCGAGGCGTTGCATTTGTAATTCCGAGGACGTCATCTCTGTATAAGCCGAAGTTGTTGCCATGTTTCTCTTTGATTTTGTGGAGGAGAAAAGCGCCAACGAGCTCACATGATTCAGCACCGTTATAGCTACCCATGGTGACATCGACGAGATTAGACGATGCTTTCTTGCCCCATGGTTCACCAGAATTGTAAAGGAGGAATTTTTTCGCATGTAGGATGATGCGCCTTTCATTGTCAGTGATGTTATCGTAGTTAGATGCGAATTCTAGCGCGGCATTTAGAAGGTCGATTGAAATGGATGGATAAAACTCAACTACATCAAAAGCGATGAACGAGTAGTTTTCCTTGTTGTGTATGCTGTTAAACCAGCTTAAAACAGCTTTAGTGTTTTTCCATTGATTTAATCTGAGCTTGGTGACAATGTTAGTGTTTATTCGGTCAAGGATTTGTTTGCTGATTTTTCCTATCTCAGATTTGGCGGGGTTGATGAGGCGACATGTGGGATTGTTGACAAAGTTGGGTTTGTGATCTTTAAGGGTGATGAAGGCTTCTCGTTTGGCAGTGATATTAACTCGGTCTTCTAGATCAAGTTTTTTGGCAATGCTTTTGGCTTCAACCTCGATAGGATTCGTGGTGTTTGGGGTCACTTTCTTGTAGGCCTTTTCCTCGACGTCACTCTCAACCTTTCCAACGGTACATACATGCCTTATACCAAGCCCAACAACATCCCACTTTACATCCACAAGAAATCTAACCACCCACCGCAGATCATCAAAAACATCCCAAAGTCCATCAATAAACGGCTCTCCGAGATTTTATATGACCAAGATTCATTCGACAAAGCAGTTCCAATCTATCAAAAAGCCCTTAACGCCAGCGGATACAAGCACCGCCTTGCATTTTCACCGCCAACCGCATCAGAACCGCCAAACTCCGATAGAAAGAATCGCCACAGAGATATCATTTGGTACAACCCCCCGTTCAGTACAAATGTCGTCACTAACATCGGAAGGACTTTCCTAAAGATTCTCGACGAAGAATTTCCAAAGGGCCACGTGTTACACAAGATCTTCAACCGTAACACAGTGAAAATCAGTTACAGCTGCATGACCAACCTCAAACAAAACATCGACGGCCATAATAAGTCGACCCTTCACAAGAAGATTGTGCCATCAAAAACATGCAACTGTAGGAAACCAGCTGACTGCCCTTTGGCTGGGAATTGTCTCAAGGAATCCGTGGTATACCAAGCGACTGTGGCAACGGTAGACAATAGGCCTGATCAGACCTACGTAGGCCTTACTGAAAACTCCTTTAAGACTAGATTCACCAACCACAAAGCTTCCTTTAATCACCCGAGCAAGAGACTCAATACCGAGCTAAGCAAATACATTTGGCAGTTAAAAGACACCAAAACAAATGTTCAAATCACATGGAAGATCCTAAAGCAAGCTGCCCCATACAACCCCGCTTCAAATCGCTGTAACTCGTGCCTGTGGGAGAAGTATTTTATAATCTGCAGACCTGATTTGGCTTCACTCAATAAACGAAATGAACTAATAACCTCCTGTAGACACGCAAACAAATTCCTGCTCAAAAACTTCAAACTCGTCACGCAATAGCAACTGTTTATTTTAGATTTCAAAACTTCCATTGTCACGCATTTTTTATGCATTTATTGTTTCGAAACAGTAACCGTTGTAATTTTATACTTTTTAATTATCATTGTCATAAGCTTTCATTGTCCCAAAAAACCGTTGTAATTTTATACTTTCCTTCTCATCGAGCGTCCTTATATACCAGTGTAGCGTTGTAATCTTTACATTTTGGCAACTTTATCTGATGACTGCCGTACATTAGTTGTGCGGTACGAAACTATTTAGTAATAAAAATGCCAAGTCTAATCTTCCGTTGATCAGACTGTCTTCTAATATATATATATATATATGGACTCTCAAAGATGCAAAGAAACCCTTCGAAATTAAATGGAAAGTTCTGAAAAGATGCCGACCGTACAATAATGTTAGCAAGAAATGTAATCTGTGTCTTCACGAAAAGTTTGTAATAATCTGTAGAAAAGATCTATGTACCCTAAATAAGCGAAACGAATTAGCGAGTTCATGCCCTCATCGTAATAGATATGTCCTTAAGAACTTTAGAATAACATAACGCAACTACCTAGCAACCATCTGTATATAGACGCCAGCATTCGAATTTAACGGTCATTCGCCAATATTGCCTGAAGAGTGTGGTCATGTGGTTGATCAGCTGTTGTGCTTTTTGATTGTGGGTATCCAAGCTTCAGGAATTTCGTTTCCACTATCTCTATAATTCTCTATAACTCTCGAAATTCCTGAAGCTTGGATACCCACGATCAAAAAGCACAACAGCCAATCAACCACAAAGCGAACCTGAGAGGGAACAACATCTAATAGTCGGAATAATAATGAGGATCGAAATGCACCAGCAGCAAACCAACATGCTACAAATAGCGACACGTAAACAATCGACCTCATCACCTGATGAAGACTAGTTGTAGTGCAGTCGAAATGTCGCGATCAACAACTCAAAGCGATTCCATCGTGAGACATACGAATAAACGTTCATCTTTCCTATCTTACACCAATGAGCAATAAAGACATCTTTAATGACAACTTATTCTACTTATAATATGTTCATGTAGCTATACAGGAAAAATTGGAAAACAGCCAGGGATGAAATTTCTCTTAGTGTGGTCAATGCCTTGGAGCTTTATAAAATCAAAACATTGAATTTCCTCAAATCTAATACCTCGGGGAGATTATTCTTTTCTTGTGCTTTAAGAGGGGACCATTATTTCAAAAAGTTACCTCAAAGGGGGGGGGGGGGTATTTGAGTGGGGAGATTCTTGGAAGGTCGGCTATTAAGGTCGGCTATTATTCAAGGAAATATGGTAGCCGGGGATTGCCAGGAAGGACCCAGTACATGTCACTCAATCGACATACATGGCAGCAGATGCGCTGGATAAATATCAAAAGTGATCTCTAAGGCTTCCCTTAGAGTATAAACCGTGAATTGAAAAGCACCAGTAGAATTTAAACATAAAAAACACTACCAAAATGACTAAATTATTTGTAAACAATTATTCCATTTTACATTATTTTGTAATCACTGTCATTCCTATTGTCATCTTTGCTTAAAACTGCATTCACTTACCGCTTCATTTTAGCAATTCAAGGCTGTTTTCCTCCATACTCTTTTAACGCTCCTTTTCATACATTGATAAGGTGGTTTTAGGGTGTGCACATGTAGAATTTTCCAGAGGCTATGAATAAAAAAGTATTTTATGTATGAATAAAAAGTACCATATTTTCTCGATTAAATGCCAGACCCCAAATAAATGTCAGGTATAAAAAATCAAATTGTAGATAAGCCCGTCAGACATTTATTTTTTGTATATTAAGCTTAAGATTTAAGGGTAAGATACACGGCTGCCAAGAAAAACGAATAATAACGCTTTCTTAAAAAATGGCGGGCCCAAATAAACTGCTGATTCAAAGAAATGCTTACCCTAATAGCAGTGGTTTTTTTTTATCTTGCCACTTCTTTTTCGCAGACTTTTTACGGCTGTCTTTACCGTTGTTGTTTTCTTCTACCACGAGAAAAACCTCTGCCACGATACAATTCCTTTCCCTGTTGAGCATGCTCTGTGGTTACTACAGAAATTACTAACTTAAGACACGTATCTTGTCTGTGATTGGCCAACCTTTCCCCATGCTGTGTAGCTTGACTGACAGGCAGGTTATCATTTTGCCAATCACAGACAAGACACATGTTTTAAGTCAGTCGTTTCTGTAGTAACGACAGAGCATGCTCCCACAGGGAAAGGAATCGTATCATGGCAGAGGTTTTTCTCGCGGTAGAAGAAAACAACAACGGTAAGGACAGCCGTAAAAAGACCACGAAAAAGAAGGGGCAAGAAAAAAACCTGTGCTAGCAGGGTAAGAAATGCCGGGTCCACCATGCCAAATTTAAAATAAACACCGGGGGCGTTTAATTGAGAAACGATGGTATTGAGTTTCTTTACAACTGATTATCTTCTTTTCCAGTGCAGCAAGATTAAAACTATCTTTAAAAAAGTAGCAAAACGACAACAATAACAAAGCAATCATATTAAGTTAGGGGAAGATACCAAGCACAAAGATCTCACATGGGATTACATGTCACAGTACAAACATGATAATTCAAAACAAAGGCAAAATCCATATTCAATCACTCGGAATGGTACAAAAAGGCCGTCACTTGCAAACTGTACCAAGCGTAAAGATCTCACACTACGAAATAAACATGATAATTCAAAACAAAGAAAATTTATTAGAATCTTGATCAGTTGCGGGCCCTCAGAAATGAGCCACGAATATTACTTTTGAAGTCCCTAAGAAAATGTCATCAAGAACACTTCAAGTGCAGGAGAATTCGCTCAAACGTAGGCAAGAATATTTGGATATATCAAAGCCTAAGCATAAGCTTTCGTTTTACAGTCTAAGCTATACCTTGGCAATCACAAAAGCAACCATGCATGGCGTCCAAACTTGACTCGATAAAACTTGATTAATCGCAGAAAAACATTCCCACTGATCGTTAATCCGCTGTAAGAAGATTGTAGGCAGCTATCCAGAGACCGTGAAGCAAGAAGAAGGAATAGCTAACAAGCCATCTCTCCGAAGCGACAGAAATTTATACCTCAAACGATGAATTCAACCGAAGATCGTTGAAACAGGCGCCAAAAATGCGAAAAGCACGTCGGGATGGCAAAACGTTGCACATGATCAATTCGTACCCAAGGTCACTCGGCCAAACCGGAACCGACGAGAACCGCTCTAATAATAAAATTTGGTGGTACATCACCAAAATAGCAACATCAGTACTCTAAGTCTACAACAAATTTGCTCGACTAAAACTTGCGGTAAATTTTTTTGTTTGTCCAGTGCTAGATTTATTCAAACTGAGTTGTTTCAACTCACTATGCTGGGTAGACTTGTCTTGTGTCAATTTACAGAGATTTCATAATCCCCTGCTTGTGGCAAGTTACAGAGATTTTATGATGCCCTGTTTGCGTCAATTTACAGAGATTTTATGATGCCCTCTGCGTCAATTTACAAAGATTTTATGATGCTCTGTTTGCGTCAATTTACAGAGATTTTATGATGCCCTGTTAGCGTCAATTTACAGAGATTTTATGATGCCCTGTTAGCGTCAACTTACAGAGATTTTGTGATGCCCTGTTTGCGTCAATTTACAGAGACTTTATGATGCCCTGTTTGCGTCAATTTACAGAGATTTTATGATGCCCTGTTTGCATCAATTTACAGAGATTTTATGATGCCCTGTTTGCGTCAATTTACAGAGGTTTTATGATGCCCTGCTTGTGTCAATTTACAGAGATTTTACGATGCCCCGCTTGTGTCAATTTACAGAGATTTTACAATACCCTGCTTGCGTCAATTTACAGAGATTTCATAATGCCCTGTTTGTGTCAATTTACAGAGATTTTATGATACCCTGTTTGCGTCAATTTACAGAGAATTTACGATGCCCCGCTTGTGTCAATTTAAGATTTCACAAAGCCCTGCTTGCGTCAATTTACAGAGATTTTATGCCTCAGTTTACAGAGATTTCGTTTTGAAAATTCAGTGCAGCATTTTTTAGACGTTTTACACGATAAAATAACCATAGAAAATTATTGTAAATGTTAGATTTACAAGCATTCTTCAGTGATTTTGTGAAGTCTGTATATTTTTTATTTTTGCGGCTTATTTCAGCAGTTAAAATTTACAATCATTTTATAAAGATTCTAGAAAGAAGACACCACGAAAACTGTATGAAATGTCTGCAAAAGTGATTTTACAAACATTTTGTATTCCATTTGAAAAAGTAGGCAAGATTTGAACTCTTATAAAAGTTGCGGTTACACATGGCCCTTTTACCGCGGTAAAAGGCTTGTTTACCTTGGTGAAGAGATAAATCTTGTGTGACCGCCATTTCCCAAGGTAAATTTAACACGGTTAATCTCCATGGAGACATCAAAAATAACAAAAGAATCCCCCATGACATTTACCGAGGTAAATAGCTAGGTTTTTCATGTACCCCAAGATGAAATGACCAATCGTGAGCGAAACTTTAAGATAAGCAAATAAAAACAACGAAAGAATTTTAATTTTAATTGAAATGTCGAAGGTTGCTCTGGAAACTCTAAAGTTTTCTTTCCACCAGTGATCCAGTGCTCGGTCGTTCAGTAGCTGCTGAAACCACATCTGTGGACGTGGAAGAACCCAAACGCTTCTGGGAGGGCGTGCACATGTATAATTATTTCGGCGCGCAATCAAGTAGTAGGCACTGTGGATTATGGCATTTATGGAGCGCCAACGGACCCTTCGTCTTCTTATTCTTCGCTGTATAAAACGCGGACATAACAAAGAAGTGGAGGACTGTCGAAACAGGATAAGTAGCAACAGCGATACGATGCTAGCAAGCTCTCTCGAATTCTCCATTTTCGCATTTCGCGCCGAAACCAGTCAAGTGTAAGAGATTGACCTCGGAAAATGCATTTGCATTTATTGGTGTGTGACCGCAAACACCTTGGTAACGTAATTCCCGAGGTGATTTTAGCGTGGTGTTATTTTCCTTGGGAATGCTGTTTACCTCGGTATGTGTAACCACAACTAAAATGTCCGTAAATTTAGCATTTACAGACGTTTCATTAGGTCTGTAAATGGTCCAGATTTTCCAGTTAATTTCAAGACAAAATTTGAGGTTCTATAAAAGTTCTCGATAAATTTTGGGTGCCTTCGTAGTTTTTGTATGTTCAAAGCCAGCCGCCGAATCGAACATACAAATTGTGAACGAATCAAAAATTCGTTGATCGACGGAGAACCACAAGAACAACCGAGATTCGGTTTTCGCTGAAGTCTTATGCTACATTTAAAGCTTCTAAGTATTTGACTTAGTTTACAATCAACAACTCTCTAAGGCTTTCTCTGATCATGAATCTTGACATCAGGATTTCCTTTATCTCACTCCTCCCTAGGATAGCAAACAGTTACATATGGCGGAACGCCAATTTCCTACCGGTTATTTTCCCAAGAATGTCACACTTCTGAAGTGTGAAGACATAAACATTATAAATGGAGAGGTCCATACACCACTTCTCATGGAGTTGGCAAGAATCAAGAGGTCAGCAAATCAGTTTAAGAATGACGTTTTGTTCACTCAAGACATGTCTGCGAATGATGTGAGGAGAACTCTTGAGGAGGCCTTTCCTGTCTTAATAAACAAAAGGTAACAGAATTATAATTGCAGTCCCTTGTTGCATTTATGTGAATTTAAGTGCTCACTTTTATTTTAAATCAAGACTTCATAAAAGTCTCACCTTGTCACTCTTCGTGTACAAGGAATTCTTCAAAATACGTTTTCCTACTATTAAAAACATAACACCATTGAACACTACGAGAAGTCAATTTTTCCTTTCCTTCAAAGATTTGTAAGAAGGAGCAGTCTGAAAAGGGAAAGGTGACTTGCCAGATCTTATAGTTACCATGGATTTATAAAGAATTGACACCTTAAATCAATCTGGTTTTCCCTAGAACAGTTGCATTGTCGACAAAGAAAGAGCTTCAGGTTTTGACGCTTTTTTCTGTTGTTGTTTGTTTTGTTTTTTTGGTTTTTGGTTTTTTTTTAGTTAGCTTTTAAAAAATAGCATCAATTTTCGCATAGTGGCCTTTCGTCCGGCACTCTTGACAATTGAGTGCGGTCCGTTGTTCCGGTGGCATCCTCGTCTAAACGTTCAATTCATATGTTTTCTGGTACAGCAATAGTAGTCGACACCCCATTAAATCTCGAGAACAAGTTATTATTATATGGATGATTAAACTGAAACATTTCAAGAATAATACGAATCAGGGCACTATTATGACAAGTTCACAGATTTTCGTGCGCCTTGCACGAGTGCCGGACCATAACGACCACATTTCCGACAATAGGGCTCGCAAGCAAATACCCTTTGTAATTGAGAGAAAGTTATTCAAGTAAGAAAAATCTTTAAAGTCGGACCATGAAAGCTATATATTCATGCAAAATGACAGCTCATCAAGTTCCCATTCAAGTAAGATATACAAAAAAGTTTTGAATGCCGGAGCAGGGGCAATACTATTTTCTCTCGAGGTCGCTTACTCAACTTCAAATGTAACACGGTCTTTTCTTCAAAGGAAATCCCCGACCAGAAATTTCAATTTTTTTTCCTTTTTGAAATTGTAAACATCCTCATTTTAGTCGTTACTAAGCAGTTACGTAAATTTGACTTCTACATTTCTTTTGATCCAGCTTTTCGTGTGCAGCACGAGAAGAAAACGGCAGACTTGCGTTTCATGGCGTCCGTGGTGTTTGGAACGGTAATCACATCAAAAGAAAGGCAAGAGGGACTGCTCTGTACATTATTCTAGAAGCTGAAGTAAGTGCACGGTATTATTCCTAATATATTCGACTTTATCGACTAGAATTCATAAGATAACTTATAAACGTTACACTCGAAATATAAAACAAACCAGAAAATTTAACTATAAATTTTTGTGATTTGTTTTTCGATTTTTCGGAGCCTCCGAAAAATTTTGATTCTGTTATACGGTTAATGTATAATTACGAAATTTCTAAACGATATGTCCAAATACAAGCCACTAGCTGAGTGACAGTCAGTCCAGCCTGTATACCGAATGCAGAGGCTATAAAATCAACCTTCTGGTATTTGGACGATACGTTTCCCAAGAATAGACTCCCTCAATTAAAAACGCGCGAAAATAAAGGGGATACGTTAACGTGACATGTGAGGTGTTATCACTGCGATTATGGTAAACGAAAGGGGAGAAAGCTCTATCTGCAAAATGGTACATTGTAGGATATTCCACCTGGACATAATTATAAAATGGCGCTGGATGCTGCTATTGGTACTTGCACCAGTCTAGATCTAGACGTTGTCTTCATTTGATTACGTTGCTTTTTTGTCCCTTGACTAGTACCGAAGCTCACTATTTCATTTAATGTTTTATCATTAGCTACTTGCAAGAAGCAAACGAGATAACTGAAACCAGAAACTTTTATACTAGGTATATGTTTTGTGTATTTTAAATATCTACTGTGGCTACTTTGTGTAAAATGACCTTATGATTAGCTGGTTACCATCAGCAATCGGGCAGCCTTTTTTGCCACAGTTTTAGTTTACTGCAAGCCTTGTTTTTTTAACACGCCTTTTCTGTATAACGTTAAGTGTTGTGGATTCTTGGGATGCTATTGCGTGATTAACGTTTTCGTCATCGTTTGTATTTCCATACTAGGCACCCGTCATTCACTCACCACCTTTGGGGACAGAATCTTCTGCCTCTGCCAGTGGAACTACTAAAGGTAACATGATGAATTCCCCTGTCCTCTATAGAAAAATCACTCAACCAATCAATCAACGAACGAACGCACAAACAGCACGAGAAGTCAAGTACAAAGTTAAATCAAGTCTTCATTGAAGAAATAACGATTTCTTATCTCCCTTTTTCATTTACAAAGAATTAAACTTCTTTTTATTTCAGATAATTACGAAATAAAGTGCGTCGCTGATAAACATCATGAGGTAAACACTTTAGCGTCTAAGCCCACATGCCGAATATGTGTTGAATGAACGAAACAGTTAACAGATTACTTTCACTCACTCACACCTTCTGTGAATAAACGACATAGCGCAATTGCACGTATGCCAATCAAAGAGATAACGGTTTCTTTTAGAAAATGAGGGTACTTCCCCAGTAAATAGATTACAGATGGTGAGACATCCATTGAGTGACGATGATGAGACACCCATTGAAATTTTTCTTGAATTATTATGTCCGTGTACCGTTATGTACATTGAGCAGTGACCTCCTTCATTGTTGTTATGTTTACTTTATGAATTGAAAATATCAGGGGAGTATCAGTGCCCCGCTCTTCCCAGTTACAGCGAAGGGTTTCTTCAGCTTTCCAAGCTGTTAGTAAACATTTTAACTCGAAATGATTGTTCAATATAATCAAAGGGAAGAAAAAAGAACAAGGTATATAGAATATAACAAGAAATCTAAGACTTACTGCACATTGATTTTCAGTTATCAACTGTTATAAATCGTAAATGATCCAAATCAGGGGCGTGATAAAACCAGGTATATATTTTAAATTTAGGTGACATCTCTCGACGGGTCTCGCATCAGCGCTAGTTACAAGAGATTTTATTGTAAGTGACGATGTTGAGACTCCCATTGAAATCTGTCTTAATTTAAAAATGTCGTTTCAACTCTTATAATAATTTCTGTCGTAGATTAGCTATGCAAAATAAGACTAATCTAACCTCTCTTTATTTTTAAGCCTGTACAAGTACGTGGACGTGCGACTATTGCGACTGATGCATCAACAGGTAATTTCTTTTTTGTTTTTGTTGTTGTTGTTTTGGTGAGCGAACTTTGTCGGCGTATGGTTCAAGTATAATGCAATACAATATCCCAATACGACCGATAGAAATGACAAATTGAGATTACTGCCAGGCCCAACTCTAAAACGATGTGACAGAGTTTAAGGAAGAGTGAGTGGGGTTTTAAGGGCTTTGAGATTCCATAGTTCTGACCCAATTTTTGTATGACTTTTACGTAATAATGTCTGTAAAAAGACTATGGACCAAGACCCAACAATGGACCATTTCTTTTAACAAACGGAGGGACAAGTGCTGCCATAGTTTTTGAAAACCTCTATCCCTGTACTTTATTTTGGTAGGTAACAGCCATCCTAAACACATGATCAGGTGACGTGACGGGAAATTGCCACATTATTCACTTTCGATAACTTGAGCTCATATGCATTAAAAGGTGCCAGAAAGGTTATCAATGATAATCGTAGAAAGTAGAAATAATAAGACGCCATTCTAACTTGGTTCACCTTGCCAGCGCATCGAAAAATCAGTTAAGACAATCCAAACAATTGTATGCTACTTAGTTGCTGAAATGATTATACTTCATAATTATTGGACAACGGTTTCGTTAACTAGCGTACAATTGCTTGATCCATTATCCATTATTTTCTTTGGGATCATCTGAGACAGCATCATCGGTTGGATCCTCTCTTCGTTTGGGGCAGACTTGTAATCTGCAGAAATGTGTGCACTTCAGGCCTTTGGTGAGGCAAGTACAGCTCGGTAGCTTGAACATGCTACCAAGCATCGCAACTCTAAGACAGCTTTGGGAGCCTGTTGATCATCTATCCAGTCGTTGGTACGCTTGCTGTCCTCTAGGCGCCAGCCAGATCAGACAGGTGAAGGCACTTGAGGGCAGCTCTGTAGACTCGTTCTCCAGAACGCTGCCTGATAGTATGGCCGAGAGGAATACTTTCGCAGACTATAAGCGCACGGCGGCATTTATGTGGAATCCGAACAAGCGAACTCTTAAAACCTTGCAAACAATTTTTCACCGGAAAGCTCCCACTACATACCAATCCGTTGAAACAGGTCTTGCCTTTCGAGTTTAAACAACGCTCTCTTTCCCTTACAAGCAGAGGCACTAATGCTGTCACCCCTTGAAAAGGCATGGGCACTCTAACAGACGGGGTATAGGAGGGGATAGCAATAAAAACACAAAAAGGAGTCTACTGGACTTAGAGTCATTGGACAATATACGGCATTCTTCCTACATAGAATGAAAATAAACTGTTTGGAGCCTGGCACGCATTTTCTGAGCGAGAAGGGCATCCGAAATAAATGGAACTCCGAGGGTCTACCTTGTAAAAGGACTTTGCAACGGGTCAAAATCACCATCTCATCCCTACCTTATAAAAAATGAACTATCCCCTAGATCTTTGTAAAATAATAGATAGCTGTAGGTAGTCTTAAAACACAACGTCGGTCCTGCTGCTATTAGATCTCTCACGCAGGGCCACAAGGATCAGTGAATCAGCCGGCAACGTCCGCAAAAGACCTTTGATCTTCTTTCAGCCTATGCACCAGAGCCATTACGTCAATTATGCATGCGAATGGGTGTGTGACGATTTCTGGTGTTTTTACATTTCCTCTATAGATTTTTTGCAAGGAAGGTTTCTCCAGAGAACCGTCGACGCCCAGTTTAAGGGCCCAAGTGTTTGCGTTTTGTTTCCTAACTGGTGAATAGATGTAGAACGGCTAAACTATTTCACGTCTTATAATTTTCTTTCTGTATGAATTACAGTGGCTGATAAGTAAGCCACTCTGTACCTCATTCCTCATAGAAAATATTTAGAACGCCACAGATACTATTTATTTAGCATTTATTTATTTATATCACGAGTTTACTTCAATGAATTGGCCTCAGAATATAATACACGTTTTTGTTACCCTAAAAGTAAAAAGCAAAACTTTGAAGGTAGAGATAAAAAAATCTGCGAAGAGTCATGACGTTTCCTCTTCAGCAAAATATCCAAAGGAGTATTCGTAAACCCTCTTCACTCTCTGCTTTGATTATCGGCTTTAATTTTTATCCTAATGCGTAATTATAAAAATAATCGAGTTGAAAATTATACCATAAAGCTGCTCACGCACGATTGCTATTGCCAAAACCTTTTGGGCAAGACGGAAAATAATACCACTCACAATTTATTCCTCCAGGTGGTGAGAACAAACTAGTCTGGTGCATGAACCCAAATAGGGTGAATTTTAGGGTGACTGAGAAAAATTAACATTCAAAGGTGATTCAAAATTTACATTTGCGGTAAAAAGTAAGGGCCGATTATTTAAACGAAGTTTAGACCGCGGCTAAGAAAGTCGTGGTCTAAAGCGGGATTTAGCCCGCGATTCCAATTATTTAAACAACGTTTATCATAAGCCGCGTCTAGACGAAGTTTAACCGTGGACTAACAAACAATAGCAAGTTAGACCTGCTCCTGAGTAGGTTTAGACGTCGTTTAACCGTTTATTTTCACTGATTCTAGCCCTTTGCAGTCAACTTGTTTCTTAATTTGTATTTTTATGCACTTCCTGAACCTCTGAACTGAATTTAAGAGATATGTGATTCCATTTTTTCTTTTCCTTTAAAAACGTAAGTAAAATGTCTTGAAAATATTTCCGCACAGCTCTATACTACATTATGTACGCAGTCCTTTTATTAAAAGAAAACAACAACAAGACAATAGAGTTCCTCTGGGAGTAGCACGCATGCATGATGTCAGAACAATAGGTACACTTGTTAGACGTCGTCTAAACGTGATCTTCGTGAACTCCGGCTCATCGGCGTTCAAATAATGCCATTTAGACTCCGGTTAGCCGTGGATTATGGAGTCGTCGTCTAAACCTCGATTTCGCCTTAAACAACGTCTAACTTAGGCTTCGTTTAAATAATCGGCCCTAAGTGTACAAAACAAAAGCAGTATGCTGAGATCCCGAAGTGTTGACGTTCCCTTGCTTGGACACCATTCTACTTTGGACAGGGTTATGCAACAAGAAAATTTAAACAGAAAACTTCAGATGTTGTCCCCATTTTCTCAGTTTGTTTGAAGGTCTGTTAGAGTAATATATATGTAAAATAACACAAGTTGATCTGTTCGGATTCTTTTGCTGAAAAAATAACTAACAGAACAGATTTAAGGATAAAAATTAGCGAGAAAAGTTTAACACAACGTTTCGATGTCTCCATGACATCATTTTCAAGTGAGAAAATAAATTATAGATGAGTTAATATGTACAAGGTGAGGTGCTAAAAAGGTAAACAATAAGTAACATATTTGGCGTGTAATTGTGTGTGCATGGTAAGTATGTTTAAATAAATAGTTTTGCGCGGATAGAGTCCGATTGCGTGTTCATTTTTGGTTTCTTCTTCTTTATAAACAACATTTCGTAAATGAAACAGTCCAGTTTTCCGCCGCATTTCTTAAGGACGGAAAAGTTGCTGTTAAGGTCGCCGATGGTTGTAATGCCGTGGTCGTTCTTTAGATGCTTGCCGATTGCTGAAAAACGGTGTTCGTCAATACGTTGGTGTAAATGCCGGCTAGTATAGCCGACATACTTTGCATCGCACAGATCACATTGATAATTGTACACCACGCATTGTTGGTTGACTAAGGGTGGTTTGGGCTCACGCATCTTAAGGTCTTCACTAATTTTGCGGCTCCTAAAAACTGGCTGAAGAGTGTGATCGATTCTCTTGCTCAGGTCGGATTAAGTTTTTTTTTCACCGCATCAGCCGACTTTTGATCTTTCAATGGCAGTACTACGCGCAATCTCGTTCCCAGAGTCCGCGTTACCCTAGACCAGCGGTCGGGAACGAGGGACTCTGGGATAAAGCTTTAACCGGAAAACAAGAATCCTGTGATCGGTCAAACTGCGCAGGCGTCAGGTATTCGCACATCCGGTTTTACCAAATGGAGTCACTATTCCACGAGGCAATTGAGTTTTCCATGGAAAAATTAGGGATAAAAGTGTTAATGAAAGAACAGTACGACGCCTTATTAAAGAGCTATATGTGTAGAAAAAAGGTCTGCTGGTGGCATTGCCGACAGGTTTCGGAAAATCGCTTATCCGATTTTACCCTCGATGTTCGATTACATTCGAAGCTGCTGTGGGGCAAGATTCTGTTGTTATCGTAGTTTCGCCTTTGAGCGTGTTTATGAGAGGCCAGGTGCAAAAACTGGAAGGAGTGTTGAATGTGTGTGTCTTACAAAGTGTGGGAGAAGAAGAAGGGGAAGGAAAAGTCACCATCCCGGAAGATATCAAGAAATGTTGTTTGATGTTTGGGCACCCTGAAGTATTCGATTCGTGGACAACAAGAATGTTGCCAAAATGCTTAAAGCGAAAGGGTGCAAGCCATTGTTGTGGATGAGGCTCATTTGGTTCTTGAATGGTATTTATATAATATATCTTTTCTTCTAGTCGTGTTGCTTTGTTTTCAAACTTGAAGTAACTGAGTGTGTATGTGTACGTATACAATGTACATTTTTAAAAGATTATGTTCACTGCAAATGCTAATAGTTTTTATTACTTATATTAAAACCACCTGATGAGAATAGACCAATTTCCTACTGAATGCGTTATCATTTTCAATCAAAACCGTTAAAAAGTCATGTTGTTTGATAAAGAGACATCCTTGAATATATCTAATTGGTTCCCTGCTAGCTAGAAAATATCAAACCATTGTAATTTATATCCAAGGACTGTTACCACAAACTTGCTGCAGTGTACTTCACTGGCTAATAACTTGCAATAGTTTTTTTAGTCAGGCATTTATTGTATTTTTAGAATCTTTCATATGACCCCACAGACTGTACAGCTTTACTTTTATCGTGCATAAATAAAGTCTGTCTGTCTGACTGTCTGTCTGTCTACATTTTTTATCATTCAAACCGGTTAATAACTAGCTTGTGAAATGAAAGCAATCAGAAAGCGTAAATACCCAGAGAGAGGTTCTCATCCATGCAACGCATGTTTTCAGAGGTAAAATAAAGAGCAACCCATGAAAAGAGAAAAATGGATGGGAAATGAACCATTTTATGGGATGGTGTACTTCAGTCATTACATAATTACAAATTAAACATCATGTGGGACACAAATTTATATCTATACCGTCTTTTCTGTTTTTTGTTAATGGGCCACATTTCGTCCAGCATTTGGAAGAATAAGCCTGTTAACAAATTTGTTCCCATCTGAGTGTCACTACTGGCACTTACAGGCACAGCAACAGCAGCTACAAAAAGTGGCATTGTAACTGCCTTAGGACTGTCCACCCCAGTAACAGTTGAGGGTAGTCCAATCAGGACTTACACCTCCCATGTGCGTCCTGATAGGGGCGATGACAAATTGGATAGAAATTTGCAGCCAATTGTTGCAGAACTCAAATCAAAGAGGCTGGAAATGCCCCTCACTCTTATTTATGGAAATCTAGAAACAATTTCAGGCTGTTTCCTGTATTTTCCAATGAAATGGGCAAAGACCAATACCACCCTCCAGCAGAGCCTTCAGCAAAGAACAGACTTTTTACCATGTATCGTGCCTAATATTCCAAGAATGAGAGAAGGAGAATAGTAGATGAACTAGTAAATGGGAAATCAAGCCACCGTGTGTTGTTTGTGACTGTGGCATTTGCAATTGGGATTGACTGCAATGACATTCACAGAATTGTTCACACTGGGGTAAGATACACGAGGTTGGGAGGGCTGGCAGAAATGGCCTTGCAGCTAGGGCTGACACTTATTATTATTCTTATGACATTCCAAAAGCCTGTAAAAAACATACCAGAAGCCATGCGGTGCTATGTCCAGTCCAAGGAGTGTAAAAGAAAAATTATTTTAAATCATTTTGACCACAAGGTTCCAGACAATCAACCTCAAGATCATACATGTTGTGACTTTCACAGGCTACACTGTCAGTGTGAAAACTGTATGCTTGTGCATGCAGCTGAACAGGTTGGGGCACTCAGTGTGCAAGATGAGTCTGAGATGACCCTTACTGAACAGACCTTCTGAGGCCAAACTTGAAATCAACAAGACATGGAGAAATATAGATTTCAACTCCAAAGAGATATTGAGAGAAGCACTGTGCGCAATGTGTCCCTGTCCAGTGGGTTTCCGATTGAAATGATTTCTTTGGTCCTTGAACACTTGCCAGACCTTATCTCTGTACAAAAGAAGGAATCCATCTTACAAGTGTACAGTAAAGATATGGCTGCAGATTTTTTCAGTATTATTCAGAAACACCTTCCCAAGAAGACATGTGCAGTAGAATCTCCATAATGTGAACCACCAGGGGAAACAAAAATAACAGTAATATTTCAGTGAGAATTTTATGGAGCAGGGGTAACTAATAAGCAAATAACTGTAGTTTGAGTCATTTGGGATTCCATGTTGTTATTGGGACCTTTTGAATGTATAGTAGGGCTTAATTGCACCCCCACCCCCTCCACCACAAAAATTGCCTCATTGGTGTGAAGTGCCTATTACACTGTAAGTTAGAGTGGAAAGTACCCATGTACACTGTATCAGCAATATGTGATCCACTATGCAAGTGAAATTCCTCATTTTGTGGGACTGAAAATATCAATTTTATTCAGTTAACAAATTGAAAGTAATACTAATATTGATGTAACATAGTGAAGAAAGCTGATGCCCTAGGGAATGTATATTAATGTTTATGTTTTATGAGATTAAACAAATCATCTAGAGAAATGATCTCTTCGTCTTCCTCCCCATCACTTTCATGAGCATCATCACATCCAGAGTCATCGCAGCTGTGTGGATTAGCTCTCTAGTCATTTCTTGTTTTTAGTTAAATAGGAGTGCAAAGCAAATATGTCCAGCTGATCTAAAGGGCTCTTAGAAATGGAAGGGAAGCTTTGGAGACTCTTTCCTGGCTGATGTTTGAAGGGCTTTTGACTGCTGATAAGTTCAATCATTTCTTTGATATCATGAGATGTACATGCATAAGTATGCATGAGTATGGCTTGCTGACTTGGGGAAATGTTGCTTTCCCTGTCATACTGCTTTGATGTTTCGTTTAGCAGTTAACTAGAAGAAGTGGATCTTTGAACTGCTTTAAGAGTTTTGTTCCCACATATTGCTTTCAGAATACCCTTATCATTCTTGACCATGTTCCATTTAAAGGTCATTGGCACCACACAAATCGTTGCCCTCCCCACCTTTGGGGTTCACAAACTGACCATGAAGAATATGATGTGCCACGTGTTCACTGTAAATGACAAATGTTATAAAATGCATAGCCTCAAAGGCATATTTCATGCCCCTAGGCTGTGCGCTAAAATAAAACATGAGAAGTTTCCAGTTCCTTAGACTTTTTTCCCCATCACCTTCTGTCTCTGTGTCATTCAACTACATCAGAAGCAGTCTCAGCTACGTGACCTGAAGTACATAGTTCATTTGCCGGTTTTCTTTTGAACTAGTAGGAATAGCAGAGACAGGGGATGGGGGCTCTACAGGTGGTGGTGCTTCAGTGATTCTCTTTCCATAGACTGCTACTAGTGTTCTTGGTCACAAGACTAACTTGACCAACAGAGAATAATTCAGCTACTTTATTAGGTTCAACATTAAAGCAACAAAAACAGGAATAAGATCTGGTGAATGGGATGTGATAGAATCTGAAACCTTTCCAACACCAAGTACATCATAACCTCTTTGTCCTTCAGATTGTCGTTGGACCAGGAATACAACCTGTCCTATGGAAAAAGATAATGAAAATTAACGTTCAGTTGTTAGCAAAAAAAGTAATGTTCTGTTTTACTTCGAAAGTAAAATCAGCAATAAACAGTGTTATAAATTTTATATTAATGTTACTTTGAAGTTGTAAGTGTATTTTATATGTTTGAAGTATAAGAAAAGGGACAGTTTGGAATGTATAAAAAAATGAATTTGAAAATTATGCAAAGAGAAAAAGCTATTTTTTTAAATTGTGAAAGCATTATTTGTATCACTGAGGACTTCCAGCCTCAAAGGATAAATCTGTGATGGCTGGGGAGGTGTTAATAATATTAGTTCGATAGCATGATGTTTACCTCTCTTCGATTGTCCTTGTTCTTCTGTCTTCGGACTCTCACTGGCTTTTTCCCTCTCTGCAGCCTCAAGGGACTTTCTTGTTTTTCGTGTGAAGCCGCAAACAAGTCCTTAAACAACCTCGTTCCCAGATTCAGAAAAGTGTTTTGCACGACTACAACAGCTGCTGCAACTTTTATTTCTCGGAAGTCCGTCACGATACACAACAACTAATCCGGTCAACTTTCCAGAATATTTAAAAGGTTCTCGTTCTTAGATTTTTCCCCAAACAAATCTATCGCATGTCTTATAGGGCCGGAATTACAACATCTTCAAACGTACTGTAGTTCTACACCTCCAGGCAAAGCTTTCACTCTTTCATTGGTGTTTTGTCCGCCATTTTGGTCTCAAGACTCCGCTGGAAAAGGTAACACGGGCTCTAGGAACGGAGGCCAAATTTGGGAATCTGGGGACGAATTACAGCTACTTTCACTTCCGGTCTAACTGCTCATGCTCAGATTTCAGCCAACGAAAATGCGATCCGAGACGCTTTATCCCAGAGTCCCTCGTTCCCGACCGCTGGTCTAGGGTAACGCGGCCTCTGGGAACGAGATTGTACTACGCGGTGAACAGTATTTTCGTTGACAGGTAGTTGAGCTGGCACATCGGGATCTCCAGACATCACTGAGGTAACAAAGTGAGAGATGGTAGAGTTGATGAGGCTCTCAGGGTACTTGAGGTTCGCAGACATCAACTTAAGGCGATCACATTCAGTTGCGAAAGCTTCCCGTGTGGATGACAGGCGGAAAGCATGGTTTACCATGGTCTTGATTAGCGATTTCTTGTACCTTTTATCAACATGGCTTTGGTGATGGAGCAGTAGGCCAGTATTTGGTGGCTTTCGGTAAACACTGGTTTCCAGTTTGCAGCCTTTCTTAAGTACTTCCATACCGACAAATGGTAACTTATTGTCGGATGCTAGTTCCATGGTGAAACTCGTGGATGGATGGCAGTTGTTAAGCGTTGATAAGAAAGCTTCTGCTGCTGGTACATCTTTCACGGTAGCGAGTGTGTCGTCCACGTATCTTCTGTGGAAGTCTGGCAGTTTGTTGTCTTGTTCCAGTTTCACTTCGATAGAGCAGAGAAATGCGTTCCCCATAAGGGGTCTCAAAGGTGAGCCCATAGCCACGCCGTCGATCTGTTCGTAAAGCTTGCCATCGAAATGAAACTGATTCTTGGTTGCTACTTCTAGCAATTGAGCCAGATCAGATTTGGTGATATTTAGGTTATGTGTTTTACTAAACCAGATGTCTACGAACGCCTTTTCAGCGATGATTTCGATGGTTTCTTGAAGCGGTACGTTCGTGAACAGAGACGTGACATCATAGGATACCAATATGTCATTCTCGTCGATGTCCAGGTTTTGAATCTCTTCAGCGAAAGAGAAGGTATCTGATATGGTGTAGCGATTGACTGACAGCGGCTTCAACTTCTCATCGAGCCACTTGGCGAGGGCATGGTTGTAAGTACCCGTAGCAGATAAGATTGGCCTCGTTGATAGCTTCTCTTTATGTGTCTTTGGGAGACCATAAAGATGGGCAAGGCGTGAGCCCCCCTGGCAAACAGAATCGGCAATCTCCTTTGGCAGAATCTTCCAAACAGACGCGAGGTGCTTCTCCTTCTGCAGAAGGGGGTGATAGTGTTTTAATGGTCGGCCTTTCATCTTCGGTCTCTGCAAGCTGACAGGAGTGAATTTGGATGTATCGTTGATAGATGCCTGACTCAGAAGGTTTACGTAGTCAGACTTTTTCGTTAGAACTACACCATTCAACCACGCATTGTTGGTTGACTAAGGGTGGTTTGGGCTCACGCATCTTAAGGTCTTCACCAATTTTGCGGCTCCTAAAAACTGGCTGAAGAGTGTGATCGATTCTCTTGCTCAGGTCGGATAGTTGTTTTTTCACCGCATCAGCCGAATTTTGATCTTTCAATGGCAGTACTACGTGGTGAACAGTATTTTCGTTGACAGCTAGTTGAGCTGGCACATCGGGATCTCCAGACATCACTGAGGTAACAAAGTGGTTCAACTGCTAGAAGTAGCAACCAAGAATCAACTGTTTCAGTTCGATGGCAAGCTTTACGAACAGATCGACGGCGTGGCTATGGGCTCACCTCTGGGACCCCTTATGGCGAACGCATTTCTCTGCTCTATCGAAGAGAAACTGGAACAAGACAACAAACTGCCAGATTTCTACAGAAGATACGTGGACGACACGCTCGCTATCATGAAAGATGTACCAACAGCAGAAGCTTTCTTCTCAACGCTTAACAACTGCCATCCATCCACGAGTTTCACCATGGAACTAGCATCCGACAATAAGTTACCATTTGTCGGTATGGAAGTACTTAAGAAAGGTTGCAAGCTGGAAACCAGTGTTTACCGAAAGCCAACAAGTACTGGCCTACTGCTCCATCACCAAAGCCATGTTGATAAAAGGTACAAGAAATCGCTAATCAAGACCATGGTAAACCATGCTTTCCGCCTGTCATCCACACGGGAAGCTTTCGCAACTGAATGTGATCGCCTTAAGTTGATGTCTGCGAACCTCAAGTACCCTGAGAGCCTCATCAACTCTACCATCTCTCACTTTGTTACCTCAGCGATGTCTGGAGATCCCGATGTGCCAGCTCAACTACCTGTCAACTAAAATACTGTTCACTGTGTAGTACTGCCATTGAATGATGAAAAGTCGGCTAATGCGGTGAAAAAACAACTATCCGACCTGAGCAAGAGAATCGATCACACTCTTCAACCAGTTTTTAGGAGCCGCAACATTAGTGAAGACCTTAAGTGCGCGAGCCCAAACCGCCCTTAGTCAACCAACAATGCGTGGTGTACAATTATCAATGTGATCTGTGCGATGCAAAGTATGTCGGCTATACTAACCGGCATTTACACCAACGTATTGAAGAACACCGTTTTTCAGCAATCGGCAAGCATCTAAAGAACGACCACTGCATTACAACCATCGGCGACCTTAACAGCAACTTTTCCGTCCTCAAGAAATGCGGCGGAAAACTGGACTGTTTCATTTACGAAATGTTGTTTATAAAGAAGAAGAAACCAAAACAGAACACACAATCGGGCTCTATCCGCGCAAAACTATTTATTTAGAAATACTTACCATGCACACACAATTACATGCCAAATATGTTACTTATTGTTTACTTTTTTAACACCTCACCTTGTATATATTAACTCATCTTTAATTTATTTTCTCACTTGAAAATGATGTCATGGAGACATCGAAACGTTGTGTTAAACTTTTCTCGCTAATTTTTATCCTTAAATATTTATCCAAATTCAATCTGATTCGAACAGAAAAGATTACAAGGAAAAACCATTTCCCGAGTTTCCAAACTGCTGTTGGCTTTCCCAAAATGCCAGCTGACCTTGTGCTCTAAAGGACCTGTTTGTCCGCTCCGAATTCGAAAGCAAAAGGAATTAATTTCACCATGTACATGTCACGAAAGATCGAGGAAACATTTCGCCAAAGAAAACGCTAGTTTCCCATCACAATTAAATCCAAACTTCTGAGACAATTAAGGTCTTCGGAGAAGATATTCCACCGAAACAATCCGTTGAGTGCCTCTGTTTGGGTCCTGTGTGTGTATTTTTTTTCCTTTCTAAAGTCACATCCTCTTTCCCAAAAGTGCGTGCGTCTTTCTCCAAAGAAATCACTTATAAATCGTTAGGGTATGTCTTATTCATGGCGTCTCGTGTCAGTTATTGTTAGCATAGTACTTACCGGTTGACGAGTTAAAAATCGGACCTAAATCCGACAAACTTTATAAGAACTCTTTAATAATGTGTACGAAATGTTACGGCGCATGGATGTATGAGCAGATCATGTTCTGCGGTCGCAGCAGAAACATTTTTTTTACGCTTCACCCTATTTTTTTTTATGGAATTGGTATACATATAAAAATTTAAGAATGCCTAGGACGGGCATTTTAATCAACATAATCAGCGAATTAAACTCTAGTTCAACGTTTTTAGGACTAATTCATGTGATTGACAGCACAATTCTTTCTCAGGACCTTTTTACGATACGTTATAAGCTGACTGGCAGACTGATAATTTCAGAGGAGTCCTATCAGCCTCAATATGTGTACTCTTGCACGCATGTTTAAATGTTTATTAATGTCAGTAATCGCTTGTTGCAATTTCCAGATCTATCGCGAAGTCCTGTCAATCCCATTCAAACCGATAAAGTGGACTCGGTTACCACATATGACGACATGCCGTCTGACTTAGAAGACGTCACTCCTGGACACTTTAATGTAGATTTGAAGGTACTTGAACATCGTAGTCATATGACAGTTTTACAAAGTGAATATGCCCCTGCTGGAAGGTTGTTTCGTTCAGTGACAATTAAAGTTTTTAGGATTAAACAAGCAACCGCTTCTACAAACATCGAAGAGCTGCGTGATTTCTCAACACAGAGGGATTAACGGCAAACACATTGTTCTAGATCTTTCCCAAATACTACTAAGTAACCTGTTGTTCGTCATTCATTTACTTCATGTCACTAGCTGTTTCATCGTGTCGTTCGTCGGAGTTTATCCTCTCGCTCTTTTGCTGTATAAGGAACGGCACGCGAGAAGAAAAAAATTGATAAGTATGTGGTATAGTCATATAACATGGACATTAACTACTAGTCATATAAATAGTCGATTCAACTGGTTACCTCGCGTATGCACACGTTCTCTTGGTTCAACGAAATAGCCGTGACTTTCTCTAGAGAAAGGGCTAAGCTAAGCAAATTTTCTAAAATGTACCATACGAAAGTCAAGACTGTTGGGCGTGAAGAGTTTTAACATTTAGAGATTCCCCTAGACAAAACGAGTGCAAAATATGATTTATTTGCTCTTTAGAGAGATTGACTCTGACTCTGTAAATTAGTTATGGTCCGTTCTTTCTTCAGGATATGATGGGTGAAATTGAACAAGAAGATATACTTCAATTAAAGAGATTGCATTTACTGGATAGTACGGAAGACAATGGAACTATGCAAAACACACTTGTTTTACACCAAGGAGAGAGAGAGGTGACTCGACTTCAAATAAATGTTTTTAAGTAATAGGTACATTGATTATAGCCCAGACGAGTTAAACAACCGACTAGTATAAATAAAATTAGAGCCCATGCTTAAAAAAGCTGTACGCAGATGCTGATACTACTGTCGAGTTAAATTGAGCAATTGCAAGCTTGATCCTTAACATATCTTATAGGCTAACCTAACGTAGTCAATTGAACCAGAAGGAACGAGATGAAAAAAGCTGATGTAGCAAACATGCCGGCATCTTCAAATAGCTTTCATTATAGCTTAAAAAGAAGGTTGATATATTTCTATTTGGGGTCTAAGAATCATCCGAGCTTCTTTTCCTTGCAAAATACTAAAGGTTCGTCCTCGTTGAAATAGCCAAATTGACATAAAACGCACAAGAAGGTTTTTACACGTTATTATGTGAAAAAACCTGTCACTTGCGACCTCTTGTTCGGTATAACATTTTGCTTCACTTTGGAAAAAGAAGTCGTTAGAAACAACGTACTTTAAAACCTCTGGTGTTTATGTAGGTGCAAAACTGGTTGGTCGCTTATGTTAAGGTTAGCTAAAAATAAATTGAGGCTGGTGTTTTCTCAGCGACGAAAAACAATAGGGATAATTGCAAGAAAACGAGGCCGATTCATACAGAATTCAAAACCACCCAGAACCGTCGTAGTCACTTCAACGTGTAAAGCGCTTTGCTATGCATTAATTCAGCTCCCCTTGGCGAGGACGTGCTAAATTCAGTAATAAAGCAAATGTGTGACAAGGAGGGCATTGAGCCTTATTTGAAAAATCATCCCATTAAAGCAACCAACACATCACAATCTATTGGAGCACCGAATGTCAGTCATGGTCCTCGTAAATGCTAACTGCAAGAAAAATCACATCAAAGCCATAACAGGACACAATTCCGATCATTCTCAGTATCGTGAACATCTTGAAGCTGTCATGCGTGAAAGATCGTCAAGAATAACACTCAGACCAGCGTTCCATGACAGCTCAGCCGGCTGCCGGCAAACTAGAAACATTTCTATTTACCTAACAGCGAGAATCCAAACGGCAGCCCTATAAACAATTTCTAACACTGTATTGTGCAAGTTATAAAAACAATAGGTGCGGTTACACACACCACGGTAAATGGCATTTGCCATGGTGGCTCATCCCGCAGTGCATCACACTTGCGTTTTAGTATACCGTGTTAACCAGCGGTCACACGCGAGTTGTGAGTTGCCGAGGTAAAAATATCTACGGTTTATTCTCTCAAGGGAGCGAATGCGAAGGAAAACCACGTTTACTTTGCGGTTACGTGTTGATGTTAAACAGAGTATCGTGATTGGATCTTGCACATTGGCATCAAAACACCATTGGAACTTACTACATTAAATGTCATGGGCGCTTCGTTTGATCTTTTTGACGTATCCATGGATTTTTAACACAGGAAATTTACCTCGGGAAATGTCGGTCACACTGACTAAATGCAGTTTCCTGTGGTGAAAGGGTCATTTATCACGGTAAAAGTGCCCCGTGTAACCACACCTAGTATTACAGATAACTTACAGTTTGCCCCCTCATCCTTCACTAGCGCGAGCAGAATAAAATTCTGTCAACGAAATAGGTACAAAACACAAACTCAACGACCCCTAAGTCCTAAACCTTTAAAAAAAATGATAGCCTGATTTTATTGGGGATAGCCCAACAACACCTCGAAAAAGAGAAACTCTAAACAAAAGAAGAAGCGCCTTAAACTTCGTCTTACCGTACCCTTTTTAATAGTTCGAGTTGTAAACTGGTATCGCTTTCAGTCGACAAACTAAGTTACATTCTGGCCGCTTTTTGAAGAGAAGGTGCGAGTTTTCGTTTTGAATGGGAGAAGTAACAAAACGCTGGGCGCAATTTCCAACCATTCACAACCAACCATTGAGACGAAAATATGTAGTTATATTAAAATCTAGCAATCAAAGGAAACTGAGAATCCTGACACAGCAGCTTTCTTTCGTCAAGAACACAGAAGGGGACAGAACTTACTTTTCCCTTTCAATTCTCTTTAAATTGTACGGCCCATAGCTTTCTTAATAACTCTTTGGCCTCAACGGCTTAGCCTTAATATATTAGAACTTTCCAGCATACCATATTTTAAGAGCTTTCTCATTTGATATTAATGATCTCTTCGCAATCCAAGCCAATAAAATTAATTTACTCAAATATAAATCCTTATATTTGTTTTGCTGCATCAGGTCGTTGTCACCGCTGGTGTGAGTAATGGAGGATTGAAAGCGGCCTCTTCGTCAGGAGGTGGGAAAATTAGCTTGGCTTTTATTTACACAGTAGTATTAAGTGTTGGCTTTAAGTGGCTACTTAAATTTAAATTGAAAGAAAATCAGCACAGCCACAGGAAGTTATGCTTGCAATATTCTCCGCTCTTAGCTGATACAATACATTTTTCAATGTTATTTAGAGATGGGTGTTTTCAGACCAGGCTTTTTCTGTTCTTCTGGGGCAAAATGTAAAAGCCGCGAGAACAAAACTTGCAGGGCAGATAATAAGTCCAAAAATGTTTCCTTTGAGGTAAGCAACATGAGTTATTGACGTCAAATTACGTCATGTTCTCAAACGGCGGCCATCTTGGGTTTCTTCTTTTTTTCTAAAACCTCCCAGATGCACCAACATTGACCAAAAAGTTACAAATTCTGGAGAAATGGCCTGTCAGAATATAAATTGCGGTTGCCATGGTAATATTGATTTTAATCCACAAGGAATTGCCAAACTAAATTTTTGCCGGATAGTTTTAAAGAATTTGTTAAACAAAGTTCATGCATGCAGATTGCTCTTGACAATTTGCTTTTCATTGCGATTCAGAGAGTTTATCTCAGGATCAAGCCTTTATCAAACAGAGTACCCCGAGTGAGGGAATGAAGTTTTCAAAGGGTAGTTTACAGGTAAATTTCACCTGGCATCTTAAAGCGTTAGTAACAGATCTAAATATTGATACCACAGTACACATTTATCAAATTAAGCGAAAACTCACTTTTGGATAAGTTATGTAATTTATATTGACAATTACTGAAAAGAACAATTGCTTTGTCCGCTTCATAAAATGCAAGTTTTGTAGCCGGGCAGCCTTGGTGGCGACCTGCTCTAGTATTAACCTTTCTTCTTTGGTCACTTGACTCAAATATCCAGACAGGTATCATTGGATTTCCTGTCAACCAGAGCAATTACAGCTTGCGTAGCTGGAGGGATTGTTTGCGCAAAGTTCGAGCGGCGGAGCGGCGAAGGGAATAGCCGCGAAGGGAATGGGGAAAAGCAGTTTGAAATCCCGCCTGCAGGAAAACTTACGCGTTTTTAGTATATTCGGATTGGTTGAGAGCTGTGAACACATCAATCAAATGTTAGACGATCTCTCGCGTCTCTCCCAAGGGAAACCTTCGCTCAATAATTTCAGCCTACATGGGATGTACATAGAACAGAGTCAGACCATTGATGAAGGTATTCTAATGACAGAGCAAGAAGACGGCTGTGAAAGAATTGCTTGCTGGAAGAGACTTAGGGGCAATTCTACTCACAGGTTTCGGACAAGTTTTAATTCTTAGAGACCGGGGTTACAGATAATTTACAGTTTCGCCACTGGTAAGGAACAAACGCGATGTGAAAACACTGGTGTGCTTGTTATTTCGCCACTTAAGTTTATCCCTTTCTAGTAGATCCTCACTGACCAAGACTCCTGTGTTTCTTTCCAGACCAGAGAAAATGAAATTGAAAAGCTCGACAGCGTTCCTAGACTGCGAGCAGTCGTATTATTTTGTTCAGATTCTACGTGCAAGTGGAAACTTTGTAAGCTTTGTCGCTCGTTGGTTGAGCTTCAAGAGACTGTTCGCGATCTACAGCGTTCCATATTTTCCTTCTACGGGATTGACAAACTCCATTCAAAAGATTACTCGATTCCACAATATCTAGACCAATTTGCGAACAAAGTTCTGCCAACGTTTCGCTAGCGAGCTTTGCGCGGTGAACGTTCAAATGATTTACCATTGAGATAATCAATGTATCAGATTACAGTTTTCTCTAGGTGATAAAAGTGGGAAGCATTCAAAAAACCCTAGTTCTCCGGCAGGCGTTATTTTCTCGCGGCTTACACCGTTCGTTGTCGCAGCTCACGCCTCTCATGGCGGCTTCGCCGCCAAAACTTTAACTTCGCATACAATACCGCCAGCTACGCAGGCTAATCTTTGAGTAAAGTTGACATCTTTCGTGCTTCGAAACCTTGAAAAGGTTTTGGGTAGAAAATTATAGAAGATGTTTACTAAAATTCGCCGTATTTAATCTTAAATGGACAACAGCATAATCTACAATTATCATTGATACTTTTTGTTGTCCGTTGAAAATTGGAAAGCTTTCCTCCCTTTGCAGTCTTTTTCCGCGATCGAAACACCACATAGATTATTTGTTTTGATTAATCCAGCCGCTACGCGCCAGGCGACACTTTCACGCAAAACTTTATGAAACCGACAGGTTTCTTATTAAGATCTGGCCTCTGATTGGTTGGGGTAATTGGATCTACGAAAGCTGTCAACAGGCTGTCCAAAAAAGTCATCATGTGATGAGAGGGGGCGGCAGTTGAGAAGGCCGTGAATCCGGCAGGCGATTTTCTCGCTCTTCGCCGCTTGCGCATGCTCCCCAGAAAAACTGCCAGCTGCGCAGGTTAGAACAACGAACGACAAGCAAATCACGGTCTATCAAGTGGAACATTGCTGAACAAGATGTTTGAGGGATCCCTATCAGTCATTCACTCATTTACTCCCTCGAACAAATATTTCAAACTCTTGTTAACCCTTCCAGTTCAAAGACATACGTGTCCCATCCAGCTTCCATTCATCTATTTGTTAAACTGAATTCAAAGTTCTTTTCTTGTAATTTAAGTCCGTGCTCTAATTTAGAGTGCATATCACCTTCTGATTGAACTTGAGCAAACGTTTGAACAAATTTATCTACACTGAACAAGCACGACGGATGCCATAAAGCCCCATAACGAATTCCACAAGAAGACAGTCGACGGTATGTGATGTATAACCTGTGACTTTAACCTGTTCAAAATGTATTTCCAAGCCTCATTTGTAAAAAAAATTCTTTGCGAGCATTTGGTAACTCAACTTCGGATTGTGTAAGTGTTCTTTTCAACTTGACTGTTTTTAGAATTCGCGGATTAAGAACTTGACAGGTTCATATTTCGAACATCATTCTGAACTAAGACAATTCTTTTCTTTGCCAGTGCAGATTGCATAAACACCAACATAAGGTTAGAAACGTTTTTCTTATCTTTAGCTGCATCAGGTACCTGTCACCGCTGCGACGAGTAGAGGAGGATCTAAAGCGGCCTTCTCTTCAGGAGGTGGGAGAGAGACTACTTTACTTTAGTTCACTATAAAGAGCGGTATCGTGTCCTTTTGGTTTGCTGTTCACTTTTACACTAACCTAGAAAAAAAAACAGAAATATGACGATTTGATTTTCATTCCAATGCAGAGAGTTTGTCTCAGGATCAAGCGTTGGGCAAACAGAACACTCCGAATGTGGAAATAAGCCCTTTAAAGGGCCATTTACAGGTAAATTGTTAATTGACGTATTTTAAGCGTCGGTAGCATGTCCAAATATTGATAATAGTGTACAAAGATAACAAAGTAATTAAATAAAGCGAAAAACAGATTCGAGTTACAACATGTAGCATCTCGTTGGATGACAAAAGAATAACAAAACAGCGCATTTGTTAGATGCCTCGTTCTTTCAAACTCTGAATTAATTTTCCGCAATCCCCCACGTCACTCCTGTTGGTGGTGTTCAGTGCCATAGCTTCAGTCTTTTTGCTGGTGATGTTAAGGCCGACTTGCTTTGCAAAGATGTTAAGTCGCCGAGTTTTCTCTTGGATGTAAGAATGGGTGCGTGATAATAGCACTACTGAAATCGTCAGCGTGATCTAGGTGTTCTAAGAAAGAGAAAGCAGTCTATCTGATGTCCCTGTTCTTGTCCTCTGTGGTGTGCGGCATGATCCAGTCTACGACACAGGGTGAAAAGCACTGTGGACGTAACAAACCCCTGCCTGACATCAGTCTTGACTTTCAACAGGATTTCACCGTCCCCAACTGAACAGGTAAATTTGCGGTAGAAACTTCTGTTGATCCCGATGAGGTGGGACGGGATTCCATATGCTCGTAGAATCCGCCAAAACCTTTCTCGGTAAACGTTTTCGAAGGCCTTGGCGAAATCTACAAAAAACGTTCACATACAGAGACCGCTGCCACTCTGTACATTGTTCAATGATGTTTCTCAGCGTAAAAATGTGATCTATTCAACCTTTTCCTCTCCTGAAACCTTCCTGTTCCTCTCGAAGCTTAAGGTCCACAGGAAGTGACAGGCGCTTCATGACGACTTTCGCTAGGATCTTGCTAGGGACGGATAAAAGTGTAATGCCGCGCCAGTTGCTGTATTCTGACAGAGCTCCTTGCTTTGGTATCCTCATGATGATGCCTTGACTCCAGTCATCGAACATTTTCTTGCTCATCCATATAGTGTCGAATATTGGCTGCAGGACGCTTGCAGTGCTCACTGCGTCAACCTTGAACAGCTCGGGACTGAGGCGGTCTTTGTCGGGTGTCTTGTGGTTCAGGAACTTGCATTTATGGCGGCAATGATCTCTTCTTGCCTCGGTGGTCCGGTTTCAGTGCTTAGGTCCTCTTCAGCTTCTGGTATCTCGGACTCCTCTTCTGGTGCTGGTCTGTTGAGGATTTTCTCGAAATGTTCGACTCATTGTGCTTCTCGGTCTTTCTCAGAGGTGAGAAGTTGCCCTTGCTTATCTCGTATGGGGACATTCCTGTTGCTGCTGTATTTCCCACAGACCAGTCTGGTGATTTTGTAGACATTCCTCTTCTCCCCCTTTCGCGCTGCTTCCTGAGCTTGCTTTGTCAGTTCTTCGCCATCAGCCCTCTTGTCGGTTCGAATATTCCTCTTGACGCGCCTGTTGTTCTCTGAGTGCTCCGCCCTGTACCTCTCTTGTAGTCTGGCTAAACTGCTGTCATTTATCTTCTTCTTCAGCGGGAGCCTCCCCTCGATATTTTTCCATGTGTCTGGTGTTATCCGTTCTTTCCTCTTCCTTGTCTTCTGCATCCCCAGGCAGTTCTTGTTCGTTTCTTTGAAGATGCTCCTCACTTTAAAGTGTTTAGTACGGTAGAAAATAGGATATGTAAGCGAGGTAACCGTGCTACATTTTTTGGTGGCGTGCCATTTTTATCAGAGCCCTGCCAAAGATTTTCGGTGGTTTGAATTGGCCTAAAGAAAAGAAATCGAGGCGCCCCGTTCATAAAGTGCAAGTTGTTAACCGGGACGCCTTAGTCGAGACCTGTTCTAGTGTTAAGCTTTCTTCTTTGGTCGCTCGACTGGAACATCCAAGCACTCACCATTTGTTTTTCTCTCGAACAGAGAAAAGAAAAACAAGCAAAATTGTTTATTTCAATGAACGAGTCGTTACAACGACACACTCACTCGAAAGAATATGTCAAACCTTTGTTAACTCTTCCAGCTCAAAGAAGTTTGTGGAAAGTTGGATTGCGAATTTGTCCCTTGTCTCCTCTAGCTTTCAGCCGTCTATTTATTAATGAAAGTAAATTCAAAAGTTATTTTCTTATAAGTCAAGTCCATTAGTCTTTTTTCAACGCGTGTGCATGTCATTTTCTGGTTCCGACGATAATTTTTGGCCTCTAGTTTATGGAAAAAAATCCATGGAGCACTAATAGTTGTCGAGTCATTTCATTTGTCGAGCACACGCAGCTAGATGTCGAAAACTATCACTCTAGTCTGATGAGGCCATAGGAAAAACGAGCTGTGGACGCCAAAACTGTCGCGTTTGTTATCGACAACAACTTTGTCATCGCCAACTGAATATTCATAGAATCACTTTTCCCCACAAATCTCCTTCTCTGGGCGTCAAAAGCTACTCAAACCTCCATACACACCATATTTCAAAAGCTTTTTCATGTTGTGATAGTGATGATGTCCTTATGCCACACCTTTAATGCAAACTTCTTGAACGCCAATAAAAGTTTTAAATGTTTTCTTGTAGTGGAGCACCATTGGTAAGAAAATTTGGTAACATATCGATGCAAGAAAGTTTGGTTGTGACGTCAGCATACGCGCGCCGCGCCCGCATGTACCCTCTGGCTGAGGGGGAGGGAGAGAATGCCATCTTTTCTTAGAGGGAAATCGGTGAAGTTTAGAACTTTAGAACAAATTAATATTAAATATCTATAAATGGAAAGAAAAAGTTCAAAAGAATACTCAGTTGACTTTTGGTGGAAGGCGAAAAGTTCAAGTTACGAAATTTGCCTTCCAGGGCTTCATCTTTGTTGTCGGTTCTGCTGCGAACTTGGCCGGCAAGACGCTTGAGTTCGCAGCATTTGGCAGGGGTCCCGACGCCAAATATAGCAGAGATAGTGCCTTCTGTTTTTTTTTTCTGTCCACTACCATGGTTTTTGCGGGGGTGCGAATATATTTCCCCAGGAAAAACGCCAGAATGTTCATGTCGATAGGCATCTTGTCACGGAAAAAGAAATGATTAGAACAATTAACTTCTTAAAGTAGTGTCACTGTGAATAGCCTAGTGATTTACGTGCCGGCCTTCAATGGCAGCGACCCGGGCTCGATACTCAGGGAACACGATTTTTTTTTTTTGGAATGGCAGCATTTTTACTAATTAATAAGTATCAGCAAAAAAATGTGGAGCTGCGCTTTTAGGCTAAATCTATATATTATTTTTTAGCTGCATCGAACGCCTGCCACTGCTGCTGTGAGCATTGGAAGATCTAAAGCGACGTTCTTGTCAGGAGGTAAAAAAGGTAGACGTCTTATATTTTATATACACAGTAGTATCGAGTTTTCTTTTTGACTGGTCACTTAAATTTAACTTAAATTATTGATATTGTAGGACTTGCGTGTAACTCATTTAACACAGAACAATTTCGATGACTTTGGCGATTTTCTTTTAATTCTGATATAGAACGTTTGTCTCAGGATCAAGCGTTGGGCAAACAGAATAGTCCGGTGGTGAAAATAAACCCTCCAAAGGGACCTTTACTGGTAAACTGTTGCCCTACTATTCGGTTTTCTCTCAACGAGATCAACGAAAGGCAAGTAAAATTTAAAAAGGATCTACCTGAAAACCATGCAATATTATACTACATCGTCCATCTCATTTTTTTTTTTTATGTTACGCCTGGGGACAGATATTGGTATATTGGTATATTGGTAAACTTTTGATCGTGCTATAATGAAAACTAACCTATTTCCCTGTCGACTATATTCCTTCGTGGTCAACACTCGTATGACCATAAAAATGGCGTCATAAAATGTTCAAAACTCAAGCGGGACAACGAGCCCCAGGCAGGTTGTTGCACAGCCAAGTTTAAAAATTATATGGCGTCATTTTATGGTCCAAAAGAATGTAGACCAAATCTAGCACAGCATCTTGCATTCACGGTAAATCTAGCGGTTTACTTCATCGTGAATCTACTTATTGGTGATTAAAACCACAGATGATGGCGCATTTGTCCCCTGCTGTCGATGCACTGAAATTCCTCAATAAAATCCATCCAAGAAGCTAAATCGTAGGATCATGATTACTATAGTAAGCAACTGCATGCCTGTAACGATCCAATATATGTATCTGGCTGTAATCGAGCGGGATATTGCGTTTGCTGAGAAGCCATGAAGTTGTTGTTGACAGAACGTGTAGACCTGAAATGAATTAGGAAGACTAATGAGCGGATGTAAGATTTATTTTTATTGTGTGCATATGAAATGTTGATTTTCAGCGCTTTAACCAATTCTCTGGCGGTTTTTCTACAATATTTGAGCAATGGTCTCGGTATTTTTCTTTTGCTAGCTTCTACGCACAAAGGGGGGTGCGGGTGGGGGGAGCGGGGTATGAACCATGCGAGCGGCGGGGATGTATGAACCATGCGAACGAGGAGGGATTGAGGAGAGGAAGGAAAGACATTGCCTGACTTTGTTTCACAGATGAGACAATTTTAGCAAAGGTACAATTTGTTTTAAATGGATACAATCAGTGTCAAATTTCGGCAAATCTAGGGATCAAAGAATACGTCGCAGTCTCTTTCTCCTTCCTGTTCACCTTGGCAACGCTACTTACGGCTTCCCCAGCCGCTCGGTACCTGATGAAACTTCGCTCCATTTTCTCACACTTAAAACATAGGGGAAGAAAGAGACTGTTCGCAGTCTAGCTTTGAGCGACAGGGGACATTTCAGTTCTGCTGGCCGTTATGAGAGCTTCATGGGTTCGCAGTTGTAACTTCTAAATATGGCATGAGCGTATCACTGTCTTAATCCTCCAGGAATAGGCTTGGATAAATTCTGCTCGTAAAATGGCTTATTTTGCCTGCCGGCAGTGCTCGTAAAAATCGCTTATTCTGCTCGAAACACACCCTAAGTGCCATACTTAGAAGTATAATTAACAGTGAGCCTTGTACCTCCCATAACGGCGAGGGCAGAATGTTTCCTGTCGTTTAAAGCCCGATTTGCTGCCATTTGACACCTCTTTGATGTCTCTGAGAATTTTGCCTAGTAAATAAAACCATTACTCAAAGTTCTAACCATTGAGTAATCGTTGAAACAAAGTCGAGCAAAGTGGTATATCTTTCGTTTTCCCACCAATAACTCTTTGATTGACCGCTGGGGTGCATGATTCATACGTTACCGTTTGCGCGCAGGATCTAATTAAAAAAAATTAATTTAAAAAAGGACATTTGCTAGCAGCAGGTGTCTTTCATCTTTGATTGTAAAAAGATTCGTCTTCACGTGCAGTCTGGATTGACGTTTTGTATACCCTCATCAAACTGAAAAAGCAGACGAAGTTTAACACCCAAAATTCTTGAAATTTGTAATCAGGGACATTTCATTTATAACCTTTCGAGCCTCCTTGTTTTCATAAAAGCCTTTCAGCGACGTCACCCAAATACTGCCTTTAGATTTGATTTTACGCTAACACTAAACTAAATCCACTGTGTGATTTATGTCTCGGCCATACGTTGATAACTACACTGAGTTTTAACAATATTTGAGAAATGCTTCTAAAACAAAGAAAATGCCAACTTCAGTTTAAGATACGTAAAACTCGTTATGATCAGTTAGAGTACATTGTAAAGTGCATTATACCTCTCAATAACGGAGACCGCGTTGTACGCTCCACACCGTGGGAAAAGCAAAATCCTCGCGCGACCTTTTGTTACGTTTTCTTCTAGATATCATTTGTAGCCCAATGCATTTCCTTTATCCTTTACTCTATTCTTTTATTTTTACCACCAACGTAAAAACCGCCAGAGAACGGGCATGAAATAAAAATAAACCCTATGTCTGGTCAGCAGTTTTGCCCTCTCATTTCGGTCTAGTCTACAAGTATTGTACAACAACTTCATGCATGGTTTCTCAGCAAACGCAAATGTCCCGTTCTATTATGGCAACAAACGTACTATTCTGTATCGCTACAGGCACGCAGTTGCTGAGAATAGTAATAGTGATCCGACCATTTAGCTTCCCAGATGGATTCTATTGAAGAAGTTCTGATCAGTGCATCGACGGCAGAAACCACAAATATAATCACTGTGTTTCGATCTGCTCAATCGTCCTTTATCACGTATCTGCGGACAAATGCGCCATCATCTGGGATTTAAATTACTGATAAGTAGATTTAGGAAGGGGTGAACTGCTAGGTTTAACCTGAATGCAAGATACCGTGCCAGATTTGGCCAAGAAAACGGAGCGAGCGAAGGAGAAAACCACGCGATCAAGGCATGCTGTAAACTCACAAAGTAGGCTTTGTTTTCATTCCTATTTCATCCAAACTCGTGTACCGAAAACTTATAAATCAAAGTAAGTTTACAGACAAGATTGTAAAGAATACTTTTGAAGTTTGAAAGGTCTATCCAAAGCTTTTCTGGGCGATTCAGTGGAGCCTGGAAATGGCCAATATTGACATTCATTATTATTTTTTCAAATGTGCTCAACGGCCATAACTTCACACATAAAATGAAGGGGGTTAATTTTTCATTCCAACTTTGCTTCACTTTCTCAGAGAACTGCTCTCATGTATCCCAAGAGAGGATGAAGCGGTAAGAGAGCTACTCCCTCATACAGGCCCTAGCCCCATCCTAATCCCTCTCAAGTTATTTTTAGCAATAAGTGGTTGAAAATTTCAAATTTGAAATTTAAGGCAATTACCCTGAATTTTAGCAGCAATATAGAACTCTTCATTCTGTAATATTTCATGATTTCAATTTTTCCAATTTTGGCATTTTCTGCCGGTAAAATGATGTCACAAACTTGGCGCCAAATGTTGCTTCTAGTGTTATGGGATATCTTATGTCAGTTTCTGAATGACCTTGTTACGCAGATCTCAAAACTGAAAAAATAATGAAACGTTTTGAAATTTGAATTTTGTTACTAAAAATAACTTAAGAGGGATTAGGATGGGAACAGGGCCTATAGGGGAGGTGAACTCTTTTACCCCTTCATCCTCTCGTGGTATCCCCAGTTATGGTCCTGTACTTGACTGTCGCAGTGACACCTGGTATAACATGTAACACTTATGAAACTACGAATACTATACTAATTGCCACTTTGTTTCAGCCTTGTTCCCTAGAATTAACTAGCCTCCCATGCAGTCGTTTTAAGGGGAAACGTCTACGTGGGAGGCTAAGAATAAACGCACTCTAAGACGAAAAAAAGTTTATTAAATTTCATTAAAGTTAAATGTTATAAAAAATTTTCAAAGTACTTGTTGTTCCAATGCTGTTGAAAATGATCTTTTTCATATGCTATCAGTTCTAACAAATAGAAAGCGTGGTTGTTGTTCTTCTTGTCATGCAGGGAGGAGGAAGCTTTTGTTTAGAATTTGACAAAATCCCATGTGATCCAGTGACATCAGGGCTGGCCATATTTGAGGAGAAAACGGTTAAACTTTCCAAGACCCATGAATTACAATATGTCCTTCATGGAAAGTGCATTCCTGGTAAGTATTTACAGTAGTAGTCAGCACTAAGCAGTTTTCAGTAGTGTTCTGTACTCAGAAGCATCTCATTAGTACTCAAATGCTTGTTTTTCATAAGCCAAAAATCCGACAGGCTTACTAAATTACTCGCTACCTGATTCCCTGCATAGTGTAACTTGCAGAGATTTCCGGGAAAACTGAGCCGTAGTTCCTTGTTTTAAACAATGAAAAAGCAAGCCAAGGTGTTTTTGCTTTAATTAGTCCAAAACATTTTTATTTGTCAAAATAAACTATGCGTAAATTCGCTTGCAACTTAGCTTTGTCAGCCCTTAGCTAATATGTTAGTAATGTCGTTTGTTGTTTTTCGTTGGGTGTATTAGCTCTTCTGAAAATTCCTCGCTTGAAGAGGGAAAGTGTGCGGCTATTTTTAATTTTTCGAAATAAGCCTGCCGCTGCCTGTCCCAGAAAAATCCTATTTGGGCTAGGCTTTATTGGAGTCCCCCCCCCCACCCCCTCTCCTAAACTTTGTGAGTATTAAACGAAACTTTGATGGTTCGTAGTACGTCCAAACATGCTTTCTTTGAGGTCCACAGCATGACCTGGTGACGTCACATGATGTTGGAATAAGGTCATGGTTTCCAAGAGGCGATCTTGGAACTGCCATCGTAGATTTCCTGATTTTTCTAAAACCTCCAAAAACCAACATCGCCGAACCGTTCAATAAAACCAAAAAGAATGAAACTGTACGGATCTAAAAATGTAAAAATTATCGTATTAATTTTGATCAACAATGACATCTTATACGAAATTGTTCCCGGATAAATTTAGGGAAAGTCACATGATTTGGTGGTTTTTTATTGCGTATTACAAACGTTATAAATATTCCAATTCAGGACGGGAACTTTGCACCACTCCCCCCCCCCCACCCTAAAGAAGATCCCACGCTAAATGGGGTTAATACTATCTATACAGCAGCTATTCCTGTTTTCTGATTGGCTAATGCAAAAATAGCACATGAAAATGAGACATGATTGCATTTGGAAATTAAGTGAGAGGGCTTGAAGACAACGCCAAGTACCCAAACACAACAAGAAGTTCTATTTATACTGGGAAAGCGTGTGAGCTAAACGTAAAAACCATGAGGACAACAAAAATATGAAGTAGGAGCCGGCGGCATGTCATGTTTTCCTAAGCTAAAAACGGGCTGGTGGAGTTGTTAGTTCAGCTTTAGTTTTTACCTGAAGCATTTCAGCGGTTTACAAACCTAAATCCTTGAATCTGATTGGCTAATGACGCGTGCTCCAGCAGTCCAGATTTCCCCATCCGGACCCCGTGTACGGCGCGAGGGTTGTCCAATACACACGCAATGATACCATTTGCAAAATTAAAAGCAGCATGTTGATCCATACCATTGGTATGAATGGTAAAAGGTGAAGTAGGTTCACCATCCGTTAACATTATATTGGTAAATTGATTCTCATTAGTGGGACTTAGAAAATTCCCAGTCTCATGCAACACAAAGAGAGCTACACCAGTTTTTCCATTGGTAGAAATGGTAAAAATAGTAGTCCATCTGTAACCATTAGTAAATTGCATCTCATTAGTGGGATTTAGAATATTTCATCAGTTTAAACCAACTGAGAGAGGGCCAAATCGGGTTGTCCATTGGTACCATTGGTACAAATGGTAAAAGCAGTAGTCGGTTTGTTATTATTGGTAAAGAGCATGTCATTTGTAAGACTTAAAAGATTTCATGTTAAAACCAACTTCGAGGGGGCCAAATCGGTTTGTCCACTGGTACCATTGGTACAAATGGTAAAAGCAGTAGTCTGTTTGAAACCATTATATTTGATGTTAAGTTTAAAGTAACTGAGAGACGACCGAATCGGTTTGCTGCAAAGCAGAAACACTATGTAAACGGTAAATTGTTAGCCTGAACAGCTCGAAACATGTGTAAGTTGTAATGTGACAGTAGAAAAATCCAGAGCAATCAACACGAAGAACTGACATAGAGGGAACTACGGTACGGAACCGAGAGCAGTTAAACAGCAAGTGTTTTATAACTATGTAAGTTGTGTAGGCCTATCAATCCCTTGCTACCTCATTCTAAGATATCTATATAAGCGTAAACTAGCTGTTGAGATGTTCAAAGGAACACACGGTTCAAACGACAGGCTGTCTCCTCCTCCTCCTGAAAGCTCATTCTGTATGTGTGTAAAACCATGGTTTTGCGGCGGTGTGAACCCACATTTCCAGGAAAAACAACCGTGTTTATAATCTCAAAATTAACAAGGCATTCGCATCCAAGACCAGTGTGGCGTGTCAGACATAACGCTTATTTTCGAAGCAGACGGCCCGAGTTTCGCTCTCATAGGGGGGGCGTTGGCTGGCATGTTTTGCCTCACCGAGTGAAATTGTAATCGGTGTGTTGTTTTTTACCATTTTTACCAATCAGGTTAACAAATATACCATATTCTTCCTTTACCATTTGTACCAATAGTACCAATGGACAAGCAGATTCAGTTCTCTCTAGGTGGTTTAATGAAACGCAGTTTACCAATGGATATCGGATGGGCTACTCTTTTTACCATTTGTACCAATGGTAACAAATTGTCTACTTCCTTTACCATTTGTACTAATGGTACCAGTACGTGGTACCAATGGACAAGCCGATTCAACTCTCTTCACCATTAATGAGATGCAGTTTACCAATGGTTATCGGATCGACAACTCTTTTTACCATTTGTACCAATGGCAGGGTTCGTGAGGCTGCTTTTACAAGTCTTTTACTAATGGTATATGTGAGTCTGTATTTGACACGAGTGTCCAACGCAACAAAGCGTTAAAATTGTTCCTTATAAACACGGAGCGATTATATACTTTGAGGTTAAGGGTCTTGACCTGTCAATCACAATTCTCACCGGGCGCCAAACGAGCGCATTTGATTGGCTCACTGACCAGATGGGAAGCCATCAAAGATGTGCTCCATCATTCTTGCAAATCTCTGCTCTAAAAACTCTGCAAATAATTTAACAGCTCTGCCAAGAAGATAGTAAATAGGTAAATAGCAAATTTCAGATCATCACATCAATTGAAATAAAGGCTTTGTTTTGCGCTCAGATTTTTGCATTGCGAAGTTTTAAAACTGGAAAATAATCGAGAGGTAAAATACCCGCCGCTGATGCTTGAAAACGTGAAACCGCTGAGGAAAAATAATTCATAGTAGGGACCGTTTAGGCCTTTTTGAGGGGGATTTAATTAACTTTTGTGTGGAATACATTAACGCCGGTGACAACATAGGCTATTGTCTGGATCTCATGAATAAAATGTGGTGGATTCTCATTAGTGTATAACTGGTTTGACAGGTTTGTCAATCACGTCAGGTTTTATTTTTAGCTTGTGGCGGTCTTGATTGGTATAACCGATTTGACAGGTTTTTAGTTATTTTTGGATCAATGATGTCATAATGTAATTTCATTGTTCTGTAGCCTATAAAAGCTTTATTTACTAGCAAGCGCTAACACGCATTTCATTTGCAATTGAAAATCACTGAACCGTGACATTCTTGTGCAAGCTTCATTTTCTTGCCGCTTTCCTTGTTATTGCAGACAAGCATTGTTCTTTAACCATAGAAAAAATATTTTCGGTTCACTGATTCATAAATTGTACATATTAATGAGCTACTGGTACTTACACATGGACCGAAGAAATGAGTGAATAACTCGCGAAATGACGAACGTTGTTAATGTATTAAATGCCAATGTTCACCTCCTGAAAACAGCAAGGGAAACACCAGGGACAGTACCGGTCATCATCACTACAGAGACTGGAGATTATTTGGGGGAAACCCAATACACTTACGTGGACCAAAGCAAAGAAGCGATGAAAGAGATGCTTTCAAATAAGAGGAAATTAGCAGAATTCTTCTACGATGTCGCAAAACTGTTCAAAAGTGATGACTGCATAGAAAATAAAACACAGGGTTCTCAAGACGTAGGTGAGCTAGGTCTCTCTCAGTTGATTCAGTTAAAAAAATAGTGTATTATGTTTTTGAGAATAAAGTCCAGCTTTTGATACCATGGGGAAAGTAAATGAGGTCATGTGACATCATCACCGATTAATCGATAAATGCATCGTGATGAGAACTTGTTAGATTGCATTCATATACACTGTAGAAGAAGAGTCTCTTATGGCTTGGATATTAGTAAGAATAAAGGAACGCGAACAACACATCACAATTTTTTGACGAATTTCCGAATGTAGCCCCGGGTGTACTAAAGCATACTTTGGCAGTTCTATAGCTAACGTTATGTTTTGCTACGGGGTTTTTGTAGGCTTACCAAATCAAGAAAAACAGTTACAGCCAGTTGACATTTTGCTACCGTTGGTGTACGCAGCAGCAGAAACCGGTGCTAAGCAGTTCATTGAAATATTTTTCTGTCTACCCGTCGCAAAAATGGTCTTCGAAGAGTACAAGAACAATTTTGTTTTACCAGAACATATTGCAGAAGGCAATGGCCATGAAGAAATTGCCACATACCTCCGAGACATAACCAAAAGGTACATGATTTGTTTTGTTTTGTTTTTCGTTCGTTTTTTTTTTTTTGGTGGGGGGGGGGGGTTGTTTGTTTAGTTTTTAATTTAAACTTCTAGGCACTGCAGAAGTTGGAAAGGAGAAAGATTGGTCTGTCGTGAAAGTTATTCAGCATAAACATGAAACTTACGTTAGTTTAATATAAATGCAGATCGTGCTCAAAAATGACTGCAATGCCTTTATTGTCTGGCCTGATTTTCTAAGAAATCAAAAATAGCGTGGGTACAGTGCAGGTGCTCTGTATATTTGTTTCAAGTTACGGAAAGGTGTTGACGATTTTGAGGGCGGTCTGATACTTTCTCTCCATGTGCGATTCTGAGAGTTGTTTTATTGGAAAAACAAAAAGATTAATACCATTTTGCGTTTATCATGTTGACTTCACAACATCCAAATAAACGAGCCGAGTTGAAAAAACTTAACTCGATGCACAATAGATAGAGACACGTTTCCGGCTTTTTAAGTTGCATTTATTTGCAAGAAAGAAGACTATTTCTTTATTACAAATGCGTCATCCCAAAACACCCGCACGCCATTTGTCGAATCTACGAAAACCTGAAAAAAAATCAAGCAAATTAGATACCAGGGGGCGGTTTCTCGAAACTCCTGGTAACTTCTCGGGCACGTAGTTCTATTTTGAAATCAAAATCTATAGAATGTGGTGTAACTTTTTGCCCGCAAAACAGCTCGACCGTTGTTTCATCAACTTACAACTTTACTGCTTAGTTTAAAAATCAAACAAACAAAAACTTGAATCTTAAAGGTATACAGGTAAACCATGCGCTCATAAAATAGCTTTCCGGGTCCGAAAGGTTACCGGGACTTTCGAGTAACGGGCCCCAGGACAAAATCCTTACTTGGCTCACCATTATCGTCATCAATCAACCCTCGTCGTCCCAGCTGGGACATAAGCTGGCAACTAGTTTCTGCTGCCAGGGTCTGTCTTTAGCAGCGTCCTGTGCCTGACTCAATAGGAACCTAACTTTTTTAGCCCAGTCATCACTGTCCGACTTCAGGTTGTTTTCGTCCAGCCACATTTGCTTTTTCCAGTTGGTTTCCGCCTAAGGGGTACTTTGGTGTTCAGTAAACGCCAGAGCCATCTGATCCTGTGTATTATGATCTCCGTCTTCAAGACATGTCTGAGCTATCCGGTCCAGTGTATTTTGATCTCCAATGAAATTGCTTTACAACCCTTCATCTTAGCAGATTTATGCTGAGGTAATGTTTATCGACAAAACCCTTACAATTCTAAACACCCCTCAGACTCTCAATAGGAATCATTTGTCTTAAGCTCCAGCCAAGGAGCAACAGGATTTTAGTACACCCCACTATATACAGATTTTAGTTAGTAAACTTGCCTGGCTGACAGCTGTTGGAGATCTTGCGCAAGCAACTCTTGTGGAAAACATCTATTTTGATCATGTCTGCCTTCACTATTTCCTGGCACTTGGGGACAGACATAAGTACGGACTTGACATTGCTGTTGTGAATCCTCATTTTGAGGCTGTACTGTTTTGATCTATATATTTAAAGAGTCTGCTAAACGTACCCTGGTTTTCAATTATCCGTGCCTTGATGTCTCTTTGAATGGCAATCTTGCCATTGCTTATGAGATGGTCAAGGTAGGTGAAAACTTCGATATGCTTTTCTAAACCGTGACTTGTTCTGGCCTGATCTTATAATCAGTGGCACAAAACAATTCTTTTTGAGAAGAATACCATACAGTACACTTTCTGGGAATGTTACAAAGGCTGAGGTCTCCATTCATTGGCACGTTGACGAGTGACGAGGAGTGGGGAGGGAGGAAAAGAACTTCTAATCTGTAGAATACTAGGCCAGCAATTTGCATCTCACTGAACAAAACTGGCTGATTTTGTTTATATATGCTTCACTCTACCAAGAACGATGGAAAAGCAAAAACAACAAGGAACATAACTGGCTAGACTAATGGCTCGTATGGTAGTATGAAATCGCTGTGAATGTTGCAAACTTGTAATCCATTCGTATCGAGGGGCAATGTGTGATTTTCTTGGATTCGATCGATCAATTTGTTTAACTTCAGACGCTTGTAACTTCGTGTGCTAAGTGCGTATCAACGAAGCTTGCAGCCTTGTATAAAGACAAGATGCACTAAACTGGGACGCATTTTCCCCATCCACATATAATCTTCTTGTGCCTATGTTAGTCGCACTTAAAGGGGTTATGTCACGCTATTTTAATATCTTTTTCAAAAGCTAAAAAGTGTCTTCACATCAATTGAATTCCAAAAATAATGGTCTAGCGTTGTGATTTAAGACTTACAGCACTGAAACTGTTTCCTGTCGTCTGTCGCTACCGATGGTAAGGATGGAAATGGATTGAAACTTGAAAAACTTGGGCCAATTTTGTCAAGTTTTGATGCTATGTCTCCAAAAATCAGCCCCAAAATTATTTTGGTTAGCTCTCCCTAATGACTTTCATTTGATATCTCCCTCATAGTTTTACAGGAGCATTTTGTGTATGGGTGAAGGCACTTAGTAATGATTTTAGCACAGAATTGGCCTCGTGACGTAGCCCCTTTAACAGCCAAACCGTTTAATGCGTCCAGACGTCCCAGATATCTCAAGTATAAAATTATATGGCCATTGCTAGTTAAGCTGAGTGTAAAACAGTCGGAACAATAGAAATACATCCTACGGCGGACAGTTTGTTAAAATTTTCATATGATTTACCTGTTAGATTTTCTGAGGAAGATGGGAAAAACCAAACGCAGTCAAAAAAGATTGATTGGCTAGAACTTGCCAAAGCTTTTGAGGAAAGCAGCACACAACTTGGTGAGTTTCAGACTTATTAAGAAATAAAGTACAGATGTTAATCATGACATTATGTTCACTGTCTAATTTATAAATTGAATTAGATAACGATATGACTAAGAATTGGACTGCGAAGCCGAGTCTTTTTTGAGCGATGCACTTTGTTGACCATTACTCACAGAAAACGTGGAGGAGTGGCCAAATTGTTTAAGAAAATAATAGAAAGATTGGAATCGATAAACTAATCGATACTTAGGTCAGTTACTTCGAATCATACTTTGCGAAGGACGACCTTCAGCGATTAATACACATTCAAACTGGCCTGCGGTGAATGCCTAAAGCTGATGCGCACAATCGTCATTCTTTACGCAATGAACCGGATCCCGAGAAACCCTATTGGGATGATGGGAGAACACGAGAAAAACTTCTAAGAAAACTGCACTTGTTATTTGCAAGCTTTTCTCCCAAAAGGGTTTCTCAATGGCTCGATTGGATTTCTTAGTGGTCATGCCTTCTAAGTTTAAATGCTCAGGCATACCATAAGAAAAAGAACAGGGCGTGTAACTGCCACAGCTTTCTAGCAAACGTTAGCTGAAGTGAGTTTCATTGCGATCGGGGTTACCATAGCAACACAGTGATGTCATTGTTATATTTTCTTAAATTGTTTTGAATTCTGGGGATTTTCATACACAGCAGTTCACGGTACTTGTAGTTCAAGTGGCTGCCTTTCTGTGTAGTGAGTTTAAGAAAAACCTTTGCAGGCGTTTTCGAAAAGTTTGCAGTTAATTTGGTTTTTACCTTTACAGTGACAGAAATTCATTCGAAATTCATTCATTATGCTTGCCAGACTTGAAGAAAATAAGATTTAAGCTTACATTCTTCTGATACCTATTAATAACCGCCCCTGAAATCGCTTCATTTGATTTCGAATAACATGAACATAACATTGATGTGAATTTTGCTTTTAACATAACTCATAATAGAAAAACCATACGAATCATTTCTCTAAAGCTTTGCGGTCCTCTATGGGATATTCTGAACAACATTTTTGTGCGTTTTGCAAGCATTTTAAGGACGGTGCCTCCTAATAAGACTGTAATACAGAGGTATTTTTGCAAAGGTTATGACTATCCCCGGCAGATCTTTTCAGAGATAATTAAGCATTTATAATTTTTTTAAAAAATCAATTATCTCTGAAAAATGCATTGTTACCCCCTATTTTCATTTTGAATTCTCATAGCCCTTGGTAATATCTGCTTTTTCCATATAGTCATAAACTGTGCAAAACTACCTTTCTACGCTAAATAAATAAGTAGAAAAACAATATTCACTTGGAGGATAAGGCCTGCTCCAAGTACCAGGCAAACTTTATTGATAACACAAAGAAAGCAGCAATACACCAGCAAAAGAGTTGTGTCAGGGAGGCCAGGAAAAATCCGTAAAAAACCCACGAAATGGGAAAAAAGCCGGGAAACCTGCGTGAAGATCGAGACACAAACTCAGTCCATCCACTGGACGAAGAAAGACAAATACTAAATAGCCATGCTCTGGGTGACTGAAAGCATTTCCGCTTGTGAACGCTTAATATAACGCCTCTTAGAGCAAGGATTTTTCCATCCCGCATGCCTATCCTTCAACTCCGGATCAATAAGCTTATAACCACCATTAGAAGCACCACCTGATTTCAGACTATGTAGGCAATAACCATCGACATTCTCTACAAACGGTGATAAATACGTCCTGAATTTATCGCGAATAGTAGTGTAGCTGATGCCTAGCGACTTGTGGAAATATGAACCTTTCTTAGTACTGACTATTCTTCGCAAAACTGTGAAACAAGAATCCTTAGCGTCTGGCAACAATGAAAGAATCCTTTCTGTGATTGCTACTGGGCATGAAATCTTA
>CAXHKT010000079.1:15000-17500 GCA_964017195.1 Siderastrea radians
CAGAAGTCGGGACTTTTCGCATGTATTAGCTCTAGAATTACTACGGTTATCCAAGTAGTAATGGTACAATCAAATAAACGATAACTGATTTAATGAGCCATTCGCAGTTTCACAGTACTAGTGTTTATACTTAGACATGCATGGCTTAATCTTTGAGACAAGCATATGACTACTGGCAGGATCAACCAGGTAACTATCTGCAACGGGGAACAAAGTTCCTCGCCGAGCGCATCCCTTACTGGAGGGATGCTCGCTTTCGTACATTTTGCTATCCATCGTGGGAATCCAGTCAAACCGGCAACACAAACGGTCAGCCGGCCAAAGGAAACCCAGCATTTTCTGCCACGTCTTTCTCTCTCCTTGCACAGTTCAGGCATACCAGACAGATAGGCAAGTGAGCTGACCGCATCAGGCCCACAAGCAAGCTGAGGGAATGCTAGAAAAGTGCATCAGCGGAGGAAAAATCCTCCGGTTCGTTTGCTACTATCGTTGGCCAAAGGCCAGTTTGCACAACTTCCATCATTCTTTCCTTACCATGGGCTGGTAAGGCATATAGGGACACATGATTTGTTAAGTTTAGCGTCAAACGCCAACTTTTGCCTCCTTCTGCCTCCAAAAAGCCTCTAGAGATCAATGAATCCTGATCTCAACCCGCGAACATAAGAGAACAGGGCTTACACACGGACCCACTTCGAGTCACCCTTGGAAGCCTGCCTCCTTACTATATCCTTAAAACGCCCTTGGGTCATGCGAGACGGCAGGTGTTAGAAAAATTTTCACATCTTTTGCTGTCACCTACTAACTGCCGAGCTTGTCACCTACTAACTGCCGAGCACGTTTGGAAAGTCACCACATCTTCATCTTTGGCACAAATGTTGCCCTCAGTAATGTGAATGAAATTCTCATATTCATAGCCTTTGTCTTTACTTCTGCTGCGTGTAAGACGCACGAAAAGTCCCTGATTCTGCAGAGGCTATAGACTGCACAGCACGTATGAAAACTCACCACAGCTTCATCTTTGGCAGAAATGTTGCCCTCAGTAATGTGAATGAATTTCTCATATTCATATCCTTTGTCTCCACTTCTCCTTTGTGTAACAGGCACGAAAAGTCCCTGATTCTGCAGAGGCTACGGACTGCACAGCACGTTTGGAAAGGCCGCAGAACGTCACCTTTGGAAGCAATGCTCATCACACTAATACGATTAACACTAGCAAAGTTGTATCAATGACGTCCTCCTCTGCTTCGTGTACGAGGAACGAAAACTATCTGCCTTACATTGTCTTATATTTCACTGCATAATATAAAGGAAGCTACATCTCCCTCAAATCATGGCCAATCACCCAGAACATTTGCCAGCAGCCATTATTACACCAGAACTGTACATAGCGACCAAAAGATTAAACTCTTGAAGTGGGGGCGAAATGACCGAAATGGGGGCGAACTGACCACCACCATACTAATGACTCCAATTTCTACTTCTAGGAGCATGAAACTTCCAAGCCACAAAACACTCTTTTGTGGATGCACGAAGGCCCCTGATTGCCTGATGACACGACATACCACTCACTGGCCGAAGACTTTCCTAGACTTGAACACTAACCTAACCCTAAACCCTAACCCGTAATCCCAATCCTCACCCTAGCCTCAACCCTCACCGTAACCCTAACCCTAAACCCTAAACCCTAACCCTAACCCTAACCCTAACCCTAACCCTAACCCTAACCCTAAACCCTAACCCTAAACCCTAAGCCTAGCCCTAACCCTAACCCCAACCCTTACCCTAGCCCTAACCCTAACCCTAAAACCTAACCCTAACCCTAACCACTAGGCCTACCCAAACCCTAACCCTAACCCTAACCCTAACCCTAACCCTAACCCCAACCCTAACCCTAACCCCTAACCTAGCCCAAACCCTAGCCCTAACCCTAACTCCAACCCTAACCCTAGCCCTAACCCTAACCCTAAAACCTAACCCTAACCCTAACCCTAACCCTAACCCCAACCCCAACCCTAACCCTAACCCTAAACCCTAACCCCAACCCTAATCATAACCCTGGGGAGGAGCCTTTGTGACTTAAAAAAGTGCACTCGACGTTTAGGAGGGAGGAGCCTTTCTGACTGTCAAAACTATGACACAACCATTGCAAAGAGGACCCTTTCTTTCTCACTAAGAAAAAACTTGATGTAATGCTTTCGAGGGAGGAGCCTTTCTAACTTAAAACAAATTGAACCGACGTTTTCGAGGGAGGAGCCTTTCTGACTTGAAGAAATGCAGTGGACATTTAGGAGAGAGGAGCCTGTCTCACTAAGAGGAGCCTTCCTGAGTTAAACAAACATGCACTCGACACTTAGGAGGGAGGAGCCTTTCTTTCTTTGGAAACCTCGTAGAACGTTGTGTGAGGTTTTGCTAGGTGAGAAAGGCTCCTCCCTACAAAAGGTTGAGTGAAATTTTTCTAAGTGAAAAAGGCTCCTCCCTCCAAAAGGTTGTGTGAAATTTT
>CAXHKT010000080.1:0-10000 GCA_964017195.1 Siderastrea radians
CAGCAGTGCTTTCATATATAACACTTACAGGTCTAAGGAAAGGTCCCTGCACATGTTTAGTCAAGTACAACATCATTTCCAGCGTCTCAGAAGCAAGAGTCAAGTATGAACGACACTGACGCTCATCTGTGGCTAGCTGCCTCATGCGAGAGGTACGCACTTCCTACATGAGCAAAATAAACACATCAATACCAACACTTCACTCCTCAGTTTCTGCTGGGACAGGGTAATCATAGGTTTCCCCAGTCAGAAGGCCACTTGTGGCCCGCTAGTAGACTTGGCACTTAAATAAAGTTTTTCATTCATTGACTATAGCCTGAGGATAGAGCCGCCCGTCCCCAGGGGTATGCCCAGCCTGCCCCCAGCTGCAGGGGTATGCCCAGCCCGTCCCCAGCTGCAGGGGTATGCACAGCCCGCCCCCAGCTGCAGGGGCATGCCCAGCCCGCCCCCAGCTGCAGGGGTATGCCCAGCCCGCCCCCGGCTGCAGGGGAATGCCCAGCCCGCCCCCAGCTGCAGGGGCATGCCCAGTGGATAGGAGGTGCTGACTTACTCTAGGTTGTGCTTCCCACTCAGCCACATTAGCCATCATCTGCTGAGTTTCATTGATGCTCTTCAGTGAATCCAGCGATTCATCCAGCAGGAATGTGGTGTCATTGATTAACATGTTCACAAAACGAACAAACTGGTCCGTCCTACAACAAACAAAAATCAAACAAAAAAATTCCACAAGCGAGCACTGGAAGTGAGAGGGTGTGCAACAATAAGCATTATTATACATTGTAGCCACAACTTCTATTCTCAGTGGTTGAGACCATTCAGCTAATTCGCGCTGACATCGAATTTTGATGTCATATCTACAGATAATAGGAGTATACATGCAGAACTGACGTCATTTCTACACATAATAGAGTACAGATAAGAGCAACGTGAAGTTTTCGCGGGTTTAGTGTTCACAGAACGAACTTTTCTTTGGGCATATCTTTTTCACTGAAAAAATTGAACTATGTCAATTTGATGTTTTTTTTGTGTGTGTGTAACATTTCATATTATTTTCTTGAGTTTTTGTGAAATTTAAACCTTTTGAAGTCCGTGTATCGTTTAAGTTGTTTACAAACGTTTCTCTAAGTGCGTTTTCTTGTGTCGCCATCAGAAGAAATTCTTAGTGTACTCAGCATTGTGTTGGGCACTTACCAATGTCTAATAAAACAATTATCGGATTCGGTTTTCGCATGACAGCGAAATTATCAAGGCCTCGGTTTGTGTAATCCGCTTCAGCCGCATGATAGCGAAATTATCAAGGCCTCGGTTTGTGTTATCTGCCTCAGCCAACAAGATCAGGTGGTGAGGTACTAGACAGGAGGTGAAGCCTTCACAAGCTCATGTCTAACATAATCAACATTTTTCTATGAAAAACAACGACTAATGCTGTGTGTCTTACCTGCTTTGCTTCATGATGAAAAACAACGACTAAGCTGTGTGTCTTACCTGCTTTGCTTCATGATGAAAAACAACGACTAAGGCTGTGTGTCTTACCTGCTTTGCTTCATGATGGCCTGCCTGTGGTTCAAGTCTTCCCATAAACTTTTCATTATGATGGAGATGTGATACCGTATACTAAACTTATCATAAAACTCATTTGAACTCCCAGTTGTTTCAACATCTGTAGAGCAAAGAAGATAAAGCAAAAAAATACAAGAATTAGACCACACCAACTACAATAACGGACTTGACCTTTCGACAGTTTGGCGTACAATACCTTACACACAAATGATAATACAATCCAGCACTGAAGTCAACAAGACAAAAGATGTAGATACATGTCTTATTAAGCTACTACCACATGCACTGGAGTTTATAAGTCAAGATGTGAAAAATGTATTGAAGCAATGGTCAAAAACACGGCTTCAAAATAAACAAGAATAGAAATAGCCTTGTAAAACGGAAAGAGAAAACATAATAATAAGACAATACCTGTATAGAAATTCATGAGAGCAGGGGCTAAGTTGTTCAGGGCCAATGGATGACAGAGGATCATCTCATGAATCTTGGAGGCTACTGGCTGAATATTTGGATTCATTACAAACAAAACCTGAAGTACAACAAACACGGCGATAATAATGTAAACCAAATTCCACGTCGTTTTGTGTCCAAATTTACTTTAACAGAGAAAGGGCAACATATTCAGCTTACTAGCTAAAAGCCCTAGTCAAGCACATGGACATCAACAATGTGAATATAAATGTGATAACTTTATTATTTAAAATAATTTTTCTTCAAGAATTAGTTTCTCAGATTATCTATTGCTGTTCACATCGTTTTCATTAAAATTAATTTAAAATAAATATAAGTTAATGAACCTAACAAACCTCAACAATTTTTGCCACAAGGTAAGGGTTTGAGACGTAGTTTGGCGAACACACAAATACAACAAGGAAGGTGACGACATCACTCATAACAGGATCCTCAAGCACTGGGAATGAATGCCTGACAAACGACAAAACAAAAAACGCACCAACATAAAACACTTGTCAGATAATACAGTAAGTGTAGAGTAACATCCTCACAGGGTGTCAACTAAGAACTTTCTCAAGTGAAAGCTAATCCTTTTGTTTGGTTGTTTTCTTGCAGCATTTAAATTGCACACATTTTTTCAAACATATACAAATGCGCATTACAATAGAAAGATAGACGTACATCAAAAAAGCTAACCTTTTCCTACTTTTGAGATTTATGTCGCCACTTTAGACATAAAAAAGAAGAGTGCAGTGCTTACATATTGACAAACAGCAGAAACTCAGCCACATCACTAACAAAGTATTCAGGAAGAGATGCAAACTCCATGGGTCTGTTTTCTGGCAGAGGAAGACTCAGCCTGAATGGACAAATAAAACAACATTAACATGTCATGGATAACTAAAAATATTGTATTAGCTTAAGAACAGAATGTTTCCTGACTTGGCACCAATCGGCCCAAGATTCAGATTTTCGCTGATTTGCACTTAGTTCACTATCCTGGTCCCAGAGGTTTTTCTTTGTCTTCTTGATTCTCCTCAAACAAAATTGAGCCGTCATCGCCTCTTTACCGCTCAGTTTGGTTTAAGAAAAAGAAAGGAAAACCTCTGGGGCCAGGGTTAGTGTTGACATTTATACTATAGTCTCAGAATTTAAGACGGTAAAATACACAGAAGACGAAAAGTTACATAAATAATAAAATCAAACGTGCGCAGTGACCAAAGAAACTTAGGTCTCTGAGTTGGTCACTGCCACGTATAGAAAGTTGGTATGCAGGTATTTAAAAGCTTTGCATAAAAAATGGCATGAAAAGACTACTACTGTGCATAAACAAATGATTTCTGTATGTTTTTTTGTTTTGTTTTCAACACTGCTAGAGTATCAGACATTATCCTGGGTGAGAGTACAACACTGCTGCTGTTGACCAACATTTGATAATCCAAAAAACAAATCATCTTCAGAGGCAAATGAAAGTGTTAGTAGGTGATGCTTATTCTGAAGTTATTCCTAAACGTTACTTGCTGTGAAGTCTGAAAAAAGTGATTGCCATGGTCTCTTTTCATTACAATGTATTTATCTACCTTAAAGTCACCAAAACAAAAACAAAATAATAAAAACATGCTTACTTGTTCTTGCTGGGGTTGAGAAGCTTCAAAATCCAGGTAGCCATGAAGGCATAGAACTTTAAAGAGCCACGCAACAGCTCCTCATCAAGCAATCCAACATCTGAACATGCCTTACCATTCTCAAGTTTCTGCACAAAATATAAGGAAGTCATTACCATTATTTCACCAGTGACAGAAAAATTTTTTGTCATTGTGTATGGGGTGATAACTGGATTCTTGGTTTTGTTGGCTTTCACTGGAAAATGGTACAATTAAGGTTTCTCTCAATAACATGGCATTCTTAAGATACCAGACCTTCAATATACCAAATGTACCAGGGATGACAGATTTAGAAACAGGGAAATCAAATCTCCTGTGGGGGGGGGGGGGGGGTTGTAGGGGCATGCCTTCCCTCAGTTAGTTAAAAAATCTAAGTTCCCTGAGAAGCTCTGTCCTCAGTACTGAAAATTGAACTACTTATAAAAAACACATCAAAAACAAAAACAAATGATCTGATTTTACTGATAAGGAAAAACTTCAAAAATGGAGTAAAACCCAGAATGCACAACACTGTTTGGCAGATAATGCTTGTAAAAAAATTCCCAGATGAGAGCGGGAGTAATGGCCCCTTTGCACCTCCACTACATCTGTCTATTTACATTACATCAGAAATCCAAGAAACATGTAGCACGAGCAGACAAAGATATTTGCACCTAACCAGTCAGAAACAACCTACCTTGATCTGCTCTCTCCATTTCTTTAACAAGCTTCTGTTTCTAGAAGCCATTGGTGTTTCTATCCACTCACTCTCATGAGACTCTAAATGCTCAATCATGCGAGTTAATTCACGATGAGCTTTCTGTCTGCGTGAATGTCTTCTACAAGCTGGTATAAGTGCTGTATGATGTACTTGAATAGCCATAAAAAAACACTCAGTGGGAAATTTTGGATCCAACCATGAATTTCTTCCATCTGTTGCAATCAAATACAGATCAGCCTCTTAGTACATATCACTACCAAAGTTGAAGCAGCCTGACAATTCTGCCCATGTATATGGCTCATCACATTGTAATTACTAGGGATATTAACAGCAGATTCCGCATGTACAAGACCACTTTGTTCCTTATGAGCAGAGGAATCTTTTGGATAAATTTCAAACAAATTCATCAACTGTACACATATTATGTTGTATGTTGTATTCATAATCACATATGAGTTTGTGTCGGTTGTAAACTTTGTAAGACAACTCCCACTTCTGCATGAGATTATTTCACAAGCTAGTCAGATTCTTCAAGATTCCCTGTGTAGAAGACAATAATATGATCACCTCTGCAGGGGTTCAAAAGCAAGGAAAAAACACCCCCTAAAATCCAATGAGGCTGAATGTCATTATGTTTAAAGCCTTTTCTGACCTTTCCCAAATTCTCTACTTTAAATCCTCTTTTCATATTTGTCAGTTGGCAAAGGGACTACTCCTTTTGGCGTATGTTGTTAGCACCATCCACCTTGAGTGTGGTGTGATGTGGTCCGCAAGTAAATTACGTCATGACTTTCAGTACAGTGTACCTAATTGTTGTTTCCATTCAGCAACTTCCTGTGATGTGAGTTTGAGTCTGGATTCCTGAGAAACATCTATTCTTGACTTGGGATGATGAGGATACAAACTATCCACCTGTTTATCAAACACAAGTACAGGATATTAAATTGTAACATACAAGAAAATCTGCAGGGGCGTATGCCCTGCCTTTGTTCTCCCTCCCCTCAGAGTGCAAAATATACTATGGTTACTCAAGATAAGAGCCCAAGTGGTGTAGCAGAAGTTAGCGACGAATATTTGTTTGGCTGAGCGAGGGACCAGGAGTCTGAGCCCAGTGACCAAGGGAAAAAAGAACACGAAAGGAAAAAAATGGATATTACTAGACCCCATCCTGATGGTAAAACTACAGACAGTGGTTTGCAAGGATTTCCACTATAGTTCTGGTGGCGTGACGACTGATGAGAGTCACATTGTGATTGCAAATAAAAAACAAGGAGGAACAAAGAAATAAATAACAGAGAAAAGCAGCATGACTTTGTAACTGGCCACCAAGTTCAGTTTAAAAGACACTTTTGACTTTTACTTTGTCTATTTTTTTTTTTTTTTTTTTGCAGTTGCTTATTAGCCATCAAGGATTTTTCATGATCATAACAAGATAACAAGTCCACAAGCAGGTTGCTGGTCCATTAACAAAATGGTGGGATTACAAGATTTTCAGACAAGAAATGACTAAGCTCTAGTTTGCCCTCTTCAAACAAGTATCATGATTCTCAATTTTTATCGATTGCTTTTGAGATGTCAATGTTACTACGAAATGAGCAAGTGATTGGTTAAAAAATTTCATGCCATTTTTGTTAAGCTCCTCCCATTCAAAACAAAACTTCGAACTTTCTCTTTAAAAAGTGCCCAGAAATATAAGTTCGAAAGTTTTTGAAAGTTTATTTTTGTCATTATCCGATAAAGGGCTTTAACAACTTTACCTTCTCAATTTTAACCTTTCCACACAGCTGTTGTAACACAGTCATGAAGTTTAACATAAATCCATCAGATGCAACTTGTCTATCATCAACCTAAACAAATTAATTCACAATAACAGTTGTAAACTATCACAAAACAACATTACAGAAAATCTATTAGTATTCTATCACAAATCCTCCAATCTGATTGGCTACACTACTAACTTTTATTCAGTGATAGAATGTGAGGAGAGAAAAGTTGCTTGACTTCAGCAGTTTAAATGTCAAATTTTCTCAGACTAGCTTATAAGGAGGAAAAGGTCATCTTTGCTAAGTATCAAACTTGTAGACACAACAAACTGGCCAAAAGTAAACAAGCAAGGGTTTTAATTGGCATAATTAAATAACTATTATGAATAAAGGAGAACAATTAAAATTGAAATTGTTTTCTGTTTTACTACATAGTACATGAGGTAACAATATTTTTGCCAATGTTAGTGAAATTAAAACTGAGATTTAAGTATAAATTCTCTGGATTACTCTAGTTTTTCTGATTTCCCAGAAATTCAGAGATTGGGAAGGACGTGCGCCATGCGAGTATGGTGCATAAGTAAAGAAAATGGCGTATTATAAAACTACTTACGGGGCCCAAGATGCGCCCGAGCCGCATAATGATATGTCAGATGTACAATATTTGGAAAGATTTCCGTATAACCCCATACATTAGTTACGCATACAATTCTCAAAACTGAAACAAAAGCCAAAACAATAGAATTCCAAAAGCAAAACAATAGCGCATACATACATAATTAATGTATGGGGTTATACTGAAATCTTACCGAATATTTTGCAATAAGCATTTCTGTTTGTGTAATTTTTACTGTTATGATAAATAAAAAACGAAATATTGATCACTGCAGCGACTTTTTTCTTCGTTTTCGATGGACGGTCTATCATGGGCGTTTATTTTCATCCCCAGACCTCTGCTCGGACTCAGCCTCCAAACGAGGTTCTTTCATCGGCCGCCATTATTGCTTATTTTGTGTACTTTGGCCCTCGGATAATGCCCCCCAAAAAGGTTCTTAAATTAGATGGTGCCCAGTGAACAGCTGTTGAGTTGATTGATTAAAGTAAAACCTGAATAAAATTATTTCATTTTAATGTTAACTGCAAGATGCTGTATGATACACACTATCAAAAGTTACATCCCTTACTAAAATACCAATATTTCTTTTCTTGAACTTCTGGCCCATCCCATAACTGCCATGGCCCATACTTTTTAGAAATGGCCCATAACTTTTGAAAGCCAGGGGCCATAGGCCCATATGCCTGTTTTGCCTTCCCAGTCTCTGGAAATTAGCTTATAAACTTCTGTAAGTCTCCCCTGCTAACATAATTATCAAGCAATTGAGCAGTTGTCAGTAAAACGGTTCGGATTTTCAGTGACTTCTTACTTTCAATGTAACTATCTGTTTTTCTTCAACAAATAAATTGCATACTGCAAGTAGCTTGTACAGATTCAAATGGATATTCACTCAATATAAATCTCAAGCTCATAATCTAATATTGTTAATTAAATAATACAAAAAACACCTTCAGTAACAGAGGAGACAACCTCTCAAATATTGCAGAAACTAATGGGCCATGAAAACTTGCTTGTATAATTAAAGCTGTCAGATTGACAAAGAAAAAAGTGTGAGCTTTTGTTTGAAAAAAAAGAAGCATGAAGATGTGGCAGGATATCATTCTACAGTCTGCATCAAATGTGGATCCCTTCAAAGACTCGCAGTGTTTATAGAATTTATATTCTGACTGACCTGCAGTTGTGCTTTGCGATGATTTCTTTGTAAAATTGAAGCCATAAATGAGAGACAGGAATCGCGACTGTCTGTAGAAACTAACATACTGTGTAATATCTTGAACACCTCTGTCTGTAATTTAAACATCATACCAGATAATCTACAAGGTGACCTTAAAAGATTGTTAAGCAGGAATATAGATGTGAAGACCATGACCAAGTAAATTCCCAGATAGTGAAAGTCTTCCATAAGGGTTTTATTAATGGCTGGCACCAGGCAAATTGGGCAGGTGCAATTTTTACCCAGCTGCTTTGAGCAAGTCAATTGCAACCAAGTCCTGGTTTTCCTGCATTTTAAATATTTGTTTCCAGTGTTTGAACACTTGCACCCGCTAACACCGAAGCCATCTTTCCCATGTGGCCATGGCCCTTGGTGAGGTCATCACGCTTCCGGGTTCTTGTTACCCTATAATTAATCTTGACTGGGGTATTTGCCCAGGGTGATGGCAGCTGAAGAAAGCAGGTCATCTTAGGGCCATCAGAATGACTGCTGCTGCTACTGGATATACGTCCCCACCATCTTTTGCCCTTTCATCACAAGAAACATTAATTGTTTTTAAGGTAAATTGTACAAAGAATAGGCAAGAGGGGTCAGCTTTGTTTCTAAGATTCTTAGACTGTGCCAGTTTTTTAAACAATATAAACACACCTTCAATTAATAAAAATTATGTATTTATTTTGTCATGTAAATAAAATTATACTCACCCTAACTAAATGAAGTGCACTTCTCAAAGTGACATTTACAAGCTTAACATTCCCAGAGGACTCAGAAAAATACTTATCAACAATCTGTGGCTGTTGAGCAAAAAAAAAACCATCAATAAAGTTCTGATTGTTTAAACATTTTTACTCATCTCTAAAGATTTTTCATGTTAACAACAATATATAATAATTATCAGATGAAGAATAAAGAAATGAAAACAAATTGACATAAACACTGTCTATAATAATATAATTCACAAACCCTGGATAACATCTTAACCCTCCTTTGAAAAAGTGGTTCCAGAAAAGAAAGCCCAGGCAATGTTTGCTCAAATTGCCTTTTTTGGGATTTTTTTGAGGCAGGCATATGTTACACAGGAAATTCTCCATGGTGGGAAGGACAAGGAATTTACATATTTATGCATTATGCATTTCATAATTTCTGCACAGTTGTGCAGACATTATGAAATGCTGAATGCTGCTACCAGACCAAACCTTAGGGGAGATTTACACTTATCATGCAATGCAACTACAGTAGAACCCTGGTAACTCAAACTCGGATAACTCGAAATCCCGCGCTAGCTCGAACTAAGTCCCCTTTCCCTTGGATTTCACCCTACGTTTCAGTCATTTTTACTCAGTTAACTCGAACTCGGACAACTCGAATTCCCTGCTAACTCGAACTAAATTTAGTTTCCCTTGATCAAAATTTACCCTGCTAACTCGAATTCTGGTTCTTGCAACTCATCACGGATGGCCATTAAAATATTCCATTAGCTCTTCTTGTCATGTAATCGGATTTAAACAATAAAACTAACACTACGGCAATTTGATTTAGTGCAACGAACAGATCACGTATTTGACAGTCATTTCCCGATCTTACGATCTTGAGTGTAACTGAGTTACATTCACAGTACTGTATTATCATAAGAATGCATAATCGTGTTACAGTTTCTGATGAGGTAAGTTTAATTTGCACTGTACTGTATACTGAAGTGCTGAAAAATCAGTCAACTGTCAATTATTAACATGGCAAATTGAATATTCAATCGACCCCGATAACTCATACCCCCGAGAACTCAAACTGTTTTTCCTTTCCCTTCAGTGTTCAAGTTACCGGGGTTCTACTGTATGTAGCGGTAAGAGCGCACGGGCCCAGGAATGCACATGGATCCTAGCATTTCCGAGCAAGAGATCCTTACCTCTAAGCCTTGGCTCCTTGGAATTTTTCTTGGGCAAAAGCAAATTAATGTCTTACACTTTTCGTAGCAAGTGTTTGTTACTTAGAATTTTATAACTAGATAAAGAACTGGAACAAACTACTCACACA